>JAPQVY010000100.1:38055000-38567500 GCA_028535165.1 Quercus tomentella | reverse complement strand
GAAAAGATACAAGAATTCTCACTACATCTCTCAAAAACACTCCCTTTATCTCCTAAACTAACCCTTGCCCTATAAGTATGACTACTCTCATCTCAAAACTACTCCCCCTTTTTGTCACGAGTGACAAAGGGGTAAGTACATCTAGTAGACATCTCATCATCACTCGGCTAGCCATCATCATCATCCTCATTAGCATCATCACTGTTGGAGCCATCGTCACTCTCATCCTCAAATGCTAACGGAGATGGAGAAGAAGCGACAGTGAAACCACCCATGATAGCCTGTCGTCGTGTGATACGACCAATACGGGTGTTCACCTGACACAACTCATCGCTAAGAGTGTTAAGGCGAGCATCCATGCGCACATGTTGTGCCATGATGGCCTCAAAAGTCATTCCACCCACTGAAGACGAAGGAGCGGAAGTGGATGAAGCGGTAGAAGCTAGAGGTGCTGCCGTCTCAGTCTGGGGCTGCCTCAAGCGAAGCTGTGCAATACTCCACTTAACGGTAGCGGCGTTAATGGCATACATGAATGTGAAGTGGGGTGACTCGGGATAGGAGACAGAAAAGTGGCGAAGGAGCCGCATGATAGCCGAAGGAAAAATGTGTTTATCACGGGTCGTTGTATCCTTATAGACATCTATAAGGGAGACTATAAAATGAAAAGGAAAGTCAATAGAGATATCCTCAATGAGGGATAACAAAAACCGAGCATGAGGCTCTGTGATAGTGTTATAGTGAGACAATGGATGGAGAACGAATGTCATCACCATGTTTAGGATTCTTGGACCTTTAGCAAAGGCCGAGCATGAGGTGTTTTGATGATCACCCTATGAAGAAGGTGTTTCATAGAATAGAGACGAGAGTTCGTCTTTGGACACTGTCCTCGGACGCTCACAGCCAGGGTAGTCAGGATGCGCTACCCTGGGAACGTGTAGTACCTCGGACACAATATCCGAAGTAACTACCACATGTATACCTCGAAAGCGAGTGACAAACTGGGATATAGAATAATCAAATCCGTGAATATTGGAGTAGAACTCCTGTATGATCACGGAAGAGCACGTGACCGGGATGCCATATAGTGACTCCCAACCTCTACTGTAGATGACAGTAGGTAGGTCAATGTTAGAAAAATTTGACAAAACGACTTGGCATTCCGAATGAATGCCACGTCATGAAAAGTTCTTTGAGAAGTCCAATTTGGCCTTCTCATCACGGAACCGTACGAGAGATGGAGTGGGGTTAGATGGAGAAGAAGAAGAAGATGTCCTAGAACGAAAAGGGTTTCGGGACGGAATGGATTTACATTTAGGTGCCATCATGCAACTAATGTAAGAAACAGAGAGAGAGGGGGGAGAGAGAGACAATCAGAAAAGCACCAACAAGATACAATATAACAAATATACAAACTTGAAGGTACGTATGCATGAAAATGCATGAACATGTGACATGCAAATATAAATGCATCATGGGTTCAGCCCAATCCAAACCTACCAGCACACATCATAGCAACAAAGTAAAGACACATCTAAAATGCATGAAACATTGTTATAATGCACATGTGATGCAATGCATGAAGTTTCAAACATCATTTTGACAAAACCCATCCCAAAATTGAGCAAAAACTTCATTGATTTTGAAAAATCTCAAAACTTTCCAAAAATCCCAAAAGTTAGGTCAAAAACAAGAAATGCAAGATTAAGGACCTTACCAGTGAAGAAATGCAAGATTAAGGTCAAAGAACACTTGTGAATGAAGTTTTGAGTGAGTGAGAGGTGTTTGGGAGGTGAAAAGACTCAAATCAATCGAGAGAGATCAAAGAGAATAGATTAGAAATCGAGAGGTACGTATATATAGGAATTTCATAAACCTCGATTGATTGAAAGCTATCGAGGTTTAAAAATGCGCTTTTTAGCTATTGAACCAGATATCGAGGATCTAACGAGAGGTTTCCAAAACAAAGAAGCTTGATGGATCAAGGTAGCTATCGAGGAGCCATCGAGGAGACATAAAGTTTCTCGATTGATAGAACTAGCTATCGAGAGCTATCTAGAATGCGATAAGAAAAAGTTGAAGGGTCTCGATAGATAGCTTATCTGTCGAGAGCTATCGAGAAACTATCGAGATTGCTGAAAAACAGTTTTTCAAAGAAGAGAAAAACACAGATTTGAATGCAATCAAGTATGCTACTCAACCAAAGATCCAAACAACATTTTAAGCTCTCAAAAACATCTCTCAACACGAAAAATGTTAAGCACATAGATCCCAAAACACACACACACACACACTAAACAAGTCTAACCAATTTTATATTTCAAAAACAAGTTAAGACAATTTAGTAAGCATACATTAACACAAATATTCCTTGTGATGGCCAAATCACATTGTACCTGCACATGTATCAGAAGTAGCAAAGAATATTGCGTGTTGTGTGTGAAAAACATCGCAAGATTGCATAAGTGTCTACATGTTATGACGATTTGAGATATGAGAAAATCACTTTAACTCACACACAATCATAACTGTTTGATGGAGACTATCACCTTCAAGGTACATCCTATAACTCCCACATCTCCTAGAATACACGCTTGCAATCATACATAAAGCATTTTGATCTTTTTGCTTTTATTTTTCTTTGCATATTTTTCTTTTAAGCAAACCATGCATGGACATATATGAGAGGAAAAAGAAATACCCAATTATATTAAGCATTTGACATTCCACTTTTGCTATGCCGAAGCATACAAATATCATTTCATGATTGGCGGGCAACAGTGGTGAGATGGTTATTTATGCCTTTCTCTTAGAATTTTCTAGTCCTTCCCATCAAAAAAAGTGATATGAGTATTAAGTACAAGAGATCACTTAACCTTACTCATCACAAATACGAGCCACAAAGCTCACTTGCTTAGTTGTGCATAGAAATGCTCATCTAAGCTACAAAAGATACAAAGTTTAGAAAATTTTGTTTCAATGGCCATCCAAGGTACACAAGTACCAATGTACACATACACACACTGTTCTTGTATTTTTCTGATTTTTCAATTTTTATTTTTTTTTATTTTTATATGAAAAAACAAAATAAAACAAAACTAAAAAGTAATCAAACAAAAACATGTTAAAAAAAGCAATGCATAAACCTAGACTGACTTAAAACAATAAAGTAAAACACATAAGTAATGCAATCAAAAAGAGGGAGAGGAAAAAGTGACTAAATCACTTGGAGCACTTTTCCTTCCACACCTTGGAAGAATCTTTCCATTTAGAAAACCCTTGATTCAACGGTGAGGGGGAAGAATTAAAACCGTTCAAGTTCGAAAGGAACATAAGGGCTTTGAGAAGATCTCCAAGAGGAGCAAAAGAGGATGGAAACTGGTTTTAGTCTCCTGACATGATCATGCTATTGCTCTTTTGAGTGGCTAACCACTTGTAGCAATTAGGTTGAGTATGTCCAGCTGCGCCACAATGATGACAGAAATGCTGCTTTTTCTGTTTGGGCTTTTGAGTAATTCCCTTCTTAACCCTAGAGTTCTTAATCTCTTTCTTATCAAGTTTAGGGGGTGCTCTCAAGATAGATTTACCCTTGACTACATTCTAACTAGCTAATTCATTCTAAACATCATTGTTCTCAGTTTCAACATTATTAGCAGGAGGAACAAAAATAATAGTACTAGTAGAAGCAATACTAGGAGAAGAGAATTCATACCCTAAACCGGTTTGATCGGAAGCAGATTTATGAAGACTAAGCATCTCATCAAGCTTAGCACTTGAAGTCCTTTTCAACTGAGCTCTGACTTGGAATAGTTCTGCCTCAAGCTTCTTGTTCTTCTCAGCAAAGAAATTATTCTCAAATCTCAGTGCTCCAATAGTCTGATTGGTTTTATCAAACTTTGTAGAGATCTTTTCTCGCTTAAGCTCCACATCACTAAGCTTCTTGGTGACCAATCTATACAACTTCTCATACTTTTCTAAGACCTTGTATAACTTTGCATAGGCTGTGTGGATATCATCTTTCTCATCAATCTTTTCAAACTTAAACTCCACAAATTTCGTTTCTTCATCCACATCTTCAACAATCCCTTCAGTAGGATTTACGGTGACAGTGAAGGCATTTAGGATTCCATCATCCTCATTATCAGAATCATTCTCAAGCTCAGTGTCACTCAATGTAGTAGCAAGTGCATTGCTCTTCCCAATGGTCTTGAGATACGTGGGGCATTCTTGTTTCATATGACCGAAACCTTGACACCCAAAGCACTTTGGTCCTGGTACAATATACTGACCACCATCCCTAGCATCCTTCTTCCCTTTGTCTTGACTCTTGAATTGCGAAGAACTGGATTGCTTTCGGTCCTTGTCAAATCCTGTCACGTTGGCATTCTTCATAAACTTCTTGAACTGTGTCATTATGTAGGATTTCATCTTAGAATCTTCATCGTCTGAAAACTCATCAGTGTCACTACTCTTAGCCTTCAATGCCATGCTTTTGCTCTTGCTTGATTTCCCGATCCTTGTCAAACCCAACTCATAGGTCTGCAGATTGCCAACCAGCTCTGTCAAAGGAATTTTGTCAATATCCTTTGATTCCTCAATCGCGGTGATCTTGACATGAAATCTCTCGGCTAGAGATCTGAGCACCTTTCTCACAATCTTGGGTTCAGGAATGGTTTCCCCCAAATTAAAGGCTAAGTTCATATGTCCTTGAGCTTGGCATAGAACTCATCAAACGACTCATCCTCCTTCATCTTGATCTCTTCAAAGCTTGTAGTGAGCCTTTGAAACTTTGAATCCTTGATAGCCTTGATTCCTTCATAGGTTGTTTGGAGAATGGTCCATGCTTCCTTAGCAGTTTTAGTAGAGGATATTTTCTTGAATTCCTCATTCGTGACTATACTGAATAAAGCATTCATTGCCCTGCTTTTGAAATTAGTTGTCTTGATCTTAGCATCATCCCAGTCGGCCAGCGCTTTCGTAGGCTTGGTCCAGCCTATCTCCACAGCTTGCCACACTTTCTCATCTAAAGACTGCAAGAAAGCTCTCATGTGTACTTTCCAATATGCATAGTTAGTGCCATCAAATAAATGAGGTATAATAAGAGACTGTCCTCTATCCATGACAACAGGGGTCAATGGATCACACACAAAGATTAACTCTAATCAGAGTGTGCCTGCTCTGATACCACTTGATAGACCAAAAATGTATTAACCCCTTATGATATATTAATTGATTAATTGACCAAGTTTATCAATTAATCAAATTAACATGCAATATGCGTGGCAGCACAAACAAATCACCAATTAAACTAAGTATGCAGTGGAAATTAAATTGACACGGTGATTTGTTTATGAATGGGAAAAACCTACACGGCAAAAACCTCATCGGGTGATTTTAAGGTCACCACTCCTGAGAATCCACAATTATCAAAACAAGCGGTTACAAGTAAAGGAATCCCAGTACCTTATACCAACCTACAGTTGAACCCTTACCCTAATACCCAATTGGACTTGTTCTGTAGTGACAATCTCTCATTTTCAATGCACGGCTCCCAGTACATGACTAACCAATTGCGCGGATCCCAGTACGCGACTTAATCACCAACTTGAGAAAGATGTTGGCTGCAAAGCTCTTCAGTTCATCTAGACGATGAAAATCAAGAAGCACCTTGGTCACAAAACCCTACGGTGTACAAATACAGCAGCTTCTTCAAGAGAAAGATGAACTAGGGCAAATTCTGTCTCCGGTCACAATTTGCATGAACAAGACTTTGCTTCACACTTGTGCAATTATGTAACCTTTGATGGTCCTTAAAATAATCCTTATATATGTTTAGGGTTGTGAGAAAAGAAGACCTAAATACATACTCACGGATTGGATGAAAAACAGTTTTGAAAAACTGAGTTTCATAAACCTCGATAGATAGCCATCTATCGAGATAGCTGTCGAGCCATGGGCTTCAGCAGCTTTTAAACTTCAATAGATGCTAGCTGTGGAGCTAGCTATCGAGCTTTAAAATCCAGCACTTCATTACTTGATTCTTGAACAGACTTGCATGGGTTTAACACTTAAACTTGAAACCTTATTTCTTGAAGCATTAAACACATCCTAGATCTACCCAAATACAAGTAAAGTACGTTTTGTCAAAGGATTAGCCAATTACATAAAATTTTGACATATGTTCCTAACATTGAATCACATATGTCCTAACAATAACCAAATTCAAAAGAAATATATACAAGAACTGATCTTCTCGGATTGTGCCGAGGACAATTTTCTTTAGATAAAACCAATCTGTCTTTACTTTCTTGTCATCTAGATCCATTATAATTGTTACCTAACTCATTAGAGTCTAGTTTTCTAACTCACTCTCTACAAATTCATTGTATTGGATTTTTTGGGCCTAGATCCTTTTACCTTTTGGGCTTAGGAACCAAATTGTGACCTTACATACACAATTGGGACTCATATTCTAACGTCACAAAACAAAGTTTTAAAATACCAAAATAAATTGAACTAACAAATTTAACTTAAGACTCAAAATCCAAAATCAAAGTTTCCATATGATACCTATTTATAAGGTATTGTAGATGGAAAAATATGATCTTTGTAGTATAGGGGATAAAAAAAAGAATACATATATTATTCTCCTTAGTCCAACTGTCTTTTTTTTTTCACTGAAAAATAATCAGCCAACCTGGACATCTCTCTAAGCCAAAACAGAACATGAGCAGCTCCTTTGAATCAGGTGGTGCTTAATAAAATTCAACTTAAGGTGTAGGAGTGGAAGCAAAAACATTTAGCTCAATCAACAAGGTCATGTTTTTGGGGCATAAACTATTGTACTTAGTATCTTTTCAATTTTCCCAGTCCATTTGCTTCAAAATTGATTCAATTCTTTGAAACATTTGGTGGGGCAAAAAGGATGGTACCGGAGACCTGTCATTCAAGCCATGGAATTCCAAATGCAAAACCATGTGAAAGGTTTTGGTCTATAGAGAATTAATGGAGGCTATATATATAGTACTTTTAACGAAAGATGAACTGGGTATGACGGTGCTTGACATTAAAGTTAGGCACCTCTACATGCAAGCCAGGGTGGTCATGTGACCACCCTGGCATGCAAAATATTGCATATATACACTTGCCAAAAAGAAATTATATGTTAAACTAACCTATTGTGATCACTCTAATAAAAATATTGAACATCCTGATTTGAGAATTACAAAAAGTTGGGTTCAACAAAAATAAGAATAATGCTACATTCACAACATTTTCACAATAATTTTACAACAAATCCAATGTGGTAAGCTGTTATTGATTCTAATTTTGGCTCAATACTGGTATTATTTTTTTACCCACCAATAGTAGCTTTTTGCATAAGATTTATTGTAAAAATATTGTAAATATAGCATTACTTCAAAATTAATTCTGAACCCCAAACATAATCCTTAATCCCTTTTATAAAATTAAAAAAAAAAAAAAAAAAAAAAAAAAAAAACTTAAATAACAACATTAAATATTAGCCCAAATAATAATAAACATAAACCAAACAAAAACAAAATAAGACCAAACAACAATAAGTGATCTAATTATTCAACAAAAAGGTTACTATAAAACAAAAAGATAAAAATCGCCAAACATTCAAATTTGTAGCTTCTTCAACCTATTCAATAAAAATAATCTCTAATTTCATTTTTCCCTAAAAAAATGGTACTAAGAAAAATATTGTTGTTGTCAGTTTTCCTTGATAGTGAAGACAGTTATATTATTTTTGGCTTTGCAATTACAAAAATTTTACTCTTCTTAGTGACTCGACTCACAATTGTAGAAAATATTCAAGCTATCACTTTATTAGATTTTATATAATTTAAATTTCCCAGGACCACCTGAAAAAAAAAAATTCTAAAGTCGCCATTGAAGTTAGGTCATTGTTTTTCTGAATACATCTGTTCCAAAAAGGGACATTGCTGATGGTCTTGAGGATGATTCTTGGATCCCAACCCTCCTATGTTTAAAGCCAAGCAATTTGAGAGATCTAGATTGTTGCATATAAATTGGGTTTCAGAACTCATCTCTAACAATTGAGTCTAATGGTTCTTCTCAACAAAAAAATTGAGTCTAATGGGACAAATAGAAATTTTACTCCACCTTTAACGTTGCCACAACTTAGCGTATCATTATAATCCTTCTTCCTCAAATCACAGAGATAGAACTCTTAGGGGGTGTTTAGTTCGCTGTAATATGCTTTTAATGTGATGCATATTACAATAATGTGACATTAAAGTTTTTTGTTTATTTTATTTTTTCTAACATTGCCATAATTTAAAATTACAAAATATATCACATCATCTTAATCTCATCTCCTTCCTAAATAATGTAATTTTGTATTCTTATATTGAGATTATATTAATGTAAGATTACAATAATGTAATATTATGGTGTAATGTAACATCATGGCGAACCAAACGTCCCCTAAAGATAGTTTTCAACTAATTAGGTTTAAGTTAGTTTTCAATTCAAACTAACCTGCTCGATTTGAAAATATAGTCCAATTCATGGTAACTCTAAAAATCAACCTAACCCAAAATTCACAATCAAAGGAATTAGGGTTAAAGTCATTTTGTCACATCTAACATATAAAATATATATATATATATATATATATATATATATTCTTTCATTCAAATATTTAATTTAATTATTCAATAATTAATTACAATTTACAAAATTAAGCTCAATAATATTCTGGTTTCAAAAAAACTTAGACTGAAGTCTCAAATTTCAAAATAAATCAAATAACCATGATTAAAGTTTCAATATGATACTGTGAGAGACCGCCAAAAATTAGGAGGGTGCTCTCAAAAAAGAGATTTGGGTACTTTTAGGGCACCTCTCTTTTTGGGTAAGTGGTGTAAAAAATTAAATACAAAGTACATGACTGAATTGTTTCCTTTCATTGATTGAGTAAAAAAAAAAAAATACAAATTTGAAAATTTGAAAATTACATGGCTTTTTGTCCTAGTTACAATCTACCAAATAATTAAATGGCTTTTTGTCCTAGTTACAAACTACCAAAAAATAAACAAAAAAACAAAGATAAGACCTAGGTCTACCTATCCAAAGACACTAAACTCGGAGGCTAGGTTACAGAATGGGAAGGTGTTAGGCACCCATTCCGCCCAGACAAAGTCTGGTCTTCTAGACTTTCATAACCTATGTACCCCTTTATGCATGACATGAATGATATGTTGCACATATTAAAAAAAAAAAAAAAAAAAAAAAAAAAACTAAATCACACGAGTTAATTTATTTATGAATGCATCCTCTTCTTTGTTTTAAAAAATTCAAATCTGTTGTTGTGAGTAAAAAAAATTGATTTTTGTTTAGAAAAAGATCAGATCTGTTTTTGTTGTGTAAAAAAGATGTTTTCTTTTTTAAGAGAAAATTCAAATCTGATTTTTTTAATGAGAAAATTTAGTTTTGTAGAAACTCAAAGAATCAGATCTATTTTTGAAAACTAAAAAAATTGGTTTTTGATTGGTAAAAGATCAGATCTATTTTGTAAAAATTAAAAAAAAAAAAAAATCAGATTTGTATATTAAAACAATCAGATCTGTTTTTGTAGATGCAAAAGATGTGAAAAAGATTTCTTGAGAAGAGACTTTCATTCATGAAATAAATTTATGCTACATGTATTAAATAAAACAAACACAACCAACACAAACATTCATGATCTTTTTTATTTCAAAATCTGCCATGTTAAAAAAAAATCAGATCTACATCTAATGAAAACATAGATTAGTTTTTATTTAAAAAAAATTTAGATCTGCATCTAATGAAGATGCAAACCAGTTTTTGATTTGAGAATTCAGATCTGCATCTAATGAAGATGCAAATTAGTTTTTTTTTTTTTTTTTTTTTTTTTTTTTTTAGAAAAATTCAAATCTGCATCTAAGGAAGATGCAAATCCATTTTTATTTAAGAAAAATTCAAATCTTCATCTAAGGAAGATGCAGATCCGTTTTTATTCAAGAAAAATTCAGATATGCATCTAATGAAGATGCAAATTCGTTCTTATTTTTAGAAAAATTCAAATCTGCATCTAAGGAAGATGCAGATTCGTTTTTATTTTGAGAAAAAGAATTGATAACATACAAATTTTTGAAACTAAGAAAGAGATTAAAACAATAATAAAAGAATTAAGAACATGCTTTATCAATATAAATTAACAATTCATGTTATGGATATTTGAAAGAACTAGACTAAAATAAATATATAAACATGTATCATCACTACAAGAGTGTTAAGTTTTAGATCCCTGTAAACTAGATTGTTTAACCTAATTAATTAACCAAGTGAATATTTAGATTTATTGTTCAGATCTAGGTTAAAACAATAACAATCATATCACGTAAATAATGCGAAAATATAAAGAACACAACAATTTAATGACCCAGGAAAACCAAACTAGTAAAAAACCTGGGGAGGATTTAACCTAGCTATCCTCAAGGTAAAAAGCAAATCCATTATGAAAGAATTGAAGTTTGTACAATAGAACTTAGACCACTAACATTCTATTACTACCTCGAGTAGAAAACTTACTACCATGACCCCATGATAGCTCCGAGTTCACGGACTACTTCTTTCCTTGGCCTTTGCAACACAAGCACCCAGACTTGTGACAAAAAAAAAAAAAAAAAAAAACAAACCAAACAAACAAACTCTCATGTTTGTGACTTCAAGACCACCCTTGAAGATTTAGATCATCAGCACCTTTGATGAGTAGAGAAGGCAGCAACTTTTACAACACCGGATCTTGAGATTCTTCAAGAAATAACACCAATAGAAGATATGAGAGCTTTTGGGTACAAAACCCTAGATACAAAAAGAGGCACACTCTTCTCTCTTTGAAAATCCTTTTAAAAACGTGCTTAGGGTTTCCTTTATATACTAGGAGTGTTTCACTTGAAACCCAATACATTTAATTAGAGTTTGGGCTAAAATAGAATTCTGCAGATACGTGTTTCGATCGGTTGAGCCTGTTTCTGAACTGGTCGAACCAGGTAGTTTCTGAACTCTTGTTTCTATAGTTTGTATATTCTTGAATCTTGACTTGTATCACCTTGAGTATTGTCTAATAATACCTATAGACTCTAGGATTTATATCTAGATAAGTTTGTGTTCACAATTTGCCAATTGTTCTAAACTTTTAGAACCTAACAAAGAGAAACATAAGAAAAGAAAAAGGGGTTATAAGAAACAACCTCTTGCATGGAGCACTCTTCTTCTTGAGAGGATATTTTAGAGTTCAAAGAAATTTGTACAATTATCTTTGAAACCTAAAAACCCTAGCTTGAGAGAATATTAGAGAAGGGGATCAAAAATATGAGAATTTTGAGTGTGTGAAAGTGTCTCTCTGAGAGTGTAAAAGAGTGTGCTAAATTTTGAGATCCAATCTCTATTTATAGCTGGAATGCTTAAAAAATAAGTAATGATGGGTAGAATGCGAATCGAAATGCGTGTTTCTATGAAAAAGTCAAAAAGGATGTGCCTTATCGTCACCTAAAGAGAGTTGGGCCAAAGCCCAAAAGGGTGCCATTCGGCACTTTGAAAGTGCCAATCGTCACTCCAAAAGTGCTGAATGGTACTCTTGGGTGCTAATCACACTTTCGTGTTCGGATGCATTTTGGACTCCTTTTTTAGGTTTTCTTGAGCCGGGCCTTGCACTTAGACGTGTTTTCAATTCATATTCTAAGATTTTTATCTCTTTTTTGGATAATTTAAGTCTCTTCGACAACAATTATCTTGTAGATAAATACTCTAAAATAAATCTTGATAAAGTTCAAATTATCCATAATTTTAGTGTTATCCATTTATCCCCTTTAATCCTATGCAAGCAATCCTATTTTAGACACTAATTATCAACCAATCACAAAATTATTTAATTAATTTTAATTGTTTAACCAATCAGAATTAATTTAAATTAATCATGCGTGATCGACTCTACCTAGACACAATACATGCTGACCGTGCAAACTTGATCATGTGATATCTTTCAATCTGACGGTCCGATTTGGAAACCGGACATACCATCGCGACCATTAGAATCTCAAGATCATTTTTATGATATGCAATGAATGAATTAATGCATGTAATGCAATCATGATTTTTGGGGTACATGGATAGTCACTCTAGTCATTCTCCTTGATTAAATCATGGGTGCAAAATCGAGTGTCTACAGAATGCCCTCATTGATAAAGCTTGGAAAGCGAATGTCAATGTAAAACAAAGACACGGATTTTTGCGGCCATGATTTAATTGAGGTTGAATTTTCAAAGATTACCTAGCCCTCTAACCTAAAACTTTGGAACATAGAACTTGTGCCTTACCTTTGACAAAAATGAAAATTCTTGACCTAGCTAATAGCTGATGACTCTGGAAATGATTCTTGACAATTGATGTGACCAAGAGGATTTTCAATCCTAATCTTGATAATGGAGTTGTCTGTGACCAAGGGGCTTTTCAACCTCAATCTTTGACGAAGGAACTGTTTGCGACCCAGGGGCTTTTGAACCTCAATCTTGACGAAAGGTAATTGTCTGCGACCTCGATCTTGACGAAGGAACTGTCTGCGACCTCAATCTTGATCTTGAAAAAGGAACTGTTTGTGACCTAGATCTTGACAAAGGAACTGTCTGCAACCTCGATCTTGACGAAGGAACTGTCTGCGACCTTGATCTTGATCTTGACAAAGGAAATGTCTGCGACCAAGGGACCTTGATCTTGACAAAGGAGATGTCTGCGACCAAAGGACTTTGATCTTGATGAAGGAAATGTCTGTGACCTCGATCTTGATCTTAACGAAGGAACTGTCTTCGACCTCGATCTTGATCTTAACGAAGGAAATGTTTGCGACCTCGATCTTGATCTTGACAAAGGAACTGTCTGCGACCTCGAACTTGATCTTGATGAAGGAAATGTCTGCGACCTCGATCTTGATCTTGACGAAGGAAATGTCTGCGACCAAGGGACCTTGATCTTGATGAAGGAAATGTCTGCGACCTCGATCTTGATCTTAACGAAGGAACTCTCTGCGACCTCGATCTTGATCTTGACAAAGGGTAATCAAGGGGCTTCTCAACCTTGAAACCGAGTTGCTACCTGCAAAAGTCAAAATTTGGAATTAGTCTTTAACTAATGAGTGTTTTGTTGTTCCCCTATTTTTTGAGATGTGTGATTTTCATTTGTCCCTTATTGATTTGAATTTTTTTCATTTTTATCATGAAAACTTGGATTGATTTTTGGTAGTTCTTTGAAAAAGATTTGATCTTTAAAACTTGAAGCTTGGAATTTGAAGTTTGAAATTTGGAACTTGGAATTCAAGACTTGAACTTTTGAAAATTGAAACTTTGAAAACTTGAGATTTTGGAATCTTGAAACTTGAGATTTGAAACTTAAGGCTTGGGATTTGAAACTTGAAATTTTGAAAAATTGAAACTTGGAATTTTGAAAATTTGTGACTTGAAATTTTGAACATGAAATTTGAAGTTTGAAATTTTTGCAACTTGAAATTTTGGAAACTGAAGATTTGAAAATTCGCAACTTGAAATCTGGAGATTTTGAAAATTTGAGATTGAATTTGAAAATTGGGAATTTAGAATGTGGAATTTTAAACTTGGGAATGAAATTTTTGAATTGAAAATTTGGGATTTGGGATTTAAAAAAACTTGAAATTTGAACTTGAATTTTTATCCTTAATCCGTTCCAAGAGATTTTTCTTCCCCCCATTTTTTTTGAAAATTTGATTTTTGATTTTTCTCTTTTAATGATGTGATTTTTTTTTTTTTTTTTTTTTTTAGAGTGGAAAAGAAAAAGGCAATAAAAAGAAAAGAAAAAGAAAGGAAAAAAGAAATTTTTTTTTTTGGGGAGTTGACTCAACAACTCAGTCGGGTTTTTTATGTGGGGGCCAAATTCCGGCCCCCCATTTGCTTTTTTTTTTTTTTTTTTTTTTTTTGCTTCTTCCTCCCTCATCTTTTCTTCCACCATTAACACTATTCACCCTCATCTTCACCTTGATTATTCTTCTTCCTCTCACCATTTATTCTAAAAAAAAAACACTTTTCTAAGCTTCTCAAAATTCCTTTATCCATCTCCCTCAATATTTCTTTAGATCCTTGTGTTCTTGAGTCTTTTTCCACACACCAATTTTTGGTGAAACCCATTTTCAAACCCATTTTTCTTTGTACCAAAATGTCTTCTTCTTCCAATGGATCCTCTTTTCTTACTTTTCATGACAAGAAATATGATCCAACATTTAATTGGCATGATGAGGAGGGGCTCCTTCAAGACTTTAAGACCCATGCTCCATATTCTCACATGGACATCAAGGTGAGTTTTTCTTTGGTTTCTTTGCTTGGAAAAATGTAGTTTCATGCTTCATTGAAAGTTTGATGGTGAGCCATTGTCATTTTGTTGGGTGTTCTTGTTGAAATTTGGGGCATTGTATGATTGATCATGTTGTAATGTTGGCTTTGGAGCATTTTTGAATTGTTTATTTTTTATCATGGTGTAACTTGGACGATGTTGGTGGCTTATGGAATTTTGACAATGTTGGTAGTTTGTGATATTGTTGGATGAATTTTGGCTTGGATTTTGGGAGCATTGGCATTGTGAAAAATTTGTGTTGTGGGCTTGTATGAATATGTTCATGATGCATGTGGGAAATTTTGCTGGCATTTGTAAATTTTATTTCATGAACATGACAAAATTTTTGTGGGTATGGAAAATTTTTGTGGACATAGGAAAAATTTTATGGGCATGAAACTTTGGTTATGGAAAAATTTTGTTGGGTATGTATTTTTGATCATGGAAAATTTTGTGGCTAGGATTTTGGATATGTGAGAATTTATTTGTGCATGGACATGGACGTGTGGGAATTTTTTTTTAGTGGCTATCTTGGTCATGTAGGAATTTTTTGATTGTGTATGATTATGGGAAAAATTTGGTAGTTGTGTATGGACATGTGAAAAATTTTTAATTGCGGTAAAATTTTTGGTGGGGGCATTGATTTTTTTTTTTTTTTTTTTGTGGGAATTTTTAGACATGTGATTTTGGTAATAGAAAATTTTTTTTGGACATGTGATTTTGGTCATGGAATAATGGGCTAAATTTTTACGTTGCAAAGCCTCAAGAGTCGAAGTAGTCTCCAAATGTTGAAGAGTATATGGGAAGCATTGTCTCCGACCATCAGGATATCATCAATGATGCGGGATTTGGTACTTTCTTTGAAACTTTACTAAATCAGGAGACTCGTGAATACAAGGACATTCAGTTACTCCTTGCCTTGGCAGAGCGCTTCTAGGACACCACATGTACCTTCCATTTTCTAGGCATTGGTGAGGTAATGTTGACATCTTACGACTTTTCCGTCATCACTGGCTTGAAGTTGGGTGGTGAGAGAATTTGTGTCCATGACTGCCTTTCTTCAAATGAAATCAAGAAAATTCTAGGTGTAATGCCTTCCAAAATGAGGAGTAAAAATGTTCCTTTGTCGTGGCTATGTGAGAACATTACCAAATGTGATACTGTGGCAAGGGGTACCCGCATGTTCATGCTTCTTTTCATTAGGACTTTCTTGTGCCTAGATTTAGGCAGTACAGTGAATCTGCGTTATTTATGGAGCTTAAGAAACATTGGACAAGTCAAGAATTATGACTGGGGCGGTATGGCTTATGCTACCCTTTTGCATTTCATGAATCGGCTTTCAAGGCGTAGCCTTTCAAGCCTGAGTGGGGCTCCATTTGTATGGCAGGTGAGGTTTGAAATATTTGGTTATGTGTGAATTTTGGATTGTCATTTTGGCTATGTATGGTAATGGTGTTGTGAAATTTTTTTTTCAAGTTTGGATGTATGAATACTTTGGAGTTGGCCTTGAAATTTGGGAGGAGGTTAATGACATTTTTCCTAGATTTCTCCGTTGGTTGCCTAAACACTGTTTGTCAACGCCCTCCAAGCGTTCTTTGGAAATTTGGCGCTTGGTGATTGATAATTTAACTGCTAATGATGTGAGTCCTTCTCCCCTTTTTTTTGTGGGATCTTTGGTACTTGGTTATGGTTTGATCTTTTCTCATTCTGGGTTCTATTGTGATTTTTCAGATGCCTTTGA
Source organism: Quercus tomentella (assembly GCA_028535165.1). Lineage (NCBI taxonomy): Eukaryota > Viridiplantae > Streptophyta > Magnoliopsida > Fagales > Fagaceae > Quercus > Quercus tomentella. The sequence goes on along the minus strand of JAPQVY010000100.1, from coordinate 38,551,335 downwards.
ATCCTTGGGTTGGATGTGAGGAGTATGTGGAGTGTGAGTGGGCTTTGGAGCTAAATAACCATCAGGTATTGTTTGAGTGTGGGCATGGGAGGTATTGGTATCTCGGTACTCAAGTGTTGCCTTAAGTTCAGCATTTGTATCCTCCTACAACAATTCCAGTTCCTTCTTATCCCTCCGTTCAGTTGGCTGACCTTCTGACTAATGAAGAACTTGCTCAGGCTCGTGTTGGCTTTGTGGTTTCAGGAGTAACAAGGACTTATTCTGAATTTATTCGAACTCATCTGCAAGGTTGCCTGGCCCGTATATCGGTATTTCTCTTCCCTTCTGAAGTCAAATTTTCACCTTGCATATTCCTTTTCCATATTTCAGCTTGGTGACAACATTTGCATGTTAGATTTTCATACTCCATCTTCTAAAGGAGAGGAAGAGGGAGAGGAAGAAAAAGAAGAAATTTATTCCCCTCACCATGCTAATAGCTCTTCTAGTTCTTTCATGGAGACTTATCCCCATTTTCCAACATGGCAATATGAAGTGATGAATCCAAATGGAACATATAATTCCATGCCTTTGGATAGGCTAGAGCACACACCAAACATCCCTTGGGCCGATCTGATGTGTTCTTGAATTTTTTAGTTCCTTGTCTTTATCTCTTCTTGGCTTACTGAATGGCTCCTGATCTAGTTGATTTGTGCTTTAAGTTCATGTTGATCTTGTGGAGGAAAGTATGCAAATGATTGGAGGTTTGCAACTGTTGGCTCGTACCTAGTCTTCCCGATATGTGATTAATGAGGCGAGCTAGGTATGCAATGATGCTTTCCAAGTGGCTTTTGCTTGAATTTTTCTTGATAAATAACACTTGATTTTGCTCACTTTTCAAGTGAGTCGAATGGAAGCGATTGACTCTGCCAGAAGAACTTTGGAGGAAAGGATCAGGAACCATGAACTTGAGAACCGTCAGTATGATCCTTGATTTTATGCAAGTCAAAAAGGAAATACTAAAGGCAGCTCCTCTAGAGGTGGGTCAAGGAGATCTTAACACAGGCGGACCCGAAGTCCTAATGATGTTTGATTTGTATTTTTAATTTTTCCTGCAAAACAAGAGGAAGTGTTCCTCAGACAATCTTGTATTAACTTGCATGCTTAGCTCTTTGTCCTTGGAACTGCCCTTGATCATGTAGAAATTTTAAATGAGACAAGTTTAGAATTCACCTGATGAGATCTTGTAGTACCAATTTAAACTTATCTTAATTGGCTCTGATGGAATCTACACTTGAATGAGGCGGAGCCGAATGCCCCTAGTTTAAAAATGAATGCATGATTTTTTTGGAAATCTAGGAATCTTGATGGTTTGATTTTTTTTTTTTTTTTTTGAAAAGATGATGATGATGGTCTTTTTCTTTTTTTGAAAATGAATGGGCCATGGGTGAATGCCCCTAGTTTGAGACAAATGTTCATGAGTTTAGAAAAATCTTAATTTGGTCAATTTTTGAAAACAAATAAGTTAGGCATGTCTGAATGCCCCAGTTTAACCAAAAAATCTTTTTGAATGTTTAACGGTCCTAAAAAGAAGCTTGAAAATGCAAAATTGCATGAATGAGTGATGGAGGGGCTGTGTGCCACATGGCATTTGAGGAGTGCCGTTTGGCACTTTTAAAGTGCCGAATGGCACTTGGCCACGTCATGACGCTTACGCCATGGTGGCCCAACTCCTTACGCTTTTCCAATGCGTTTTTTGCGTTTTCATGTATTTTGAAAGATATTTTCTTCATTTGTGACCATGAAACACTCTTCTACTCAGCTACAAACTCTTTGAAACCTATTTAAAACCTGATTATGAACTGATGTAGCTTATATTGATGATCTCTCCTACAACAAATCTCTGCATCAAGGTTAGCAAAACACAATAATCACAAGCAAAAGTCATCCATTGCTAGCAATCAAAATTTTCCTCATTCAACAATTCATGATATCAATAGATGGGTTCGTAGCTTTGATTTCAGTAGTAAGACCAATTTTACAGCCTACAAACTGGAAGGAATTAAGGCTTTGAGGAATGTCAAAATCAAGTGGGATTTTCTTCGTGTTGTTGTGAAATTATGGGATCCTGAAGATCATGTATTCCAGTTTAAAACTGCTGAACTCTGTCCCACAATAGAAGAATTTTTTGCTATCTTGGGCTATAATCCAAGCAAAAAATCTATAGCGATTTCTTGTGATCCCAGGCATAGGGAATCTTTGTCCGATGCTCTCGGTCTTCCTACTTCCATCACTAGTAGTATCGTTGAAGGACATATGGTGAATCTTCGTGCAGTTGTTTCCAGGCAAATTAACAAACGCATTTATGGAGTGATCGACAATATGCAGAAAAATTTTGGCTTAGCCCTATGCTTTGTGGGAGAATTTTTGCTTTGCTCTGGAAGACACGGTTTTACAAATGCTTGAGCCATAAGTGTGGTGAGTCAAATTAAGGATGGTGATAATCCGGTTTATTTGATCTTGGCAGAAACTCTTCTAGGACTGGACGCTATATTTCATGGTGGAGAATCTCAAAACTTCATTGAGAGTCCCTTGACTTTACAGATATGGTTGATGGAGCAACTGGATATGATTGCCAGGCCTACAATTGGTAATTATGGTCCTAGCAGTTTTCTTAGCAGGACTGTCATCAAAACTAAGTGCCAAACTGAAAGCGACTGGGTGAAGTTTTTGAACAAGAAATCCAGTGCCTCAATCCAATGGAACTGTTATTAGTGGAAGTGCCCACCCCCTTTGTTGCGGTCTCTAGGATTAGATCATATTTTCCTAGTTGGGTTAAGGAAAGCGACTTTCTACAAAGCTAACAGACTCTTGAGGCAATTCCAATATGAGCAAGGAATGCCCGATGGAAAAAGAAGAAGACCTTTCACTCCTATGGACACAAATCCTACTTCTATAAGGAACATGTTGTTGGGCTTGGAGATGGCTGACCGAGTGGACCAGTCTTTTGTCAAGGTTCACTTTCACAAGATGACTACAGAATACTTTAACTAGTTGGTGGACAAGATTGCTGACAAAGAAACTGAGATGGTTGCTATGAGAAAGCAGTTTCTCAGAGATAACAGGGAATGATACCTTGAAAACAACTATGAATTCAAAAGAAGGGTCAAGGATGACGAAGTACCTAGCATAAAGGAAATCAATGATCAACAAAAAGAGGAAAGACGGAAGACAAAGTGACCTTATTTTTGGCTTTGAACATGTTTATTTAAAAGTTGATGTAAAAACTCTTATGTTTAAGAATTATTTAGTTTGCAGGTTAAGGGTTCTGTTTAAGGTGTAGGCTTTTGGGGTTTGGTTTTTTTGTATGGTTTGGTTTAGGGTTTGAGTTCTTGAGGTTTGGTTTGGTTTTAGGTTTGGCTTATTTAGGTTTGGTTTTTTTGGATTTTGTGTAACGACATGGTTTAATGGAATGGTTGAATTTTGGAAAATTTTGTTTAATGGGCAAATGGTGGTTTTGGGAAATTGTGACCGGACCAATACATGGTTGCCTACGTACCCTCTTTATAGAAGGATCAGGTCATCATGTAGTTCATTGAATTTTTATTTGCCTTAATTTTTTTCCTAGGCCGCCCTTTCAGGTTTTCAGCTTAACAGGCTCTCTCGCTCTCTTTTTTTTACTCTCCTTTTACGTAGAATGCCCTTTCGAGTTTTCAACCTACCTTTTTTTTTTTTCTTTTCTTTTTTTGCTCTAATTTTTACCTAGACTGCCCTTTCGGGTTTTCAGCCTAGTGAGCTCTTTTTTTTTCTTTTTTTCTTTTTTTTTTCTTCTTTTTTTGGAGTTGAGCCCAAGAAGGGAAATAACATAATTTACAACCACTTCAGACGTGGTGCTTTTAGACTACCACCTCAGACGTGGTATCTCTTCAATTGATCCATGTTGGTTGGCTTAGTGAAAGGGTTTGCATCTAAATCTATCAACCTTACTGCTCCCCCAGAGTAAATCTACTTGATAATGTATGGGCCTACCAAATTTTGCTTGAACTTCCCATTTGCATCTTGAACAGGGGCTTGAATCTCTTTCAACATTAAATCCCCCAACTTTAAATCTCTAGTTCTTACTTTCTTGTCAAAAACTTTCCTAAGCCTCCTTTGGTAACCTTGAATATGATACAAGGCCTTAAGTCTCTTTTCATCTAGCATGCATAACTGGTCATATCTGCTTTGCAACCAATCTGCTTCAGGGATTTCACTTTCTGATGCTGTCCTTAGTGAACGGACACCCATTTCAATGGGAAGGACTGCTTCCATCCCATACACCAATGAAAAAGGAGTGGTTCCTGTGGAAGATCGAATTGATGTTCTATACCCCCAAAGTGCATAGGGCAATTGTAGGTGCCAGTCCTTGTAATTTTTTGTGCTCTTCTTCAAGATTTGCCCTATATTTTTATTAGCACACTCAACTGCTCCATTGGTCTGAGGACGGTAAGGTGAAGACTTGTGGTGTTGAATATTGAACTATCGTAGCAACTTCTCTATTTCTCCCTTGAAATGCTGCCCATTGTCTGAGATAATTTCATGTGGTATTCCATATCTGCAAATGATATTGGTTTGAATGAATTGAGCAACTTTCTTTAAATTCAGAACCTTGTGTGAGGCGACTTCTACCCATTTAGTGAAGTAATCAATGGCTACAAGTATGAATTCATGGCCATTGGATGATGTTGGGTGAATTTTCCCAATAATGTCTATCCCCCATGTAGAGAATGGCCAAGGCGATGTCATGGTATGTAATGGCATGGGTGGCATGTGCTTCAGATCTCCATGGACTTGGCATTGATGGCATTTTCAAACATGAGTCGCATAGTCGGCTTCCATAGTAGTCCAGTAATAGCCTTGTCTCATTATCTTTCTTAACAACATGTGTGCATTCATATGTGGCCCATAGCTTGACTCATGAACCTCTTCAATTATTTGTTGTGCTTCCTTGGCAGTTACACAAACGAGATGAATTCCATCACATGATCTTCTGTAAAGCCTTTCACCACAAATAATGTAATTAGTAGACAACCACCAGGTGGTTAATTGATCGTTATTGTCTGCAGACTTCGAGTATGTCCCATCCTTGAGGTATTGTAAGATGTCTGAATACCATTCACCTTCTCCATTCTTTTCCTCATCCTCTTCTATTGTCATGCAATAGGCTGGTTCTTCTTTTTGTTCCACCACTATTGGTCTGGCGTCATCTTCTTTTGGCCCATCCATCATGGATGCCATGGTTGCTAAAGCATCTGCAATCTGATTTTGCATCCTTGGAACATATTGATATTGGATCTTGCTGAATTTTAAGGCCCACTTCTGAAGACATTCATGATAAGGCATTAGCCTTTCTTCTTTGATCTTTCATTTATTCTGAATCTAGGAGATTATCAAAGCTGAGTCTCCATACACCTCCAACTCTTTCACCCCTAGGCCTAGGGCTGCTCGTAACCCCATGATGCAAGCTTCATATTCAGTAGCATTGTTGGTGATAGGAAAGTTGAGTCTGCCAGAAAATGGAATGTGTGTCCCTTTTGGAGAAATTAAGAGAACTCTATTACCACTCCCATTTTGATTCGTTGCTCCATCAAAGTATATCCTCCATGATTCCACTTCGATCCCCATGATATCTTCATCTAGAAAGTCTCCTTGGATTTCTTTAGCCTTTTCTGGTGAACAGTGGGCTAAGTGATCAACAATTGCTCTCCCCTTCACAGATTTCTAGGTCACATACTTAATATCAAATTCTGACAAAAGCAATACCCATTTAACAATCTTTCCATCTTGCACAAGCTTCTCTATTAAGTACTTCAAATGATCCATTCTTGCAATCAACAAAACCTTGTAAGCAAGCATATAATGTCTGAGTTTGCGGGTTGCCCATACAAGTGCTATGCATGTCTTTTCTAATGGTGAGTAATTTTCCTCATAAGGCAACATCTTCTTGCTTATGTAGTATATTTCATTCTCCTTTCTAGTCTTCTTAAGGTATTGAGCAAGTAGAGTCCTCATTGTTGTATCTATAGTGGTAAGATACAACAAGAATGTCTTTTCAGGTACCGGTAGGACGAGTATTGGTGGCTTTATTAGATAATTCTTGATCTTCTCAAAGGTTTCTTGGCATTGTTCATTGCACACTGTAGGAACTTCCTTCTTGAGTAGTCAGAAGATTAGTTCACATGTCATGGTGAGCTAGGCTATGAATCTACTGATGCACCATATCCTCCCCAGAAATCCTTGGATCTCCTTCTCAGTTCTTGGCTTCATCTCTACAATAGCCTTGATTTTGTCAAGATCAACTTCTATTCCTCTTTGGCTTACCATTAACTCCAATAGCTTTCCGGATGTTACACCAAAAGTGCACTTCTTTGGATTCAATCGGCAACTTGTAGAACCAGATCCTTTCAAAGAACTTCCATAAAGCTAGCATATGTCCTTCATGGTCTTTGGACTTCACTATCATATCGTCAACGTAAACCTCTACTTCTTTGTGGATTAAGTCATGCAACAAAGTGGTGGCTACACGTTGGTAAGTAGCACCAGTATTTTTCAGGCCAAATGGCATGACCTTGTAACAATATGTCCCCCATGGAATAATAAAGGAGGTTTTTTTCATATCTTTTGGAGCCATCTTAATCTGATTGTACCCTAAAAATCCGTCCATAAATGATAGCTGTGAGAGTGCCTTTTTCTTTAGCACACAGGCCCAAGGATCCTGGGCCAAATAGTTGTAGTTTGGTGGACTGGGCTTGGTTCATTGTAGCTAAAGGGGCTGTTTAAGAACCAAGTGGTGCACAAAGCAAGCTTCCTACAATACACATAAACTAGCAAACTAGAATATTTGTATTGAATAACAATGAAAACAGCAAAAGGAATGCAAAGTAATCAGGAAATACACAAAACAATTGTTAGGGATCCTCAAATTAATAAGAAATACTTCATTAGTTTTTCTTAATTGTGGTTACAATGTGCTCACTAAGACATGATACAAGGTTCAAATAAGCTCAAAAATTACAAACTTTGATGGCTATCCAAGCCTCTAAGACTTGCAAAGTTCGAATCCTTTTGAATCCAAGTATGTGCTATAGTGGCTGTTTCTGGGATACCGGGAGATATTTCACTATTTTCTTTGAGTTTTTGACAGAGTTTTCTCAACGATTCTGTTGTGATTTTCTATTACTCCCCCCTTTCAATGTTAACTGCCTTCCCCTTTTATAGTGTCATTTTAGGGTTCAAGATACCGTTGATTCCCCCCCTTTGGCTCCTTAGGTACTAGAGCCACTATTATGTCAACCACTTTAATGGCTGGTTCTTTCCCTATTTCTGATAGTTTTCATCTTTTAGTGCTGTTTCTTTAAAAGTCACTTGCTGACTTTCCATTCTGGGGCGTCCTTGGGCAGCTAACCCTCAATCCTTCTTCTTTCAAGGCTTCTTACTTTTCAGACTCAGCTTTTGGTTGTCTTTCCTTGCTGTCACTTTTCCCAGGTGAGCGGAATCCATTTCTACTAGGTTGAAGGTTTTCCCAGCCACTTCCCCTTATAGTTCTTCATTCTGGGTTCCCCGAGGTACCAGCCTTTTGTTCATGAATTGTCACTCTCCAAGCTCTCTAGTTCTTTGCTGCACCACTGGGTGCTTGAGAAGGACATATATGTTCTTCGTTTCTTGTATTTCGTGGTACCCCTCTTGAGTTGTCTCAATCCTACGTTAGTTGTGTTACACGTCCCGAGGATCCCAAGCCTCTGGCTTTGGGTATCCTAGCCCAATTCTTTCACTGGATTTTGCTGGATTTTTTAATGGCCTTTTTGCTGGAAATCTGAACATACATAGGGCCTTGATGTTGATTCTTCTTGCTGCTTGAATTGGGCCTTCTTTACTTTTCATGGAATGGGCTTTCTTGTGAAATTTTGGACCTCAACAATAGCAGAGCATGACTTGCTGTGTTGTCAACCAGGATGTCAATGTGAGGCAATGGAAAGTCATCTTTTGGGCTGGCCTTATTTAGATCTCGAAAATCTACACACATTCTGACCTTTCCATCCTTCTTTGGTACCAAAACCACATTAGCTAACCATTCTGGATAGTTGACCACTCTCAGGAATCCTGCATTGTACTTGTTTATCAACTTCTTCCTTGATCTTGAGAGTCCATTCTAGCTTCATCCTTCTCAACTTCTGCTTGACCGGCTTCATTGTTGGATCTGTAAGAATGCAGTGTTGTACTATATCTGTATCAATCCTAGGCATGTCTTTGTATGACCATGCAAAGACCTCTTTGAATTCTGTTAGCAGTGCCACTAATTCATTTTTCTCAGAAGTGGTTAGGATATTGCCCACTTGTATCATTTTGGGTTCATCATCAGTTCCCAGGTTAATGGGTTGGGTCTCCTCTTTTATGGGTTCTAGGTGTCCATGTTTTCCTTATTATTAAGAGTTTCTTTACCAATTTCAGAAATAAAAACATTCAAAGCCAACAAATAAGCAGAATAAGAGATCATATTATAAGGAAAAGAGTTCTCAACAGACTCAACTGGAAAACTATCACAAATAGACTTAACATGAATCGAAATACTAGTAGAAATAGACTCAATAGGGACAGAAAAAATGTTCTTGGCAAGGGTGACTGGCTTGACTGTTTTGATCTTCTTGGCAAGAGTGACTGACTTGACGGTCTTGATCTTCCTTATGGAGTCCATAAGGTGGGCGACTCCCTCCCATGCCCAATTCTTCAACTTAGTAGTGGCTTCAATGATGGCAGGTGGCTTCTAGTAAGTTCCTTCTTCCCTCAGCATCAGTATTGTGGGATCTTCATCCATATAATCTGTGGCTTCATCATCTACCTCCATATCTGTGGGCTTGTCGGTCACAAAAGCATCCGGGCACTCTATGCTATCCATCCACTCATCTAACAAATCATGCTTCCCTTTGTTGCCCAAGTAGGTATGTTGAGGGAGATGTTCTGACTCGCCTCCTTCCATCCTCTCATTATTACCTCTAGCATTCTCAAGTGTCATGATTCTGAGATTGTGGACCATCAGGTTTTTTGTCTAGAGCAGCCAACCTAGCATCTATATCATCCTCTTCTTCAATATGTAGGGTCAGTGAGCTAGGTTTAGAATCATAATACGACCCCAGTTTCGGAATCTCTCTTCCATGCTTGTCATATCGAGGACCAAACCTTGAGTTAACATCAGTGATAGAGCTCCAATCTAAGGGGCGCCCATAGGGGTAATCATCATAGTCCACATCATTGGGTTGTCCAACCTCCTCTCTTGCATCTTCTAATTATCAGCCTATATTGGTCACTATCAGTGTCACTCCACCTGTTAGCTTCGGCATCATCTTCAATATCTTCTACATCATCATCATATTCTTCATAGAAAAGATTTGCGTCTTCATCTTCTCTATCACTAGGGGGTTTGCCCCAGTCATTGCCACTGTATTAGCCATCATAGTCTTCATTGTTGTTGCTCTCACTATCGTTGTTGCTGTCATCATCATCATGTCCACTGTCATTGTTGTTACTGTCACTACTACTATTACACTCGGTATCACTTCCTTCATCATCATTACTAGGGGCTACTCCCCCTTCCTCATCTTCATCATTGGCTCTTAGTTCATACAGGCTCTTCAATGCATGCTGGCAAGCCTCCTAATATTCTTCTTCTTCTATATTGCAAATAGGATCTCCAAGGAGTGTAGTCATGGCATCAGGGTCCATGTAATCAACCCAATCAGTCAGAACCCAGGACGTATCTTCTTTCTTCAATTCTGGAACCTTATTGTTGTAGTTAAGTAGTATTTCAAACCCAAGCACCATTGTCCTTGTCACAGGATCGAGTATCGGTTCAGGGAATCCCCAGTAGCGCTGACTCTCTCCAGCTTTCACAAATTTCCCGTTCAATGTAAGGGTATAGGGCTTCAGAGGTTCCAGGGGACAAGGAAGTCCCTTTGCTTTGGCTTTGGCTCGAGCCATCTTTCTCACTTTTATCTTTAACAAGTCATCATCTGTGGGCTTATAGCCTAGCCCAAAAGGTGGTGTGGCAGTGAGAACTATTAGGTCTTGAACAATTAGCTTTTTCACAATCTTCCCCAAGTTCATTCCTAGAAGGTAGTTCATTCTTCTCATCATTGCTACCACATTGTTGTTGTCATAGGGAGCAAAGTCCATCGGGATCTTCTCCACTTCTTCTTCTCTCCTTTCAAAATCAATCCTCTCAATCTCAAAGCCATCCATGGTCAATGGCTCCTTCACGTGGAAACCGAACCTTTTGGTATAGATAGGAAGGTACGGCCTCTAGGTCATGGATCCATAGTCGCCCAAGGAGCATATTGAAGCATGAGGCTATGTTAAGGACTTGAAACTCCACCTTCTTGACCATCGATCCTATAGTGAGCTCTAGTTTTATGGTTCCTAAGTCCTCTCTTTTACTATTGTCGTCTACCCTCACATGCTGATCGGTAGGCACAAAGCCTTCAATGCTTAGACCCAAGCAACTTGTAGTCTTTAAAGCACACACATTTAATGCACTACCATCATCTATCAAAAACATCGGTATCCTCTTCCCTTTGGCATCTATAGTGATATGCAACGAGCCGTTGTGGTGCTTCCCCTTCTTGGTCAGATCTTTGTCAGAATAGGAAATAATGAGTTCCCTATTTATGGACCCAATCATAGCATTTAGATCTTGGGAAGTTGTGGTTGTAGGGACTTGGATTTGGTTAAGAAGGTCTACTAGGTTTTGACGGTGTTTATATGAGGCCATGAGTAAACCCCATATGGATATGTTGGCTTATGTCTTCTACAATTGCTTGAGAACCTCATCTTCTTCAGCAGGTGTTTGTTGGGTAAATCTATTCAAGGCTTTTACTAGGTTGTCGGTCTCCAAATGTGGGGGTGTCTCCCCCCTTGTGATGTGCGCAATTTTTTTTGGGTCATTAGGGTCGATATCTTGGGGTTTGAAGTGCCTCCCCCCATTTATGGATGTCGGGACTAAATTGGGGTTCGAAGTGTCTCCCCCCATTTGTGGGTGTTTGATTGTTTGATTGGGGTTTAAAGTGTCTCCCCCCATTTGTGGATGTTGAGTAATTTCTGGGTTCTGGTACTTCTTCATTCCATATATCATATCCTGTGGTGGTGGTAGATGTCCTATTCATTAATTCTTCCCATGTCATCATAAAGCATTCGGGTAAGTCATAGATAAGGTCAGATGGGTCTTCCTTACTGTCCTTTTTGGTCATCAGGCAATTAATCCTTGGTCCTTTCCTAAAATTGTGATTGGGCAAGGGATTAATAGTGATGCTAGGCCTTGTAGGCGGTGCAATCACCTTGTTGTCTATTAGGTCCTGAATTGCATGACGAAGGCCAAAACAATTTTCAGTATCATGGCTAGGGCCTTGGAGGTAAGCACATCTCTTATTCACATCAAACTTTAAGGGCAAGGGGTTTGGAATTGGTCTTGGGTTTAAGGGTTTCAGTAACCCTTTTGTTTTTAGTTTGTCAAACACTTGGCTTATAGGCATATACAACTCATGAAACTCCCTCCTAGGTCTAGGTCCTTGTGATAGTTGCACAAGTGCAATTGGTGCAGTCAGTTGATAAGGATCATTTTTATGGATATTATAAATTTCTGCAGCCTTAGAATTAGATCTTACATTCTTTTTAAACCTTGGTGGGTCATCATTCTTTATAGTGCTATTGTTTATTGCATCCTCAATTTGAGTTCCAGCAGCAATCAAAGCTTTAAAATTGTATTTTGCAAACAAGTACTTATGGTATACATATATAATTGTTTTTACAACCATGGCTAACTGTTCTCCTCACTTGGCCTATGCATCATCTGTGCTGCCTTGGCTCTCCACTTGGTAATGAAAGTAGAAAAGGATTCTTTTGGGTCTTGCTTGGTCGTCTCAAGATCTCTCCTTGTTATGTCCACTTCTATATTGTACTTGTATTGCTTGTGTCCTCCCAACTTATTGCTCTTGCATCATCCAGGTTGAGGAACCACCTAAGAGCTGCTCCAGTCAATGTGTTTTGGAATGTTTAAGCAAGTACTTCTTTAGTCACGCCTAGGGGCTGCATAGCCCTTATATACATCTTCAAATGGGACTTTAGGCAACAGGTCCCGTCAAACTTGTCCAAGGTCGGCATCGTAAACTTGGGAGGCAGTCTCACATCAAGGAAAAGTGAGAGGGAATCGTAGTCCATGAGGTCTTCCATCTTACGAGCTTTTCTAATCATCTCCTCCATTTTGTTCATTTTCTCGTTGATCTTCTTCTCACTTTCAATGTTTGGTGGATCATGGTCAGTCTTGTCTTCCTCTTGGTTACTCTTCAAATTCTGAAATTGTTGCTCCATACAGTTCATGTCCTCCCTCAGCTGGATTTGACTAGCTACCATGGTGTTGAGTAGCTCTTGAGTGTTCATGGGTTCCTCAGTGTTTGGGTGTTCTCCCTGTTCTGCCATAGCTTTAGGAGCTTTAGACTTCTTTTGGCTTGAAATGTCTTGTAGGTCGAAAATGAGGATGTGATGTTGCAGCAGCGGAGTTTCTTCTATGCTTAAGGGCTTCAGTACCGTAATGGGAGTGACGAGCTTGGAACTGGAGCTACTGGCATGACGGGCTTAGGTTCTCTTTGCAGCCTTCCTTCAGATCTTGACCAAATTCTCCCCTAATGATAGGCTTGGTTTGTCCTTTACAGTCAACAGGAAATGATCCAGTGACTTTAGGCTATGAGTTGGTGAGTTCACCATTGGGTACCCGAATCTAATGAAGACCGGTGATCCATGGTTACTACCACCACAAGTTGTTGAAAGGGGTGCATACATATTGTTTGGATGGCACACATTATGACAGTTAGGGAAAGCTTTTAACAAACAATACATAAAACAACATATCATACAACAAAGAATCATACAACATCTCAACGAACATAAATAAACAAACAAACAACAATATCATGCAAGACCATTCAAAACAAGGGTACATATTTGGTCATTTAAGTTTAACACAAAACTTAGCTCTTGACATCCCCAATGGAGTCACCACTGTGAGAGACTACCAAAAATTAGAAGGGTGCTCTCAAAAAAGAGATTTGGGTACTTTTAGGGCACCTCTCTTTTTGGGTAATTAGTGTGGAGTTGCCACTTATTTTTTTTACAAAAAATTAAGAAAAAAAATTAAATACAAAGTACATAACTGAATTGTTTCCTTTCATTGATTGAGTAAAAAAGTACATATTTGAAAAATTGAAAATTACATGCCTTTTTGTCCTTGTTACAAACTACCAAAAATAAAACAAATATAAGATCTAGGTCTACCTATTCAAAGAAACTAAATTCGGAGGCTAGGTTACGGAATGGAAAGGTGCTAGACACCCATTTTGCCCAGACAGAGTCTGGTCTTCTAGACTTTCATGACCTATGTATACGTTGCACATTAAAAAAAAATAAAAATAAAAAAAAAAAAAAAAAAACTAAATCACACAAGTTTATTTATGAATGCATCCTCTTCTTTGTTTTAAAAAACTCAAATTTGTTGTTGTGAGTAAAAAAAATTGATTTTGGTTTAGAAAAAGATCAGATATGTTTTTATTGTGTAAAAAAGATGTTTTTTTTTTTTTTTTTTAAGAGAAAATTCAAATCTGTTTTTTTTAATGAGAAAATTTAGTTTTATAGAAACTCAAAAGAATCAAGTCTGTTTTTGAAAACTAAAAAAAATTGGTTTTTGATTTGTAAAAGATCAGATATGTTTTGTAAAAATTAAAAAAAAAAAAAAAAAATCAGATTTGTATATTAAAAAAACAGATCTGTTTTTGTAGATGCAAAATATGTGAAATAGATTTCTTGAAAAGAGACTTTCATTCATGAAATAAATTTATGCTACATGTATTAAATAAAACAAACACAACCAACACAAACATTCATGACCTTTTTTATTTCAAAATCTGCTATGTTAAAAAAAATCAGATCTACATCTAATGAAAACATAGATCAGTTTTTATGGGGATATTTGCAAACTAGCTGTGTAAGGGTCTACAATGTAGTAAGCTAACACGCATTTGAAATGTATAAGCAAACTAGCATCTCGAGTTTTAGAAACTCGAGATCTATATTAAAACTCGAGTCTCAAAGACTCGCTTTGCGAGTCTTTGTGCTAGATGAGTTGGACAGAAAATGCCACATAGATCTCGAGTCTTTAAGACTCGAGTTCTAAAAAGCAAAACTGAGTCTTTAAGACTCGATTTTGGTACTTGAAGATCAATAGAGTTGAAGAAGAACCAACGATCTGACGACGAAGAACAGACCTGAAGAAGAACCAACGATCTGACGACGAAGAACCAATGATCTGACGATGAAGAATAGAGGAACAATCTGACGATGAAGAGAGGAACGATCTGACGACGAAGAACTGAGGAACGATCTGATGACGAAGAACAACGACGAAGAACGGAGGAAGAACAGATCTGAGTGGGTGATTGGACGATCTGAGTCTGATCTACACGAAGAACTCAAAAGATCGTGAGGAAGAAGAAGTGAAACTTGAGTCTTTAAAACTCGAGTATTAAAAGTGAAACTCAAGTCTTAAAAACTCGAGTTCCACGTGGACTTTCTTTCACATCAGCTCCCACCACTTACAAATCGAGACTTAAAAACTCGAGTTTTATCTTGGAACTCGAGTTTTAGACACTCGAGATGCTAGTTTACAACATTGTTTTGAAACATGACAACTAACTTAATTTTTTTGATATTTAATGTTATTGGGAAAACAAAATTCAGTTTTTATTTGAAAAAAAAAAAAATCAAATCTACATCTAATGAAGATGCAAACCAATTTTTGATTTGAGACAAATTCAGATCTGCATCTAGTGAAGATGCAAACCAGTTTTTATTTTGAAAAAAATTCAGATCTGCATTTAATGAAGATGCATATCCGTTTTTATTTTGAGAAAAATTCAGATCTGCATTTAATGAAGATGCAAATCCATTTTTATTTAAGAAAAATTCAGATCTGCATCTAAGGAAGTTACAGGTCCATTTTTATTCAAGAAAAATTTAGATCTACATCTAATGAAGATGCAGATCCATTCTTATTTTGAGAAAAATTCAGATCTGCATCTAAGGAAGATGCAAATCAGTTTTTATTTTGAGAAAAAGAATTGATAGCATACAGATTTTTGAAACTAAGAAAGAGATCAAAACAATAATAAAAGAATTAAGAACATGCTTTATCAATATAAATTAACAATTCATGTTATGGATATTTGAAAGAACTACACTAAAATAAATATATAAACATGCATCATCACTACAAGAGAAACATAAGAAGAGAAAAAGGGGTAACAAGAAACAACTTCTTGCATGGAGCACTCTTCTTCTTGAGAGGATATTTTAGGGTTCAAAGAAATTTATCTTTGAAACCTAAAAACCCTAGTTTAAAAAATATCAGAGAGGGGGATTAGAAATATGAGAATTTTGAGTGTGTGAAAGTGTCTCTCTGAGAGCATAAAAGAGTGTGCTGAATTTTGAGATCCAGTTTCTATTTTTAGAGGCTAGAATGCTTAAAAAATAAGCAATGACGTGTAGAATGCGAATCAGGACGCGTCTTTCTACAAAAAAGTCGAAAAGTATGTGCCTTATCGTCACTTGAAGAGAGTTGGGCCAAAGCCCACAAGGGTGCCATTCAGCACTTTGAAAGTGCTGATCGGCACTCCAAAAGTGCTGAATGGTACTCTTGGGTGCTGATCGCACTTTCGGGTTCGGGTGCATTTTGGACTCCTTTTTTAGGTTTTCTTGAGCCGGGCCTTGCACTTAGACGTGTTTTCAATCTGTATTCTAATATTTTTATCTCTTTTCTGGATAATTCAGGTCTCTTTAGCAACAATTATCTTGTAGATAAATACTCTAAAATAAATCTTGATAAAGTTTAGATTATCCACAATTTTATTGTTATCCATTTATCCCCTTTAATCCTATGCAAGCAATCTTATTTTAGACACTAATTATCAACCAATCACAAAATTATTTAATTAATTTTAATTGTTTAACCAATCAAAATTAATTTAAATTAATCATGCGTGGTCGACTCTACCTAGACACAATGCATGATGATCGTGCAAACTTAATTATGTGATATCTTTCGATCCGACTGTCCGATTTGGAAACCAGACATACCATCGCGACCATTAGAATCTCAAGATCATTTTTATGATATGCAATGAATGAATTAATGCATGTAATGCAATCATGATTTTTGGGGTACATGGATGGTCACTCTAGTCATTCTCCTTGATTAAATCATGGGTGCAAAATTGAGTGTCTACAGATACATAACCTAGTGTAGGTGGAAAAAGATAATGAAAGCAAAGGTTTTTTTTTTTTTTTAATCTTTTATTTTTAGTATAGTGTGGATTAAATATAATTAATATACATATATTTTTCTCTGCATACAATTAATTTAACTTGGGACCCACAACTGTTAAGCCGATTTAGACCTGGCAAAATTAGACCCAGACCCATTAGTTCGACCTGAACTCAAGAATGTTTTAACTAGAGTAAAAATGATTTGATTCGAACCAGGCCTTTTTTTTGGGTCAAATTCAAACCTAACCTTGTCTTATGCCTAAGAATGTGAAAGCTATGTTGTGCACTAAAAATTAATTATATGCATTTGAAGGTAATTTAATTTATTTATCAAACAGTCATAGTTATAAAATTTTTATTCTTTATTGACTTGCTTTCATGTTATTCTTAAGCTATATTAAAATTTTTTTATATAGGTGAAGATAGTGACAAAATGACTTGTGAACTTGAGTTGCAATTCTCAGATATCAAAATTTTCGTGCTGGATCTATTACTAACATTGAGGAGATTAAAGTGCAATTCATATTAATATTTACTTATTCTTCTTTACCTAATATGTTATGTTTTAATTTCAAAACCTTTTATTTGGTTTTCTTTCCAAGTTATAATATAACCTTTTTATTATTATACAAGCAATAGGAATGAGTACACCTGAGAAGGCTAATAACTTGACATGATCCACGACATTTAGCTTTTTTATTTTTTATTTTATATCATTAGTGAATTTTGAATTGTATAAACATAAGAATCTATATATTATTTAACTTTTATTTTTAATATTTTGTTATTTTTGACATTTAGTAATTTTGTTTGTTTATTTATTTATTTTTGTATGTAAGAAAATACTAATCTACCGATAACTTGACCTGACCTTTAACCTGATCGTCGACCCAACTCACTGCAATCCATTTAAGATGACTCATTTTTACCTAACCCAATTCGATCCAACCTATAGAACATGCTACTTTAACCCTTCATAATACATGTTTTGCACTCTTTGTCTTCCCTCATTTGGATCCAAGCCTAAGGGTGTGTTTGTTTGGAGGTGAAATAGGGTGGATGGATAACTTTGAAGAGAAAATGGGAAGGAAAACTTTTTTAGAGTGTGTTTGGTTGGGTGGGGAGGAAGAAAAATAAATGGTGCCCACCAAAAAGTTTTCTCTCTGAAATGGGGAGAAAACTAAAGGGAGAAAATGAGGTTGCTTAATGGACGAAAATGCCCATGTGCAAGAAAATGCCCATGTGCACTTGCACATGGGCTTCGTCCACATCAGTAGCCTTTACTCTTTTTTTTTCTTCTTCTTCTTTGTTTTGTCCAATTGCTTTGTTTACTTCTTTCTTTCTTTTTCTTTTTTTTTTTTTCTTTTTTCCATTTGCATATACACAATTTTTTTGCTAAATAAATGTGTTACTTTTTTGTTTTATTTAATGAGGACATAATTGGGTGATTGCTTTTTTTTTTTTTTTGTCACTTTTTTATTTTAATTGGGCATCATTTTTTAACAATGGTATATGAGTAAATTTATGCAAACTCACATTTTCCATTCCTTCACTTTTTCACTCCCAATTAAACAAAAATGAGAGAAATTAAAATATTTTCTATCTTCCCACTTTTCTATCCTCCCACCATTTTTTATCTTGCCATTTTTCCCACCCCTCCAACTACTCTCTCTCTCTCTCTCTCTCTCTCTCTCATGGTATTTCCTTTCAAGATTAGTTGGCTGATATGCTATCTCCATCAAGTCGATCTCGCACATACTCCGCTTTCACGTTTTTTAATTTGTGTCTAAATTGAAGTCACTCTCTCACATGGTATTTCCTTTCAAGATTAGTTGGCTGATGTGCTATCTCCATCAAGTCGATCTTACACATGCTAGAGACTTGAATCCCGACCCTTGGCCCCCACATCCCACACCTCACAAGCACTTATACTTGTAGAGTGACCAATACACCAAGGTTGTGCGGTGGTAATGCTTGAACAATTATTAACTTTACAATTGTTTTCTTGAATTTTACTAACTTTATTACAAAAAGTTATTATAATATGATAACAATACACACACATGTAAAAATAAAAAAATTAAAAAAAAAAAACCCTCTCTATTTCTTAATTATTAAATTATATAAAGTTATATTGTACATACAAACATCCACACACATCATAATTTACACAAATACATAACATTATAACAAAAAGTAATGTACACAATCAATATTAAACACACTCACACACATATAATAGAAATTTATAATAAAAAAAAAAAATTACACTTACAATGCACAAACACTTACTCTTTATTCGGTTTCTCAAAAAAAAAAAAAAAAAAAATTACTCTTTATTCTTAAAGTCGAAAATACTTATAATAAAGATGTGTAAAATTTAAGTCAAAGTATGCAAAAATAATATTTTAAAAAATAAATTAAAGTATTAAGCTAACAAAAAATATATATATATTTTATATATATAGTTTTTTCTTTTGGAGTCAAGGGGTTCATTTGAACCCCCTGAATATGCTTTAGTGCCGCCCCTGTATTAGACCCAGTTGGACCCAAGCCCGCTATATTGCAGTACTTGGAAACTATTGCTGAAATTATGGGTTGTATCTAGTCAGATTGTGAGTCAAGTCTAATAACATATGTAAATTACAACTAGAAACAAGCTGTGTCAGTGCTCGTACATGTTTTTTTTGGGTTTCAAACTTAGACCGGCTTGAATGTATATATTGTTGAAGATGCATGAACATTCAGGCCGGTTTTCTTAAAGATGCATGAACATCCTTTTTTGAGAACATTCAGCATTATGTTGTGCCAAGAAATTATGGAAAATTATTATGTACTTCTGAAGTATCATAAATGTGTATTTCCTCCTTTCATATGAATAGTAAGTTCCACTATGAATTTAATTAGTAGAACTCACCATTCATGTGAGAGAAAGGAATACACATTTATGATACTTCAGGAATATACAATAATTTTCCATACCAGCACATAGCAAAATTATACGTTGTATTTGAATCTAGAAACATGTTCTCTGTTAAAGTAAAACCGTTTATTATTCTCTCAATTTAGCTTCTTGAAGTCTTCTTCCAGACGTTCAAACTTATAACTTAGAATTCAAGCAGCCGGGTCTTTTTCAGGAAAAAAAGCAGCCGGGTCTCTCACTATTGTGTCGGACTATATAATTACTTTCTCTTTATTTTATACAATAACGCCGTTTCTTGTTCATCAAAAAAACAATAACGTCATTTCAATTCTTTTTGACAAGACGCCATGATAAGATAAATTAAGAGTAACGCTAGGATTAACTTTTATTGTACAATTTTTATCAAAACTTGCCATCTGGCGAGTTGTTAACGGTGAAAAAAAGAAGATAATGAGCCCATGTGCGACCAAGCATTACTCACAAATTAATGTCTTATCGCAATCAATTTTAGACTCGTTTTAGTCAGTAAAGCAACGAGGGTTTCTATCCGTTCAATTATAAGAAAGTGCAGAGTATGACTTGGCAGACAAGTGAATTCTTTTTCCATTTACTTTATGATCTGGCCAGAAGGATAATTATAACTTAATTCAACCTCTTTTATTTATAGGCATGTAAATTTTTTGTCATACAACTTGGGCCAATATTATCTCAAAAAAAAAAAAACTTGGGCCTATTTTCAACTCCTCCTTTCCTTCCTAAATGGGTTTTTTGCATGGGTTGGGATCATTTTCTATTTTTCCTTTTAATACAAGTATTTTTATTTATAAAAAAAAAAAAAGTTTTTTCCAAAAAAAAAATTAAATCCTTTTATTTTATTTTCTGAATAAAAAGAATATTAAATTATAGAGATAATCATATTTAATTTACCGAGCAAGATATACAAAGAGATGGATGAGGTGTGTGGGCATCAACTGACTAGTACTTGAACCCACGAATGATACAGTATCTCAAAATTTTAGTGCAACATATATGGCTAGTACTTTTTGGGACTGGATGAAATGGGCTGGGTCGGGTTGGCCCGGCCTATTTTTACTTGGCCCAGGAGCATAATGGGCTATTAACTAGTTAATGGGCCGGATCGGACTGGGTCGAAAGAGAAAACCCCAGTCTACGACCCTACCCATGAGCAATGCCCATTTTGTCTAAAACGGGCTAGGCTACTAGGTTGGGCCTAATGGGCTACCAATGGGATTGTGTTAGCATATTATTTTATTATTTTTATAAAGAAATAGTCATTTTTTAAGAATCGAGTAATCAATCTATTTTTTTTTTTTAAGGAAAGAATCAAAGAATTTAATACTTAATTACTTTTTCTTTTCTTTTTTACAGTCAAATCAATTTAATTTTTTGTTTTGTTGATGGAAACTTTTTTTTATTTTTTATTAAGGCTTCAAATAAATTTTTATTTTTATCTTTAATAAAAAAATTTAAAATGGTTAATTCAAATTTGCTAGACTACTAGAAAAATATATATTTAATAAACTAAGTTTAGTACAATTACTTTAAGTATCTTAGTAGTTGGGAGAGTTCTCTTAAGAAATTCCTCTACAATATCTCAAGATCAATCCTTCATACACCTCCTATATATTTTTGTTATAAATTCTAAGTTATTGGACTGGGCAACGGGTTGGGCTAGCCCACCGGGTGCCCATAGGCATAAAAACTAGCCCACGACCTAACCCACTGGACTAGTGGGCTACCCATTGGCCTGAATAACAACGGGCCGGGCCACCCATTAGCCCGATGGGCTGCCGGGTTTCTAGGTCGGGACGTGGGCCATGGGCTATTTGATGACCCTTAATCTGGCCAGAAGGATAATTATAACTTAATTCAACCTCTTTTATTTATAGGCATGTAAATTTTTTGTCATACAACTTGGGCCAATATTATCTCAAAAAAAATAACTTGGGCCTTTTTTCAACTCCTCCTTTCCTTCCTAGATGGGTTTTTTGCATGGGTTGGGATCATTTCTATTTTTCCTTTTAATACAAGTATTCTTATTTATTAAAAAAAAATTCCGAAAAAAAAAATTAAATCCTTTTATTTTATTTTCTGAATAAAAAGAACATAAAATTATAGAGATAATCATATTTAATTTACCGAGCAAGATATACAAAGAGATGGATGAGGTGTGTGGGCATCAACTGACTAGTACTTGAACCCACGAATGATACGGTATCTCAAAATTTTAGTGCAACATATATGGCTAGTACTTTCTGGGACTGGATGAAAAGGGGATGAGATAGGATGGGATGGTAGCAGATTAGTGGTGCAAATCCAACGAGGGCTGGCAAATAGTCCTTTCATTGAAAATACTCGCTCAGATTTTAATTTAACAATTAAAAATTGGATTAGACATTGCAAAATGATATCGAATTAAGATATTGATTGCAACATTTTAAAATTTATAGTGCACACAGCAAAATCCTTTTGTTAAATCTTCAGCAGTTAGCAAATTAGTGGTGCAAATCCAAAGAGGGCTGGCAAAATATTCCTTTTCTTAAATTTAACATTAATTTATAAGTTGGATTAGACATTGCAAAAGGGTATCGAATTAAGATATTGATTGAAACATTTTAAAATTTATGGTGCTCACAGCAAAATCTTTTTGTTTATCTGCATATATGGAGTGGTAGTTAGCAGATTAATAGTACAAATCCAAAGAGGGCTGGCAAAATAGTCTTTTACTATTTATAACATTAATTTAGAAGTTTGATTAGACATTGCAAAGTGATATTGAATTAAGATATTGATTGCAATATCTTAAAATTTATAGTGCACACAGAAAAATCTTAATGCTAGGGTCATATTTTATTGTAATTGGCTAATCCTTTGACGAAATGCATTTTACTTGTAATTGAGTAGATCTAAGATCGGTTTAGTACTTCAAGAAACATGTTGTTCAAGTCAAGTATTAAAGACATGGAGATTGGTCTAAGAAACAAGTAAAGAAAAGTTGTTCATTAAATCTCAACAAATAGCTTGATAGATGCCTGCTATCAAGACTTAATGTGAAATTCAATAGATAGCTCGACAATAGCTCGATCTTTTGAGAATTACGATTTCAGTATTTCTAGATCTAAAATTCGACCTAGGCTTGTGTATTTGTTTAGAGTTTCTTTTCTCACAACCATAGAAATATATAAGGCTTATTTTTAAGAGCCGTCACACACAGATACAGAGACCAAGAAACTTATTTTCTCTGTGTGAAACTACTGCGTTTGTACGTCATAGGGTTTTATAACCAAGTACTTCCAGATCTTCATTGTTGATGAAGTAAAGAACTTTGTAGGCAACAACATTTGTTCAAGTTGCTGGAATTAGTCACGTACTAGGATCCATGCAAAGGGGTTAGTCACAAATTGGGGGTTAGTCACAAATTGGAGGTTTGTGCATCAAAGGAAAGAAGGCCACTACAAGATCAAGTCCAATTGGGTATTGGAGTAAAGGTTCAACTGTAGGTTAGTATTTCGGGATAGACCAGGGTGGTAAGATTCCTTATACTTATAACCGCTTGATTATTGATTAGTGGATTCTTGGGAGTGGTGATCTTAAAATCACCAGGTGGGGTTTTTGCCTTGCGAGGTTTTCCCCATTTATCAACAAATCACCGTGTCTAATTTATTTTTCACTGCACTTAGTATTTTTGGTGATTTGTTGTTGTCTTCACGATTTGCATGCAATTGAACTTAATTAATCAACTTGGATAATTGAATTAATTAACCGAGGTCAAGCTATCCTAACCCAACAAGTGGTATCAGAGCGGGCATACTCTGATTAGGTTTTAATTTTTGCTGTGTGATCCATTGACTTCTGCTATTATGGATCGTGGGCAATCCTTAATTATTCCTCCTTTATTTGATGGTACTAACTATGCATATTAGAAAGTACACATGAGAGTTTTTTTATAGTCTTTAGATGAGAATGTATGGCTTGCTATTGAAGTAGGTTGGAAGAAACCTAAAGAGCCACCTGCAACGTGGGATGATGCTAAGATCAAAGCTACAAATTTTAAAAGTAGAGCACTGAATGCTCTATTTAGTGCTGTGACCAATGAAGAATTCAAGAAGATGTCTTCTATGGACAATTCCAAGGAAGTTTGGACTATTCTCCAAAATACCTACGAGGGCACAAAAGCTGTTAAAAACTCCAAACTCCAAAAGCTCACTACTAGTTTTGAGGAAATAAGGATGGACAAGGACGAGTCATTCGATGAATTCTATGCCAAGCACAAAGACATAGTGAATTTTGTCTTCAATCTTGGAGAACAGATTCCGGAGCCCAAGATTGTCAGGAAGATCCTCAGATCTCTTCCAGAGAGATTCCATGCCAAAATCACTGTCATCGAAGAATCAAAGGATCTTGACTCTATTCCTTTGACAAAGATGATTGGAAACTTGCAAACCTATGAACTAGGGTTAGCCAGGGTTGGCAAGGGTGGCAAAGGCAAGAACATGGCCTTGAAGACTAAGAATGATGATAACGATAAGTCGTTTAATGATGAGGATACCAAATTAAAGTCATATATCACCAGACAATTCCAAAAGTTCATCAAAAATGTGAATGTCAAAGCAGGTGATAAGGATCACAAACAGTCTGCATTCTCTCAATTCAAGTCCCAAGACAAAGGCAAAAGAGAATTCAAGGATGCTGGTCAAGGCAACAATGTTCCTGCTGGACCAAAGTGTTATAGGTGTCAAGGATTTAGACACATGAAGCAAGAGTGTCCCACATATCTCAAATCCATTGGCAAAAGCAAAGCCCTAGTTGCCACCTTGAGTGATATGGAACCAAAACAAATTCTGATGAAAGTGACCAAGATGGGATAGTGAGTGCTTTCACAACCACTATTGAGTCTACTAAGGAAGTAGTAGACATAATTGATGAGAAAGAAGAGCTAATGGAATCAAAGTTTGAGAAGATAGATAATCATCCACACTGCCTACACCAAGTTGTACAAGGTCTCTAAAAAGCATGAGAAGCTATACAGGCTAGCCACAAGAAAGCTCAGTGAAGTGGATTTGGAATATAAGGAACTCTTCACCAAGGTTGATGAAACTAATTAGACCATTGGAGCACTGAGATTTGAGAACAATCTTCGTGTTAAAAAGACCAAGAAACTGGATGCTGAACTATTTCAGGTTAGAGCACAACTAGAAAGGACTTCAAGTTCCAAGTTGGATGAAATGCTAAACTGTCACTACTCTTGGATCTGACATTTGACAAAACAAGTCTCGGATATAATCACTCTCTTTCCTCTTGTAGTACATCTTCCAATGTTTTAAATAGAGTTATTTTTGTTCCACCTGCTAATAATGATAACTTTGAGGTAACTGAGACTAAAACTGAAAATGTGAGTGAGGATAGGAGTGATAAAGGAAAATCCATTTTAGGAGCATCCCCTAAGGTTGGCAAGAAAGAAACGAAGCAGAATAATCATCGCTCCACCAACAAGAAGTCTCAATCAAAGAAGCCTCACTTTTATCACTACTGTGGAGCATCTGGGCACACTCGTCCTAATTGCTATAAGTGATTAGCCACTCAACAAAGCAATAGTGTGTCATCTCTAGGGAACCAAAATCAACTCCAACTTTATTTAGCCCCTCTTGGAGAACTTCTTAAGGCAGTCATGCTTCTTTTGAACTTCAATGGGTTCAACTATCCTCCTTATCCATCTGAACAACGGTTCATGTCAAAGAAAGGATCCCCATCTAGGTCTCCCATCTGGAAGGAAAAAGATTCTAAGTGATTTCTTCTCTTTTCTGATCTCTTGCATTGTTCATAGTGTGGTTTGAGTCAGTCTAGTTTTGATGATTTGTTTGTTTGTATATTTGTTTTTGCTTTGTTTTAAGTTTTTTTTTAATTAAAAAAAAAATCAGAAAAATACAAAAACAATGTGTGTGTTTGTGTATACTGGTACTTGTGTACCTTAGATGGCCTTTGAAACAAAGTTTCTCAACTTTGTATCACTTGTAACTTAGATAAGCATCGTCATGCACAACTAAGTGATGTGAGCTTTGTGGCTCTTTTATGTGATTTATATGATTTGGTTTATCTCTTATCTTTCATATCTTAAATCACTCTTTTTTATGGGAATGACTAAAAATCCTAAGAGAAATGCATAAATAACCATCTCACCACTGAAACTCGTCAATTATAAAACATCTGTGTGTAATTCATAAAAGCCGTGCTCGGTAAGGTGTAACACTTGCACAGCAAAATAAGGATGTTCAAGCTTACATAATTGGGTACTTTATTTTCTCTCTTATATGCCCATGCATGATATGCTTAAAAGAAAAATATGCAAAGAACATGAAAAGCAAAAAGAATCAAAATGCTTTTCTATGGTTGCAAGCATGTTTATAGGAGATGTGTGAGTTATATAATGTATCTCGAATGTGATAGTCCCCATCAAACAGTTATGGTTGTGTGTGAATATATTTGATCCTCCTATATCATTATTGTCATATGATGAGATATTTATGGTCTCTTGCAAAAGTTTCACACACAACACGCATACTCTTTGCTACTCTTGATACTATTGTACAAGTATAATGTGATTTGGC
Organism: Quercus tomentella; assembly: GCA_028535165.1. NCBI lineage: Eukaryota > Viridiplantae > Streptophyta > Magnoliopsida > Fagales > Fagaceae > Quercus > Quercus tomentella. Next base: position 38,525,415 of record JAPQVY010000100.1, on the reverse strand, counting down.
CATCACAAGGAATACATGTAGTAGTATATGCTCTCTAAATTGTCTAAAATTGTTTTGAAATAAAATTTGATTAGACTTGTTTAGTGTGTTTTTATCTAGGAATGCTTTGCATCTAGAGTTGAGGTTGTGTTTTTATGTTTAATTTGCTATTTGATTGCTTATTTTGGTGTGTATCTTGTTTGCATTCATCTTGTGTTGCTTCTCCTCCTTAAAAATCTCTTTTCAAGCATCTCGATAGCAGTTCGACAACTCCTCGATAGCTTTTCAATACCTCTCGATACATGCCTCTTCTATCGAGGTTTCTGGGTTTGTTCTCGATGCCTCTCGACAAATAGCTCAATCCATCGAGCCAAATTTTTTGAAATCTCTATTTGCTCGATAGATGCTCGATACCTCCTTCGATCTATCGAGATTTTTTGCTCTTGATCTATCGAGCTTTTGTTCTCGATAGAAGCTCAATACCTTTTTGATTTATCGGGCTGCATTTTTCTATATATACCTGAGGTCCGATCCATTTCATTTCTATCTCAAATATCTCGATACCTCTTTCTTCTCTCTCGACCCTAACCCTTTCTTTTCACAAAACAAACCTTCTTCCCTCTTCATTTTCGGCCTACTCCAAGTCTTGATTTGTTGGTAAGTTTCTCTAATCCCTCTTTCTCGTCTTCTTTCATGCATTCATGCATTTTTGTGACCTAGATTTTAGTTTTTGGGAAAATTTTGGGGGGTTTTTTGTGTTTTTGTCAAAAAATTTGGATTGGGTTTTGTTATGATTTCACATGGTCATGCATTGCATTTTATGATCATTATAACAATGTTTCATGCATTCTAGAATTGTGTGCTTGATTAAACCCTGTGAGTGATATTAGGTTGGATCGGGTTTCTACCCATGATGCAATTCTTTAGCACGTAACATGGTCATGCATTATCATGCATTGCACGTTGTGTTTCTTCTTTCCTATGCCTTACTGTCTACTGTGATTTCTCTCTCTCTCTCTCTCTCTCTCTCTCTCTCTCTCTCTCTCTCTCTCTCTCTCTCTCTCTCTCTCTCTCTCTCTCTCTCTCTCTCTCTCTCTCTCGTTAAGTCTCCTTATTATGGCACCTAACAATATGTTCCATCTAAAAACCCGATCCGTTGTGGTTCTTCTTCTTCTCCTTCTTTTCCCTCTGATCCCATTCGGTTCCGTGATGAGAAGGCATGAGATGATTTCTTTGAGAACTTCTCTGACCAGGCGATTTAGTCGGAACGCCAAGTCATTCTATCCAACTTCCGAGACACTTCTCTACCTAGTGCATTTAGCTCTTGGGGATGGGCTTCTCTTTGCGAGAAACTCTCAAGGTGTCTCGACGTGTTCATACAGGAGTTCTACTCCAACATGCACGCCATTAATACCTCTGTACCTAGGTTTACTACGGTATTTCGAGGTACACGTATTGTAGTTACCCTAGAGCTCATTTCCGAGGTACTACGTGTCCCTAGGGTGGATCGTCCAGATTACCCTAGTCATCACCGTCTCTCTTCCATCTCTAGAGACGAATTGGCCTCACTCTTTTGTGAGAAGGCCATGTTGTGGGGAGGTACCCTAAATTTCTCCACAGCCGAGTTTACTAAGGGTCCATGGATCCTTAATATGATGATGACCTTTGTACTCACTCCACGGTCACACTATAACACTATCATCGAGCCTCGTGCCCGTTTCCTCCTATCTCTCATGGAAGGTCTCTCTATAGACTTTCCATCACACATGATAGTATCTATTCTAGATTGCTATCAAGACACTGCTACATGTGATAAGTTCATCTTTCCTTCGGCTATCACGCGCATCCTTACACATATGCATGTCACTATTCCTCATTCTCCTCTCTTCCATGTCATGGGTGCCATAAGTAAGAAGTCTATCTGGAAGAGTGTAGCACAACTTGCTACAAAGCAGCCTTGTATGGAGACGATGGATGCAGCCCCCGCAGCCCTTGCAGCTCCTACCTCTCGACCCTCTTCCTCATTTACCCCTTCTTCCTCCTTTAGGGTAGATGTCTCTCTCACTGACATCATGGAGCAGCTTTAGCACATGCATGCTGATTTTGGTAGTCGTCTTGACCATCTTTTTGATGAGATGTGTCAGATGAACACTAGGATTGGTCGCATTGCTTGCCGCCAGTCTCACCTTGGTGGTTTTGCTCCCTCTCCCTCACCCGAGCTAGCTAAGTCTTCTTCGGATGGTGGAGATGATAATGGTGATGATGCTTCTTGCTCCGAGACCGTTGATGAGGTGATTGCCTCTCAGTGATTCACCCCTTGTCACTGGTGACAAAAATGGGGAGTAGTTTTGTATATGAAAGTAGTCTTTTTGTTAAGGGGAGCGCTAGCATAGGGATAGACTAGTTAGGGGGAGAGTGTGCTTTGAGGGATGTAATGAGGTTTTGTTGTATTGTTTCTCACTTCATGAACCATGGTCTTGTGACAACTTTTGACATACATTGTATTCTGTTTATATATGATGATGTATGTTCTTTTCTTCACCTTTGTCTCACATGTGTTGTTTTTTTTCTTTCTTTATGCACATGTTTCTTGTATACAATTTGTCTATGTTTCACACTTGATGCCTTGATGAATCTTATTTACGTGGTTTAGTTAAGACAAGTTGCAAGTCGACCTTGCCATGATCTCTTTTTTTGCAAAGTTTTTCAAGAGTTCGTTGTAGGGTTAGACTTATGTACTTTTGTAAATTATGGGATAGTTGTGCTAGACTTCTCTCATAATTGTTGTTTGTGGTTTTGTCACTAATTGCCAAAGGGGGAGATTGTTAGGGTCATATTTTATTGTAATTGGCTAATCCTTTGACAAAATGCACTTTACTTGTAATTGGATAGATCTAAGATGAATTTAGTACTTCAAGAAACATGTTGTTCAAGTCAAGTATTAAAGACATGAAAATTGGTCTAAGAAATAAGTGAAGAAAAGTTGTTCATTAAGTCTTGATAGATAGCTCGACAGATGCCTGTTATCGAGACTTAATGTGAAGCTCGATAGATAGCTTGATAGCAGCTCAATCTATCAAGAATTACGATTTCAGTATTTCCAAATCTGAAATTCGGCCCAGGCTTGTGTATTTGTTTAGGGTTTCTTTTCTCACAATCCTAAATATATATAAGGCTTATTTTTAAGAGCCGTCACACACGGATACAGAGACCAAGAGACTTATTTTATCTGTATGAAACTATTGTGTTTATACACCATAGGGTTTTGTAACCAAGTGCTTCCAGATCTTCATTGTTGATGAAGTGAAAAACTTTGTAGCCAACAACATCTGTTCAAGTTGTTGGAGTTAGTCACGTACAAGGATCTGTGCAAAGGGTTAGTCACAAATTGGAGGTTTGTGTATCAAAGGAAAGAAGGCTACTACAAGATCAAGTCCAATTTGGTATTGGAGCAAAGGTTCAATTGTAAGTTGATATTTCGTGATAGGCCAAGGTAGTTGGTAAGACTTTTTATACTTGTAACCGCTTGATTGTTGATTAGTGGATTCTTGGGAGTAGTGACATTAAAATCACCCGGTGGAGGTTTTTGTCTTGCGAGGTTTTCCCCATTTATCAATAAATCACTATGTCTAATTTATTTTCCACTGCACTTAGTATTTTTGGTGATTTGTTAGTGTCTTCACGATTTGCATACAATTGAACTTAATTAATCAACTTGGATAATTGAATTAATTAAACGATGTCAAGCTATTTTAACCCAACACTTTATATTTAATGGTAGAAAATTGTAATAATTGGTAAATTTAAAAAATTGCTAGTCCTAGACTCCTAGTCTTAAACTTTTTTTTTTTTAGAAACAAACACATTCGCTAATCCTAACTCCTTTGCTTCTTTTATGCGTCTTAATTTCAATTTTAATAATCATAGTGCTGAAAAAAGAATCATGATTACATTTTTCGCACTATAAAATCTCGAATTTTTCTTTTTGGTTACTTTGTCCATCCCTTTGAAAAGGTAAAATAACCTTACTACAAACTCAACCGTACTAATTACTCCTTACTACACACTCACTTATTTTTTCCTAAATTTACAAAAGCCATATATTTTACAACTCAAGGGAGTAGAACTTAAAAAAAAAAAAAAAAGCCACGGTACAAAACTTTTTTTTGATCAAACAACTTCAACTGCAGTACTGCAATGCAAGCCAGGCAAAGACTCTAGCAAATCAAAGGTTAGCATTGATGCCTTAGGCTTTGGCTGGCGGTATGAGAATGCCAAGGGCATTGTTGTTGGTTTTATTCTCTCACATGTACCAAGCCACTTAGCTTGCATGTATTTGTGCTTCCTCCATGGCCCCAAGTGCATTTTCTTCTCCTTCATGCATTTTTTGGCAGCCGAGCACAAAATCTTAATTAGGGCTCCTAATCTTTCTGATTTCCCGATGAATACTTCCGGTAGCCGGCTAATTAATTGGTTGTACTCTTCACTAGCTCTTGCCATCTCAAACTCTGCTCGAAAATTTAACTCAATTACCACTCTCACAACTCCTTTCTTAGGATTTGAGTTGTCCAAAACTTCCAAATAAGTGTGCTCCCCTGGAAAATTGCAAGACCAAATTTAGTCACTTTATTTATTTAGCATAGCATATTAATAACATTGCAAAACATGTATTTGATATTTAAAAGACATGGATGTTTATGTCATTTCAAAATTCCATTCCCTAGTAGCACAAGAAATTTATTAGGTAGTTCAAGAATATACTCATTTTCTCTTATATATAGGTAAACTCTATAATGAGTGGAATTCACCCCTATGTAAGAGGGAAAGTATACTCCTGAAGTATCCTTGGTAACCCAGTACACATTGGTAATGGTATTTTTTTTTTTTTTTTAAGAAAGCATTGGTAGTGGTATCTAATCTAAGCATTATAGTTTTGGCCCCACTTCATGGACCACATTGGGAACATAATTAGTGATCAATTGGAACCAGTATTTGATAATTCAGAAGCAATGAATGTATTCATGAATTTCATTTAATGTTTACCTGATGGGATATCTGGTGAGCTCTTCCACTTGGACTTGCAAAGGGCACAATTGTAGCCAACATTTATAAGCCGGTTACATACTTCCCTTCTTAGGCAATTCCGGCAACCTTTGGCCACCGGTCTTGAACACAAACATTGATTATCTGCCGCACAAAATTCCCTTAGTGCCTCTTTTGTAGCTTGCCGGATTTTGGTCTCAATTGAACTAGTCCTATACAATGTTCCCTGCATAATACACAAAGATTTTTCATTATAAACCATTACAACCATATGTAATGAACTCAAATCTTATCACTTCACAATACATATATCTACAATCTATGCTGAAAGACCCTTCTTAATGTTTCAGACAAAGTTCCAAGATTCAAATCTCCCTTCTTCTGGGCCCTCGAATTACATAAATAAAAAGGTACAATCTACATATCATATATGAAATTTACCTGGAGGGTTTGTTCTTGTTCTTTCCAGAAAGCCTTATTCTCTTCAACATTGTAAGAATTTTCATCATCTTCATCATCATAGTTGTCAGAGTTGGATGAATTTCCTGATAAATTCTGACCTTCTTCCATAAACCCAAAAACCATGTCTGCAAAACTTGCTTCTTCATCGGAAGATTGGACAGACTCGTCGGAGCTCCGGCGAGTGGGCCACATTCTAGCCATTTCAAAGGCCATGGAATATCATGTAAGAATCACTCTGCGGTAGTCCGAGAAAAGCACGTGCTTAAGTTGAATGATGGTCTTCACTCTTCACCAAAAATGGCACCTCAATTTATAGTGAGAGTTTTTGGGTCCTCATTTTGGGACCCACACGTCCTAGTTGGCAATACGAGATGCCGCGAACATAAATGTACATGTCTGGTTAATGCTTACGTGGCAAGTCACTCTTGGAGAAGATTAGGTTGTCTTCCGATGGCTGTGCAGATGATACAGCTAGTTCCATGTCAGCATGATCAATGATGTTTTAGGTTGGAAACTATTCGGATAATACTCGAATATTTTATTTTTATGCATAACAATTTTTACTACTTCCACTTTTCCGGTCTCATCTTCTTTTTTTAATTTCCCAATAGTAATGATTACATTGATTAGATGATTAACAAATTGACGAGGTCTTATCCTAATCTTAGTGTGTGGGGACTAACTCAAATGAAGTGAGTAATTACTAATTTTAAAGGGCAATATTAAGTGCACACCAATTTCACAACATATTTTAGTTAATAAAGGTTACTAGTTTTAATTTGAGTCTATTATTGATAGAACTTTTTCACCGATCAAGAATATTTCACTTCTTATAATTTATTGTGAAATTATTATTAAAATGTTGTGAATGTGATATTTCTAGTAACCTTACTCTATTATTGTTAAGTAGCTGGAATGATTGGCATGAAGGACACGTGGCCTTATCAGTATATGTTAATGGCTTGGCTTATCCAATTGGAGGGGGGACCTACTAAGTGTCCAAATTAAATTGGTTTGGTAGCATATTCCATTCATAATGTCTTTTTCATAAAAAATAAATAAAAAAGTTCATCAAAAATTCATGTCTTGTTCTATAAGTATAATATTAGTGAGCATTGGGATAATTATTACGGGTAATTCCAAATTATGGGTATGTTTTCATTTCATGATGAGGACCAAAACACCCATTAATTAAAGCATATTTCACGTGGATTTGACCAATTCCTAGGTGCTTAACTCGCCAATGGTTTTGGGGTTAAGCTGTTTAGCGGCCACCGCTCTCCGAGTCACAAGCACAAACCGAACCAACTTAGAAGTTTCTTTCTTCGTTTTTGGGTTTTAACATTTCAAGTTTTATAATCTTTATTTCGTGTTTGTTTTAAATTATTGTTAAGAGATTTGCACCAAATAATCGTTTGATGCTTATCAAATGGCATGGATAACGGGATAAATATCTTCTTCTTTTTTTTCTTCTTTTTTAAATGACGTGTGAAAGCATACCCGTGTGAACTGTAAAGATCTTCAAATATACGCGAGAGAGAGAGAGAGGGAGGTATATAATAAGCATACATGTTTCTGTGACATCAAATCATTAATACCTAGAGTTTTTTTTTTTCTTTTTCTTTTTTTAGAGGAAATCCTACAGTTTTAATATGTATATATGTTTCTGTAATATCCATTTATTAATATCTAGGCATCATATGATAAAAATTTAGGATACGTTTGTTACACTGAATATGGATTACAACATAAATGATAATCTTTATTACCGGGAATAAAATATGTTGTAATTGAACAACTAAACCTATTCATTAGTTTTGTTGTGAGTTGTAACATTAGAATAAAACTTATGATCAATTTTAAGAAATATCTCATTCATACAATTATTTTTTCTAGAAAATAATATATTTTAAATTTTAGAGATATGAGTTATTTTTTGATAATTTTTTATTTCCATAATTGTTAGGTAGATACGGAAAGTTTATTTATTTGGAAATGTATTAATGTTAGAAATTATTATATCTACTAAAAAATATATATTACAACCCTTTTAGGGGAAATTATTGTGTATTCCCGAAGTACCATAAATGCGTACTCCCTCCTCTCACATGAATGGTGAGTCTCACTAATTAAATTCATGGTGGGACCCATCATTTATGTGAGAGGGGAAAGTACGCATTTATGGTACTCTGGAAGTACCTAATAATTTTTCTCCTTTTAGAGAAGAATAGTTATTTCTCATTTTAAAGAATAGCTATTCATAAGGAATGACTATTCCTTATAATAAAAACATAACCAAACTATTGAATAGTTAAACCATAGAAATAACTGTTACATTACAGTTTCTATTACATTCTACCAAACGTGCCCTTATTGTTATTTTTGTATTTGTATCTACAGTTATCTTAAGAGTTAAGACATTTAAAACTTTCTTTTTTTATTTATTTTTTTATATAAGATAGAATTTCTACTCTAACCTAATTTAAGTGTATATGTGTGTGAAACTCCCTCCTGAAGACTTGAACCTCGGCTCTTGCCCCTCACACCCCACAAACACTTATACTTATGGAGTGACCACCGCACTAAGAGTGCGCGATGGTTAAGACATTTAAAACTTAGATGGTACATTTCACATTGATTACAAGTTATAATTCGGTCAAGATATATATATTTAAAAGAAGTTACAGTTAACAATATAAAATCTTAAGTTCAGGATCGTGTTACACTATGTAAATTTTTGTTACTTACACGTTTCTCTTTGTAATAAAATTGAATGAAAATTTTTTGTACTAATATGATTTTTTTTTTTTTTTTTAGGGGAATCAATATGGCCATAACCATATATTTTGTACATAATTTTGAGGTTTACACATTTTAATAAATGATATCTAACTATCTTGTTATTTTGCAAGCAACTAAGAGGGTATAAGAAGACAATATAATTCAATGATAAATTTGTTAAAAATGAAATCAAATAACATAATGTAATATTGACAGAAGTTACAAACTTACAACAGATATAACTTGAATCTAACTCCAAATTTATTGTGTGTATCAATTGTTAATCCCTATTTGAATCACCATCCTTCAATTTTAGCCATATAAAGAGCTTTGCCAACATAATGGCATAAATGAGCTTTGTATTTTGTTCTAGCATTGAAATTAATGAAAAAATATATATAATAAGAAAATAAGCAAAGGTGTAGAAGGAGAGTAAATAGAAGTAACGAATTAATACAATTTGACCTAACAACCTACGTCCATATGAGAAAACCAAAGTCGCTACATCTTTGATATTATAAACTTTTTGTTTCAATGACCCTAAATATAAGAGCTAACCCAATACTAGCATGAGTCTGCAATATACTTGGGCCATTGCATCTTCAACACAACCTATAATATTTTTAACACTGGTACTCCTTAAAACTCAAAATATAAGTGTTGAAGATGCTTGATGTGTGGAATATGCGCTTGTGAAGAGGCCTTAAAGATAACCATGAATAACTAACTAGATAGAATGTGTAATGGGTCGGGCACAATTTGGAATGAATAGTGCAAAACGATGCTAGTGACAATAGACAACAATGATGAATGAATGTTAGAATATAGATACAGCCTACAAAGTCCTGAGAATGGCTAAACCTGTGACCAAATAGTGGTTGCTAAGGCCAAAGGACAACTAGATTGATGGCACGAGGAATATTGGTGAAGGACAATGTCATGATGAAACAAGTGAGTGAGTTGGTCGATTTCACATAAATTGAACCCTAAAAGAATGAGTGATGGTCTAATTTGTGTGACTTTTGTGCTTGAAATAGGAAAATGGATCTCAAAATTTAAATCTATGTGAATAACAAAGTAGGAAAGTGCCTTACTCAAAGAAAAATAAAGGCCCAAATCGGTCGGTCAATGATAGTAAGCACAGGTCAACAATGGTCAAGAGGTCAATGCCAATCAACAATGATCGGTGACTATCAATGACAGCTGGCAATAGTCAACGATGGCAAGGGTTTGACGTGGTGCTGACGTAATAATAGGTTAGACGTGGCCAATTGAGGAGATGACATGTGTCGAAATACTAGGGATGAGGTGGTAATAAATGACGTCTTGTTGATGTTGCACTAAGATTGATCTGGTATGCTTTAGAGTTTACATGTGGCAGAGAACTAGGGCTAGCATGGCATATGTGAAGGTTAGGCATGTGTACGCGTGTTATGCGTGTCAACACATGCGTTGAGTCTTACTCGACAGTTGGCACATGAAAGCACGTGTGAAGCCATGAGCGTATGGCCAGAAATTTGAGCAGCATGTGGAGGAGTGTGTAGTGTTATATAAGCGATGATTCAAGAGCAATCAAAAAATCTTTGATCGATGGCAAAATAAAGGCTTTAAAGGCTAAAATATGAGGAAAAAAAATCTGAAAAAGTGTCAAGACAGAGGTTGACAATGACAAATTCGAACAATGGTTGGTACTAGTACTGAGCCGAATGATGATTTGTGGTGACTAAGTCGAGTGGTGGCCGATAACAAGGTTTTCAGACCCAGACCGAACCGGGAGGTAGGACCATGAAAACCGGGAGCCGGATTGAAATCCAGTTTTTTAAGTATAGAGAACCGGGCATATATGGCAATTCTGTGAACCCCTAAAACCGGGGTTGGACCGCACGAACCAGTGGCAAGAACCGTGCGGTCCAACCCCTTAGCAATTTTTTTTAAATTTTTTTATAAAAACAACTTAACACAATTTTATTCTACTTAATTAAATTATCCATCTCTTACAAGGAATAAAAAAAATTATAATTAAAATCCTTCAAAGATATTCAACTTTACTTCAAAAATTAATCATAAATTTTAATGTTTTCATGGTTATTATTTTATTTTATTAACTTTCTTATTTAATTATTAATTATATGCTTGAAAATCATTAAATTTCCCTCACATATATAGATATATTAGTCAATTTTGCTAGTTTTATAAATTTAATATCTATATTTAGGTTTTAATTAATTATTAAATTAATTATGACGTTATCACGATTCAACCCCAATTCGACCTCGGTTCGACCTCAAAAACCTTGAACCTCTCCCTTTTACGGTTCAATGAACGGTCCAGGTTTGAAAACCTTGGTCAATAATGGACTTCTATAACCTTAGTGAAGGCCAAACAAAAAATTGACTTACATACAATGTTTAAAAATATATATATATATATATATATATATATATATATATATATATATATATATATAAAGATATATATAGAAGGAGAGAAAGTAGAAGTAAGGAATTAATGTTATTTGGCTTGATAGTCTTAAGTGTCTAACTCTTCTACAGAAAGCCTAAATTCGTTAAATTTTTTATATTTAGAACTATTGTTTAAATGGACCCTAAATTGGTATATATAAAAACTTTCCTTCTACTAAGTACTAACATTTCCCATCCAAAAAAAGAATGTACTACCACGCACCTACAATACACTTGACCTCGTGAACTATAATATCTTTTAACACAATTCACAAATATTTTTAACAAACCCAAGGGTCCATCTGAATAGCAGCCATCAAATCCCACATTTCAAGCATGTTATATTAGAATCATGTGAATATATAAATACGTAGGATGCAGTGACATTTTATTTGAAATATCGTACCGTGTTATATTTATGTCATATTTGTGTCATAATGATGTCCTATCTGTCGTATCATGTTATAATTTTTTTTAAAATTGTTCGTATCACCGTATTGTACCCATACCAATACCCTTATCTGTGTTCGTGTTAATACAATTATTTAAATCCACTTTTGGGTTAATGTGCACAAAAATTATCTAATATTTTCACTCTGAACCTCTTTAAAAACAGAAAAATAAAGAATTTCAGTTCTTTTTCGGTAGATGAAGTAATTTCTAACTCAACAACTTCGCTATTAATACTAATAGTAACAATTCATCGTTTATGAGATAAATATAAAGGGATAGCAAATAAGTTGTCCAGTCACCATGCACCTACAGTTACAGATTACGCAGGAGTAGAGACCTGAATTGACCACCTTCAAAAATCAGTGCCAGTAATAATATTTTTTTCCCCCAACTTCACCTCGTTTTTGATGTTGATGGCCTACCCGCAGAAAATGAGAGACCCAAAAGAGAATGAATAGATGCTTGACTGCTATTTGAAAAGGGCCGCTTATATTGAATGTGACCATATTCCATATATTTCGTTTAGGAAAATTATGTTTTTATATTCACTATTCATGTACACTTTACATCGTAGAGTAAACAAATGTGTACAATATTACGTAAACGTATAATCGTCCTATCGTTTACCTTTCTTTAGATGTTGTAGCTTGTAGGTAAGTCATGATTGTGATTCTGATTGAAGTTGGGCTTCCTGTGTTGTTCTTAAGGCATATTCGCATATATCACCTGTACAAAGATAGATATTCAAGTATGGCATGCAGCATTTGCAAGAATACATGAATGAAGCTAGATTCATAGCCTGGGAAAGCTTATGATCGAACTTGTTATTGGTAAAATGTCACATTCTTGCACCATAAAAAGGTCTGTGAAGTTGTAATATTCTTTATGTTGTCTCCATTTGAAAGTTCGTAGCTTGAAGTACAGCCCAATTGACCCCAAAAAAATAATTTTCTTTGATACAAAACTTATCTGCATTAATTTTAAAATGGAGCTTCCTCTTTCATGTTGCGTAAAGTGGGTGTATATAATTTCCACCCAGCTTGTGGAAAATGATATTTGATCTAGATCAACACAACTTGACAATTGACATAACCATTTTCTACTTCTAGATATACATGAAATAAAATAAATCCCTTGTTCATTGCAGCATACGATGTTATTATGATGTATTAGACTTACAGTACTGAAACAAAACATATTAATCTATCTTTATTTTTAAGAAAAGGATTGACATGAGAGATACATAATTTATGAATACTGTTACAAAAGCTGAGTATAGATTATTGTAAATAAGCTTTTCTAATTAACCAAGCAGGTAGACTATAGGTAGCCGAAATTAAACTCTTTAATTATTGGACCTCAACAGCATAAAGTACAATTTCCACATTAATAAAAAGAAATTTCCTGGACTTTTGAGCCTTGCTAAAGGACACTTTGACAACTAGCAGTATAAAAAAGATCTCCATAAAAGTAAAAAAAGAAAGAAAGAAAGATATACTAATACAATCAGAGTGCAAACATGGATTGGGATATTTGTTATAAAATTTTGATGACAGGGAATCCCATGAAAAGAAAACCTTAATAAATTACAAAATTGTTTCCACCATATCTTAAGCTGATATAGTTGAAAGATTAGAATTCATTTGTCTTTTCCCTTTTGTTCCCTTTATACCAATTTCTACTCTTTTTCCAGAGATACATTTGAAAGATCATGATTACCTCACCCTTTGCCTATATTAAATTAGCAAGAAATGTGGAGGATTACCAGCCAACAAATAGATGACACAAACTACATGGCATCTTCGACTTTGAAATCAGTAATAAGTGAATCCACAATGCTGAGTGTGAATCACGATGAGCTCTAAAAAACTAGATAAAACCTGTACTGATCATAAAGATAAGAACAGAATTATATTGTTCACAAATAGTTAAAGCGCAAATAAAGTATCAAACACGTCGCTATATATGATAACTGTGTTTATATGTACACTCCCATGTTTTCCACACAAAAGTTGCATTTTTTGAAAAGATCTACACAAGTTTTAAGCCTAGCTCCACCAACTTTTGCAGAAAACCAGCAACTTGATGATTCTTAATTGAAAATATATAGAGGAGACACGGAAGGACACAGCTCTATAAAATTTAACCTACGCTAATAAAAACTTTAGTTTGTGGATATGAAATCATTAAAAAGCATAGATCACTCACAATAGGTGAGCTTTTCAATCCAAGAACTCTTTCAATGGCATTGGCATATTCCATTACATTTCTGACTGCCTACCAAAAGAGGAATTTATTCTTGTGCAAAATCATATGCAAATTAATTGTTCACCTTCTTCAGTATGACAACAAGCACTTATATCTCGATTATAAATCATCCCATTGCTGTGATAGCTGCCAGCACTCAGTTGATTGTACTCTCATTTATCATGATTCATGAATAGAACTTTAAATGAGTTGAGTTGAATTAACTATTAAAAAGTTCAAAACTAGTTTGTTTAATTTAATTTCAAACATAAACCAAGATTGAGTTCATCACCAAGTTAAATTATATGTTCAAATTTAATTCATTTTCTTAGTTGAATTAGCTCAAACTTGTTCATGAGTTACTTAATTGATTGAATTTTTCATTCCCTATACAAAAATTAAAATATGATTAAAATTTTTCACTCCTTAACAAATATATGCTAATAATTAATAACTAATTTATTTTTGAGTTTATATTATTAAAGTTATGTTGAACAATTTTCATCCATGAAATTGTACAAATTATATTAACTAACCTTGATTTTTAAAAATCATATACAATTTTAACTAACAAAATTGGCTATTTATATTATCAATTAATTACAAATAACAATTTGATATCTTTTATATTTATTAACAAAATTAAATAATCCAAGTCTACAATATTTATGAATAGCTTGGTTAAATTTACAGGTCTAAATTCATGAATCACTCTTACAAGAGTCTTAAATACTATCATATTCACTCTTGATTTCCTAAATATAAAAATAACAACAATCAAGCCGTAGTCATAAAGTTTTGGACTTAACTATGGATCCTCAATAGACTAGTTAAAGCCAATCATATATATTATTTTCTATCATTTTATTCCATTCAAAGTAATATTCTCTGTTACTTCATTAATTAATTTGTAATTTTGTTTGACTACTTCTCGATGTTATTTTTGGTCTTTTTATACATTTTTTTCCTTCCCTTTACTTGAATAAAGTTACACTTTCTCACCGGTGCATCAAGCGCTCGTCTTTAAACATGACAAAACAATATTATTCCCCCTCATATTTTCATCAATAGGAGGCCACTCATATCATGAAGTAAATTTCCTTTTTTAGAATCCTCTCTCTCTCTCTCTCTCTCTCTCTCTCTCTCTCTCTCTCTCTCTCTCTCTCTCTCTCTCTCTCTCTCTCTCTCTCTCTCTCTCTCTCTCTCTCTCTCTCTCTCTCTCTCTCTCTCTCTCTCTCTCTCTCTCTCAATGTATATGTATATATATTTGTATTTCAACTTATCCATATTCTAAACAATCTCATTTACGCTATATTCATTTTATGAATATGTTGCTTCTTAACCTTTGCAACATTCAATACTGTAGAGCATAAGGTACTATAATTGTCTTACAAAATTTTCCTTTTTTTTTTTACAATCACACAATATTCCTAATGTGCTTCTCAATTTTATTCAATACTCTGCTCTTATCATATAATTCACATCATCTTCCATCCTTCTATTTTAGTGAATTATTAATTCAAGCTATCAATCGTGAATACTTGATATTATTCTCTATTATCGAAAGCGTTAGAGACGTTGGTTTCTGCGTAGCTAGGCATTACCGCGTATCATTTTCAGCAACATGGATCCCATTTCAAATAGAAGCATGTACATGTACAACATACTATTCATAAATCATAATCATTTGAAAAATACAACTTTAGCTGGTAGTTGCGTTTAAAAATAATACTATTTTAATAAGCTGAAAATTACTATTTTAGTAATAAGTCACTGTCTTAGAGTGTGCATAGTTTTCTATCACGGTTCCTTGTGTTATGCTTAGACAAATTGATATGATGACAATCATTTTGCTTAAATTTCTGATGAAATGACACTTTTCTCGACCATTCTGTAGTTTTATATCTCTTTCAATTGTAAATTTAGTGAAATTACAAAAATGATTAATCCAGACCATATATATAAGTTTCACTTTTGCAATTCTCTTGAATGAAAGAAATAAATTAAATTACAGACAATAAAGATAAAATACCAAAATCCCCAACAATTTTACATCTCTTTTACAACTTTTCAAAGATAAAAAGTAATATGTCGTTCTTTTACACTACAAACAAACCAATATTCTCATTCTATATTATTATTGTTACAGTAAATGAGGCATAAAATAATTTGACTCACCAGACTAACATTAATACAAGTACTATTATATAGTTGGAGCATATGGAGTAAAGACATAGTTTTTTTTTTGGCTAGGTAAACGTCAAATTCCATCATTTCCATATCTGTAGCAGCGTGTTTTATAATTGTGCACCTACTAATTGGCAAAAATAAAATAAATCTTTCACTGTTATGAAAACGACAGATATCTATATTCCTTTTCATATTATGAAAAAAAGTGACAATTAATAATAATAATAATAATAATAATAATAATTAAAAAAAGGATTAGGCAAATAATATCAAGACCTTTACGGCATGCTAGCCTTAAAGAAAGTTTTCACCACCCCACGCCACCTCATATTCTCTCTCATTACTGAGTGATCTATCCTTATAATATTACAAAGTTGCTAAGTGAACTATTTTATGGATCGTAGATAATTTGGCAGCATTGTGGCAAGCGGCAAGTGGCATTGTTAAAAAAAATTAGTAAAGAATGTAGAGAAAATAAAGACAAAATAATCCGCGTATTTTTGTATCTGTAACTGTATAATAGAGCACCTTTATATAAAGGCACGAGAAAGTGTTGTACAAGTAATAGATGTGCATAGTAGGTAAAGTAAATTGAGTCTTAGTTCAATGGACTAGGCGTGTACGTGTATAGTAAATATATATTAACAAAGAAGATAAAAGAAAGAAATTCATGTAAATTTTGACCTTAAATTTGTTGCTAGTTGTTAGATAATGGAGTAGTTCATGAAAATCAATGAGTTCGAACTTCGAAGTTAGGTTTGGTTTCACCCTCCTTAGTCTTCTTAATTACTACTACTATTGTTTGTTATCTATAATTTATTATTGAATTTATACTTTTAAGTACTTTTATATGGAGAAAATGGGGACAGGAGATAAGAAGAGGAAAAAGGACGAGACAAACACACTGAGATATATATAGCTAGGTTATAACGTTAATTACAAACACATTATATAAGTTAATATATATGAGATGCATTGCATGTGGATACAAAATTAAATTAAATTAAAATATTTTGTAAATGCGATCTCCCTAGCTTAAACTATAACAAAAAGTTAATCTTAACTAATAAAAAAACAAAACCTAGAATAAGGATGATTAAAAATCTTGCTGATGGTGTGATCCAGATTTCAAAAGACAAAATAGTAAAAGTAAACATCCAATGTTTCTTTAAATAAACATACGTGCCCTCATAAGAATAAAGAAATGTGCTTTTTATAAAATATTGGTTTGTGGTACACCTAAGGAACCCACATCATTACCTTTACATTAGTATATATTTTCCCATTATCTGTCTTTAGACATTAAGATAATTAAAAGGCACAACTTTGCTGAGAGAGAGAGAGAATCTAAGGTGTTTCCCCTTTAGAGGGGTGTTTTGTCATACACATACAATATAAGATCCTATGGAAGATATAGATATCATTTGCAACTTGATACCTAGTTTAAGTTTCCTAAAAAACTATGCAGAGTAGGAAGAAAAACGCCTGATTTAGCATTATACGTATTGATCTGAGTAGTATACACAGCACCATACATGCATGTGATATATATAAATGTATATTACGACATGTATATATGGATCAGTATGTATATATATATATATATATATATATTAATGAATATCAGTGTATCTATTAATTGGTCTAACCCTAATGATTGTTCTTAGAAATGACAAGGTTTGGTTTTAGAGAACAAAATGAAGGCAAATAGGAATAAGGATAGTTGGGTGAATTGGCAATGGATGAGAGAGACTTAAAATTTATTTATTTTGATGAAAAGAGAGACTTAAAATTAAACTATGTATAGGGGTCCACATATATATGGGTGCATCGTTGTGAGAATATGGTTGAATTCTTGGTAAGGACTAAGGACGTGACAAGCTTAAGTTTTAGATGAGATATGTACTAGGAAACATCTCCTAATGGTGATGTTGAATTCTTTTGATATGAATATATTCTTTCTGAGAGGACAGCTTGCCACTCTTTCTCTTTCAGTGATCAGAGAATTATTTTATGGGCCATGTGATGTTAGCAGATGTTTTTTGTTAGCAGATGTTAGCAGATGTTTGGCTAACGTAAAGGGAAGGTATATCATGTTTCTATAATACCAAGTCAACAGTTATTTTGATGTTTCATTACCAATAAATGATTGATACATGTCCCAAAAAACACATCAGCTTACTCCACTAGGTACATAAACAGTCAAAATAATTGTCTTCGTACTTGAAGTCAGCAGTACTGAATAAATAATTAAATATCAAAATATCTACAAAATATCAGCAAAATATCTGTGAAATATCAGTGCATAAAGATCACAGGAATAGTGAAGGCCTTGACTATGTCATTCTCATCACATCCAAATAGCTTAATACATAAAGTATCACTAGGGGTGAATGCGGTCCAGGTATTGCTTAGTTCTCGTTGACCCCAAAATGGCTTAATTGAGCAAGAGAAAAAATGTGAAGCAAAATGACAATTCCAGAATTATTTCCAATAGGTAATATAAAGTAAGAGATTAAAAGAAATAATATCCATTATGAGTACGAAGCAAAGTTGGATAATATGGTAGCTCAGAGAATAACTGATGTGGATTAAGGAGCTACAAGGATGAGAGAAAAACCAATATGAAAGAAATTTTAGCAGTACTGAGGACTTCATTACCTAACAACAAAACTAGACATTAATTATAAAGTATGCCCCTAGATTTGATTTGTTATGTCCAAATTAAGCTTTCAAAGTTTGAAAAATGGGCAAAAATGTTGGATCTATTTGTCAATGTGTATCTGATTAAAACAAATTATCCTTAACAAGAAATACCACATACTAGAAATGAGGCAGACATCCTCCACGTGAATATAATGACTGAAAACATCTTTCATTATTATGCCATAGTATGTGGACTGAACACTAAAAGAGTCTAAGATATAACATGATAACCATCAGTAGCCATTCATGAGTAAGCAATTAACATCCACTAGAGGATATATACTTGCTTTTTCTAGAAGCATATGGGGTGTTTGGTGAGTGTTTCAAACAACAATTTTCAGTTTTTAAACAATATTTCATGTATTCCCATACACTTTTTCACCCACATGTATTTTCACAAAAGTTTTTAAACAACAATTTTCAGTTTTTAAACACATCTACCAAACGGGCCCATATATGGCAAATAATTTTGAGCTGCTGTTACATCACAAGATAACTTGGATTGGATTGGATTGGACTATCAAATTACTGATGTGAAATTCTCCAAATGAATGGTGAACTTAGCAGTGAGAGCATGTGAAAAGCTTCAATGGTTACTGTATGGAAAAGTTATCAAGAGCAGCTAACTTGTATATATTCTTTCAGAGAGATATTCTAGATATATGTCATACAGGAAGGATTAAGGATATAGAAATCTCATTTTAAGGCTATAACTAAGGATATTTACATTGGGAAATACATGAGGTTAAAGATTTTGCTCTTAATTAGTAGGACCTCTGTCCATAGAAAAAATTTTCTGAATGTCTAAAACACTGCTTAGCCTATTTCCTATGTTCTGATCATATCTGTATTGCAAATAATTTTATTCTTGTTTGAGCTTTCTGGATGCATCAAGGCTTCTATGTAGTGTTTGACTAATATGACATTGGTAAATTATTGGTGAGTCCATAGCAGGGTATGAATTACATATTAGTCTATCCCATTAAATTATATAACCCAGGAAAGCATACATCAACAATAATAAAATATATTTCTACCAAACAAAAAATAATAATAAAATATTTAGCATGAAATAATTTTACATGAAAGTGACACAAGCATAATTTAAAGCACAGCTGCTCATGGGGAAGAGTTGGGCTTTTATAAAACAAAAGTACATCCATCCGAAAGTAAGAGAATGTGAATGCTTTATTAGTTTATACATATTTTTTACATCCAGCTTCAATGAAAAGTGTCAAAAAAGTAATTTTTACTTGTTCTTTATTTATTTATTTATTTTTATTTATTTATACAGATTAGTCAACAAACTGAGACTTTTATGAGGATAGATTTTTATAAATAAAAATCAATGCAATATGAAGATAAAGTTAAAGCACTCCCTACCTAAAGAAAAATTTAAAAACGATCTGCACTAAGTAATTACTGTCATGAAGAGATGACAATGAAATCCCAACAATAAAATAATGCTAATTGACTAGACTTGCCAAACCCACCCCGCAGTTATGATCACACTTATGGTTCCAGCACAAGCCATGCCTAAATAACCATGGTTGAAGAAAATCAAAATATTCAGGATTCCAACCGTAGAATGACATCAAAATAAGCCATAATGCATTACAGACAATTATAATCATCCAGGTAGTTAACAGAAACATGTATCCTGTTAGCTACAAACTAGTCTTACATGATTAAAAAACTTAAATAAATAATTTTAACCAGACTCAAAAAAAATATTTAACTAAAATTGTTAAACCATAAGTAAATCAACTAGACACAAGAATACGAATGTTTCTGTGTAAAACCCTTTCAACTTTAAAGGAAAAAATTGTTAGGTTCTAAAAGTTTAGAACAATTGACAAACCGTGAACACAAACTTGTTTAGGTATAAATTATAGAGTTTATAGAATTGATTAGACAATGCTCAAGGTGTTGCAAGCCAGAATACAAGAACAAGGAACCTGCAGGTTCAGGAATTCGAAATATAACAATTTCAACCGATCAAGACTATGCTTCAATTGATTGAACTACGAATCTGCAAAATGTAAATTAAGGCCCAACAGTCCATTGGCCCATCAAATGATTAGTGTTTCAAATCTAATTCACTAAGCATATATAAAAAAATTTTAAAAATAAAACCTGAGAAAACTTTGGAGCTGCTCTTTTGAGTTCTAAAAGATTTTGTGTCCTCTCCTTTCATAGTTACAACTAAAAATCAATCTACATACTATTAGAACCAATAGCTTTGAAGCTGCTGCAAACCAGTTATCAAAGGTGCTGAATGCCTGAATCTAAACCTTCAAAGGTGGTCTTGGAGTCATAGATCAAAGGTCTATGTGATTCAAAGCTTTAGATATCAAGTGTACTGAAAATCAAAGTGTAAACTAGAAGTTCATGTTGGAACATATCCATATCAAATAAGTCGGTGGGATTCAAAGTTAAGTTTGATAACTCTAGTTAAGTTTACTATGAATTAAATATTCTTGATTGTAAACTTCTATTTGATAGTGTATTGTCTTCTTGGGATTGTACCCCCACCCCCTTAGGTTTTTTATCTTGAGATTAGTTTGTTTCATAGGTTTTCTTGAGTCATCATATCTTGTGCTATTTAGTTTGCCACTACATGATATGTTTGATTTATTTTTAATTTAAGGCTTGCATAATTAATCTAATTAACAACTTAGCCTTAAAATTTGGTTAAATATTGTTTGTTCAGAGGTCTAAAACCTAACAAAGATCACAAGCCAACTCCAAATAAATTCATTTAGAATCAATACTATATGGGTCAAAAAACGGATTAAGACTCTTTACGTCACAATATTAATTAATTTGATTGAGGAGAGTTACTAAGGTTTTACAATGGGAGATCTAAACAAGAATTGAACACCGATTGAATTAAGACAAAAGGCTTATGTTATTGATGTAAAAGAAAATCCAATACACATTTACAAATAATCTCTCAAGAACATGCTCTTGAAAGTCTCTCTCTGGTTTGTGCTTTTCTCTCTCTAATTCTCTTCCTAATTTTCTCTGTGTCCCCCTCTCTATGTGCTTTGCTTCCTCCTATATCTCCCTTGCCTTCTCCTCTAGAATGTGCTGTCTTTGCATAGCTAGTGGGTTCCTTATCCCATCAGACTCTTACTTCCCTACTTTCATGATGAAGAAAAACTTTTGGGGTCTTCAGCACTGTTCAGGCCAATCATTCATTAATAAATGCGATTGTGCCAAGCAAGTGAATCTCATTAATGTGGAAATGACTATTATTTTATCAGGAAGCTTCAACCGGCTTCCTCGGACAACTCTATATCTTTCAGTATTCTTCATCGGAGAGAGCTTCATACACATATACACTTAGATTAGGCTAGAGTAGAAATTTTATCTTGTAAAAAAAAAAAAAAAAGGGATATTCTTCTTCGGAGGCTTGGCAAGTACCTTATATATCCTTGACCTACCGACCTCCGACCTGTCTAGTAAAAAGAGGGTCCGATACTATTCGGTGGTCTGAGGTGTTAAAGAGTGTAATCATCTATATGTTCTGATCGTATCTATATTGCAAATAATATTATTCTTGTTTGGGCGTTCTGGATGCTTCATGGCTTCTATGTAGTGTTTGACTAATATGACATTGGTAAATTGTTGGTGAATCCATAGCAAGGTATGAATTACATATTAGTCTATCCCATTAAATTATGTAACCAAGGAAAGCATACATCATCAACAATAAAATATTTAGCATGAAATAATTTTACAGGAAAGTGATATAAGCATAATTTAAAGCACAACTGCTCATGGGGAAGAGTTGGGCTAAAACAAAAGTACATCCATCCAAAAGTAAGAGAGATCACCAGAAGATAAACCCAAAAGTATATAAGAGAATGTGAATGCTTTATTAGTTTATTCAAAATTTTTTACATCCATCTTCAATGAAAAGTGTCAAAAAAGTAATATTTACTTGTTCTTTTTTTCTCTCTCTTTTTACACAGATTAGTCAACAAATTGAGACTTTTATGAGGATAGATTTTTATAAATAAAAATCAATGCAATATGCAGATAAAGTTAAAGCACTCCCTACCCAAAGAAAAATTTAAAATCGATCTATCACTAAGTAATTACTGTCATGAAGAGATGACAATGAAGTCGCAACAATAAAATAATGCTACTTGACTAGACTTGCCAAACCCACCCTGCAGTTATGATCACACTTATGGTTCCAGCACAAGCCATGCCTAAATAACCATGGTTGATGAAATTCAAGCTATTCAAGATTCCAAAAGTAGAATGACATCAAATTAAGCCATAAAATGCATTACATAAAATTATAATCATCCAGGTAGTTCAACAGAAACATGTATCCTGTTAGCTACAAACTAGTCTTAACATGAATTTATAAACTTAAATAAATAATTTTAACCAGACTTAAAAGAAATTATTTAACTAAAATTGTTAAACCATAAGTAAATCAACTACGCACAAAAATACAAATGTTTCTATGGAAAACCCTTTCAACTTTATAGGGAAAATTCACAAACCAACTCCAAATAAATCCATTTAAAATCAATACAATATCTTATCAAATTTATCCAAAAAATGAGTTCACAACAAATACAATAGTATGACACCTCTTTAGGAATTAATAAAAACTCAATTGGGATCTCTACTCCGGATATTTCAAATCTTTTGTGTTTCACCACTAAAAAATTTTTCTTAGATAAAATCCCATTTAACCTTTTTCGATCTTCAAAACCAATTTAATCGAACTCTATTTGTCTATCATTGTAATTTCCTCTTTTAGTGTACATTTAGCCTCAAATGTAGTTGTACCAAACTACCAATGCTTTAATATTCTGTAATTATTCCTATTTAATTTAATGTAGCCTCATTTTTTGTTTTTTTTGCATATCCTTAAGTTGTTTGTTGTTTGTTTGTTTGTGTTTTTTTCTTTCCTTCTCCTGGAGTTAGCTTTGTGAATTTTAATTTTACCTTGATTTGTTTTATCTTGATTCTATATTCAATTACTATTAACTTAGTCATCGTCAAACTATGATTACTTCATTGTTATGCCTTGGTTATCAAACCCTTAACCCTTCAATACTAGATTGAGCAAGATCCCTCGTGGTAGTCTCAAGCCAGAATTTTCATCTCGCTCAAACACCCAAATAGAAGTCATATTTTCATTCACACCCAAAAAACTGCAAAGGTAAAAGTTAATTTTTCCTCTTCACCAAAGAAAGAAAAAGGTAAATAAGAATTTAAAGCAATTGTTCAACATATTCATTGCAGTTGTGGGTTGCCTCTCTAAATCTCCCCCAAATTTGCAAAGGCTATACACCTATTTGGCTTGCCTAAACATTTGATATGCCCGCCACAAGCAAGGAGAGGAGCCAAAATAAATTATGGCTGCAAGGCTGGCAGGGTGAGGCAAGGTCAGATTAGGGGAGCGCCATCCCTTCTTTAGGGCTAGAAAACTCACTCGAGGCAGAAGCAGGGTAGGTTATAGGTATTTTGTCATCCTTAATAAGGTGACTTTGGTATTAATTTGGTAGAGATGTTAAGAGTTTTGTCTCTCAACTAATACATCCGATGTTTTTAACTGATATACATATTGGATTCAAATTCCTCCACTTATATTGTAACTGTCAAATTATTTAAAGAAAAAAAAAATTGGTAAAGATGAAAGATAAAGGAAATGAAAAGTTGTAAGGGTTAAAAATGAGAGAATATTTTGGAGATAATAATAAAATATGTAAAAATAATTAACTTTTACAGACAGATTGATTTGAAGCCCACTATAAGCGACTAAATTTCTAGTTCGAAATAAATCAAACAAGTAAAATAGTTTCACAAATGCGAATTTGTATTGATGATTGCGTGGTACAATTCTCTGGAATTACAAAAGAGTGATCCTCTGATTCGATCTCGTTGCAAAACTTATTGATTAGATTTGTGGTAATGTGGTTTTGACTTGAACACAAAAATATCCTTCAATTTGGTTGAGGGATGGATCGAAGATTACTGAAACGGAATTACAATGAATCTCTGGCTATGAGCTTGTTTAGAAATTCTTTGTTCTTTGCGTTCTTCGTGTTCTTCGTGTTCTTCGTGCGTTCTTCATCTTCGAAGGTTTGTGGTGGAAGTTCTTCGGAGCTTTAGAGGCTTGAATCCGTTAAGCTTCACTAATTTGTGATTTGTTGATATTTTCGGACACTTTTGGCTTGATTCCCGTGAACTTTAGGATCTAGGCAGATGATCTGGATGATTCTGCTTCGAATGTTCTTCGATTTTGGGGTTGAAGTTCTTGAAGGCTTTAAGGCTTGATCTTCGCAGAGCTTTTTCACTTCTGAATTCTGGTCCCCTGAATGTCTCAGGAAGGCTTCTATTTATAGGAGTTTGGGGGTGGATGAGCGACACGTGGCGGAGCTTGATTGGTGACACACGTCACAGCCTGATTGGTCTGCTTAAGTCATCGCTTACACGTGCGAGGCTGCTTGAGTCATCGCTTACACGTGCGAGGCTGCTTGTGTCATCGCTTACACATGTTGATGTGTGATTGGTTTTTTGCATGACACTTGGCAAATTTCTGTTGGTTTCGGAATAGTGATAGTAAAACCTAACAGCAATATGTGGTACTTTGTAATTGGCTGTATTTTGTGAACTTGACAGTGTGACGTGTCAGCTTGTGATAGGTCGGGAATTTTCCCTCTCTACAAATGCCCCCTCGAGACTCGTTCACGCACACAGTTCTGGAGTGTGGTGTGGGAATGAGTTTCAAAAATGGATTTTTGTACTTGACTCTTTAAGTGAAGTAGTTGAAGGTGGTGGAGCTGTTGAAGGTGGTGGAGCTTTTAGCAGGATGAGATAATTTCCGAAGAGTAGACCCACCCATATGAAAGGCTTTGATGAGACCGAAAAGGGGTCTGCCAGTATTTGAATGTACTTGCATGACCGAGCTTTCTCAGCATAGTTTAAGTTGAAGTAATTTCAAAATAGTGTTCTATGGTATTTGAAGTGGGTTGGTGAGGCTGAAAGTTGTTTGCAAGAAGTTGGATATACTTGCAAGATTGAATCATTTCAACAGAGGTTAAGTTGAGGTAATTTCAGGAGAGTATTTTGGATCGTTAGCGGCGATCACAGGGTGTAGAAGATGGGGAAGATGAGAGAATGGTGGCTGGGTACAGCATGCAGAGTCATAGGGCTAACCTCGTGTTTTTAAGAACTTCTGGTGAAGTTATCTCAGAAGAACATGCTTTGGATTACGACGAGGATATATGGGAAAGTGGTTGAATGCGCATGTGTAATTGTATCACTCAGCTTAAGTTGAGGTAATTTCAGAAGCTTATGGATTCTGGGTATGCTGGTAGTGGCAATGAAGAAGATGGAGATGAAGCAAAGTGAATGGATGAAACATACCCACCATGGCGCTGGCCCTGTATGTTGGGGACCTTCTGGTGTAGATGTCTCTGGGAAGTACACCTTTGGATATGGGACTGACTACATGCTGAATGAGGTCTGTCGGTAAGTTATTGAATGTGCCTGTGTAATGGGACCATGCCGACAGACGTTAAGTTGAAGTAATTTCAAAAGAGTACTTTCTGAAATACTTCAAGCTGAATTTAAGTTGGAGTAATTCCAGAAAATGTGTTTCGAGGTACCAGCAACGATGACCTTTGGGTCACACGGTGGTGGGGACATGGAATAAGGCATTGGTAACCATTTACCAGCACCAAAGGCTGAATTTTGATGAGCTGGTGCCTTGAAGGTTGTTTCAAGTGTTGGATGGAAGACAATTTGTAGGATACCCCAACACTTTTTACCATCTTCACCTACTGCCACTTGTTGGAAAAGCACAGAAAAATGAAAGATGGAGCTAACTTGTGATTCTGGTCTTTGAAACCAGCCAAGTTGCTGTTTGTTCCGAACCACTGCTTCTGCTGGAAGACCAAGCAATTGGAGAGAGACTACGGGAGACCTGAGGTTAGGAACAGGTGTCTCTGCTGGACTTGGGTTTCCTGGCCAACCAAATCCACGGAAGCATGGGAAGCCGATACAAACCTTGTTACGAGTAATTTTGTAGACAAAGGTGGTCGTTAAGTGGAGAAACAAAATTTGTTTGGATCTCAAAACTGCAATGATGTTGTAAATAGGGTTTCGACCGAACCATGGGAGGGTTGATCTCAAACCGATTA
The DNA here is from genome assembly GCA_028535165.1 of Quercus tomentella. Taxonomy (NCBI): domain Eukaryota; kingdom Viridiplantae; phylum Streptophyta; class Magnoliopsida; order Fagales; family Fagaceae; genus Quercus; species Quercus tomentella. The sequence continues at coordinate 38,498,912 of JAPQVY010000100.1, read as the reverse complement.
TGAAGCAATATCGGTTGCTAGGTGTTGAGAATGATGAGGCCATAGTGAGAAATGGCTGTGAAAATGAGGATTTGAAAATCTGAAAGAAGCAAATCTCCATTTCATGACTTAGTGTGTTTTTTTTTTTTTTTTTTTTTTTTTTTTTTTGATGAGTTCTTGATGAATCCGGCCCTTCTATTTATAGTGGAGAGACGAAGAATGGTAGATAAGTAGTTGAGCATGGTAGTTGAGAATTTTTGGTGAGAACGGTAGATGGGAATGGTAGGTGGGAATGGTAGGCACCGAATGAGAATGGTAAGTTGGAGACTGGTAGGCATCGAACAGGAATGGTAGGTTGAACTAATGACTCGGTGTAATTTTCAAGTTCGAGACACACTTGTGAGAGTTCATTTGTATTTTGAGAGGGAAGTTTTGATGAAGTCTGGAGAATAACCCTGAGGGGATCTCAATTAAATGGATGAATCTGAAATTTTGATCTCAGGAGCTTAAGTTTTGGACATCGTCAGTACTTCAAAGATGTGGGTTTGATTGGTGATTACCAAATCCAAAATAAATAAGTGGATTTCAAAATCAGAATCTTTGAGAAAGTCCGAACAGGACAAGCTTTGCTCGAATGTCTTGATTCTTGGTCAAAGTTCACTTTAAAGCCAACAGTTGTAGAATCACACCATTTGAGCAATTTTGGTTTCTCAAATGAAGAAATAGACCCCAAATTTGGAATGTACATGAAAAATTGAGCAAGGCAAATGTGGCTTGAAAATTTTGACTTTAGGTTGATTTCAACATAAAAGTCAACTGTCTTGGAATTTGAGCCATTTGTGCAATTTTCGAGTCTCAAATAATGAAACGGACTCCAAAATCGGAATGTACATGAAAAATTGAGTAAGATAGGTCCATCTTAAAATTTTTGATGTTTGGTCAACATTTGCACAAAAATCAACTCTTTTGAAAATTGGACGTTTGCACAATTTTCGAGCCTCGAATGAAGAAATGGGTCCCAAAATCGGAATGTACTCAAAAAATTGAGTAGGACAGGTCCGTTTTGAAATTTTTGACTTTTTGGTCATGGTCAAAGGTCTGCTTAATCAAAGAAAAACCTTTTTTTTTTTTTTTTTTTTTTTTTAATTTCAGGCGGTTCGGATCCAGGTCAAACCAGGTCGGTCTGGGTTGAATGGTCAAACCATGTGGAGGATGACGTCATCCATGACGTCACAGAGCTGAGGACGCGTGTGGCACGTGTGGATGATGACGTCATCCATGACGTCATAGGGCATGTGTGGCACGTGCGAGTGCCTAGCCGTCGGTGTCGGTGCGTGTAAGCACGTGAAACTGAAGGCAGCGCTTGTCGGAGCTCCAAGAGGCGCGTGGCGGCGCGTGGCTATGTTTCTGGCCTTGAAATTTTCAGGTTTTGTAGTTCTTAGGCCGTACAAGACCCCTGTATGGTCAGTTTTGTAAATTTCTGAGCAGGTTTGCACGAATTTGAAGGATTAGGCCGCAGATCGTTGCTAGCCTGTGGCGGCGCGTGAAGGCGCGTGCCTGGGTTTTTGGACCTGAAATTTCTGGGTTTTGTAGATCGTGGGCCGAAGGATCTAGTGGTGGCACCAGTTTTGTAAAAATTGTCCCAGATTTGTGCAGATTTAAATGAAAAACCCGCGGGACGTTGAGACTTTGTGGTGGTGCGTGGCAGCGCGTTATGGCTCAACTGTGCACGTTTTTTTCTGGGTTTTGTTGCTTGAAGTCTTTAGAAGATTTCTGTGGATTCAGTTGTCAGGGTTTTCACCAATTTGAAAGAGAAATCTGTAGGCATGGTTGGACTGATAGCTGGTCCACTTTGGCGGTGGCTATTTCTGACAATATTTGACAACCCAGGCAGGAGTGGTTCCACTGAGTGTCTCTGCTGTTCTCAAGGGATGGTGACATAATAGAACAAAATACTTTCCATTGTCGGCCTAGCACTGCATCCAAAGTCTAGCATCATAGTTTTTCTTAGAGGACATATTTCCTTCTGCAGACTGATAGGCTCTTAGGTGTGTGACAATTTCTTTCTGACAACATGATCCTTTCATGAGCATTAACTCACCTCTCCCCTTTTTTCTCAAGGTTTGGTGCAGTCTCTTTTGAAAATATGGTATTTTAATTATTTATGCACCTCTTTCTTTTTGTCCATTAGCTTCTGAGGATCCCTATATAAAGCCATCCGGAGCATGTACTAAGTTTGTACAAGCATTGTCTTCAGTGGGTAGTGTATCTTCAGTGTAGAGAAACTTTGCCTTTTACTTTCTTCTTCCTTTTTTTTTTTTTTTTTTTTATTATTATTATTAAATGTTTTGTCTGTACTAATTCTTTTTTTTTCTTTTTTTTATTTATTTATTTTTTTACAGCAATCATGATGCTCTTTTTTAAGGATTCGAAGATTGGTCAAGAACCAGCCCTGTTCATTTGTAAAGAGAAAGATGACAAGGATGCAAAGGTTACGACTTTGATTGTTCATCCGCCTATAATAGGAAGATTTTCGGAAAGATGGGGCCATAACTCTTACCCTCTTAATTTGCCAAAATGGTCACAAGTCGTTCCCTCCGACGATGGCTCTAAATTGGAGACAATTGTCCTCCTTGCTTCGCATCACAAAAATATTGCTAAATCAAAGTCGTACAACACTTTGGGACGAGAGATAATTGCAAACCGTGCCAATTGGGATTTTTCCTTTAATGTGAACGGAGGGTTTTCCTATTTCTCCCTTTATTGGGATTGGCTAGAAGATGTGCTCGGTCGATGTAAACACCTCCTCGATGCGGCCCACCTCTACAGTGCTGTCTTTGCTTCCTTATTCACATACGATTATGATGAGAATCTCATGAAAGCATTTTGTGAGTGTTGGAGTCCGTCGACCAATACCTTCCATACCTCAGTTGGGGAAATTTCCATCACACCATGGGATCTTTCCATTCTTGGTGGACTTCCTTGCACAGGTGCATTTTATGATGAAGTGGTACCCAATGCGCAAGAGCTGGATGGAACTAATGAGCAAGGACGACCCTATCTGCCGTACAGCTGTCGCTTCCTTTTCATGGCGTATCATCACCTTCAAAACTGGCTGAAGAGGCAAGGGAAAGTGAGTGTTCGTGACTGGATTACTTTTTGGTATAGAGGAAATAGCAGGTATTCGGCTCCCAGAAAACCAGCAAGACGGACGACCATTCCCAAGTGTAGTCAGAATCCCTTTGGCGTAATAAACGAGCATGGACCATGGTCTGATAAAGAACACGGGGTCTTTGCAGATCTTCAAGTTGAGGATGACTTAAAGGAAGAGACTTACTTATCGGCACTTCTTTCTTGTTGGCTGTGTGTATTTGTTTTTCCTATTAAGGATCCAAATAGCATCCGTCCTGGTACTTTCAAGATTGCTAGTTCCATGGCCAATGGTCGTTTGTTTGGCCTCGCTTCCCTAGTATTGGCTAGAATTTATCGTGGACTCAACACCATTTCTTCTTCTCCTACTCCGAGCAAGTCTGGAGCTAGTTTTGCCATTCATTACGTTTATGCCTGGGTAGGTCATTTTTTAGAAGCAATCGCATCACCAATGACAAATTATCTGATCCTTTGATGACAAAATATTCTGGTGTAGGCTACGCCTCTCTGTTCAGTGAACTCTCCGCACGAAAGCACATACGAACTGCCACCAACTTCCTTTGGCATGGGACTGCTTTCAAGAAAAGCTATGACCAGACATTTATTGACAATGATCATTTATCCATGCAGAAATTTGGCTACTTTATGAGCCTTCACTCAGGGTACTTGTCACTTCGATGTGAAGACCAACATACTATAGAAGCATATAGTCCTCACAGATTTAGCCGGCGCTTTGGATTTCATCAAGATATTCCCAGTGATTTAAAGGAAGAAATTCGTACAGGTTCTTTAAAAGATTTACACCAATTCTACCGATCTTTCACTCACTGCAACACGAATTCCAAGGTACTCATTTCGGCTTTTGTCACAAACTTTGGAAGCCGGGTCAGATATAGCTACAAGCAATGGTGGGAAGGAGTTTGCAGAAATGATTTTACCAAAGGAACAAATTTTTTAGCTGACATTGCCTCCTTTCGTGTTAAATCATTAACACCTAACAAATCTCAAAAGGGAAAGAGGGAGCTACAAGACCCATACATTCCACAGCCCTTGTCAAAGTTTGCACAATATCCTCTTGAAGATGATCGTCATTCAAAAGACTCATCTCGACATACCGGAGTTGCTCGAAGTCAAGGAACCAGAGGTTCACTTGTTGTTCCGGCTAGGGATGCCATTAGAATTTCTGAAGAGAAGGTGTGTAACGACCTAGACTATAATTGGAAACATTTGAAGAGTCCAATGAAGGGTGTTGATGCAGAGACTTCTATTGATCATGTGCATCTTCTTACAAATAGTGAGTCTTCCATCTCAAAGCCATCTGCGAAGGGTTCGGATCTTAAGAGGTGTAAGTTTGCTGATGTTGGTACGTCGTCCAAACTTCTAACTGAGACAGGAAGGACATTTCTCTCATCCACACAACCAACCAACCCTCCGGAAGTCTCTATGTTTCAGGCCATGGCGCATGTTTCTTCCGTGCGTAGGAAAGGGGCCTCCATGTTGGGAGATGTTCTTCTAAACAAGATTTCGAATCTTTCTGTGGACAACATCCTCCCACAAGTTGAAATAAATGAAATCTATAGTGGGATTGAAAGTCTTGGAGTGGACCCTCAACACTTGCGCGAGAATGTTGACAAATATTGTGAGTGTATTGCAGACTATTTGAAGATGAAGGAATCTCTGAACCAACGATCAAGTCCTGTTATCTTAATTCAACGAGAGGCTGAAGTTGAATTCCTCCTTTCTGAAGCGTCGCAAAAGAAAGCATCTTTGAAGACCGAACTTGATACTGTTAGATTGAGGATGGTTGACCTGCAAACTGAGCTCGTCCAGCTAGAGCAATCACGGTCTCAAATTGAGACTCATCAAATTGAACAAGACAATGTTATGCAAGACTTAGAAGAACAACTTGAAGAAGTCAAATCTGCCCCCGCTCTTGAAGACCAGGATATGGAGGCTTTAGAGAAGATACGAGCCCTTCTGGAAGATAATCGTTCTAGCTTGAAAGACTTGAAATGGATGTCGTAATCCTTTTTTTTTTTTTTAATTCCCTTTATACATGTCATCATGCTTTCCTCTGTACTATTTTCCTTTCGTCAATCAATAAAGAAGACTTTTATTCTCTGTTCCTTCATTTTTTTTTTTAGTGTGAGACTGAACTTAGCAAAAGATACTAAGTTGCCTACATACCCTTGTGAGGGATCAAGTCATCACGTAGTTCAAATGATTTTTTTTTTTGTTTTGTTGTTTTTTTTTTTTTAATAATTTTTTTTTCTTATGTGTTTTTACAAAAAAAAGGGGCGCAGTGTATAATAGTGGGTACACCACTGATCGAACCCGAGACCTCCTCAAGGGTGACATAGGCATCCAACCGCTATGCTACACTCGCAATTGGTGACATGGAGAGGGATTAATTTCTCCTTATTGGTACGCTTTCAAGGGTAATGGGAAGACATCATGTACTCTTGCAGCGCTACAGTGGGCAGTTTAAACTCTTACCAAGGAGCAATCCTTGATTTTCAAGCATAGAAGCGTTTGAGGAACTTCCCATTGATGGGGCCGATCCTTACACCATCATTATCAATCAACTTGTAAGCTCCATTGGTGTAGACTTCTTGCACAACATAAGGTCCATCCCATTTTGAAGTGAACTTATTGCCTGTACGATGAGTTGTGATGATAGGTCTTCGAACGGCGAGGACTAAGTCACCAACTTGGAATGATCGTGGTTTAACTCTTTTATTGAATGCGCTTGAAAGACGAGCTTGATAGCACTCAAGGCGTTGTTGGGTCTCGAGCCTTTTTCTCATCAAGCGCCTCTAATTCTTGCAGTCTGAGCTTGGCATTTTCTTCTCCAGTCAATCCTTCTTGAATGGAAATCCGTAATGATGGGATTTGGCGTTCTAAGGGAAGGACGGCTTCCACTCCATAAACAAGAGAATACGGCGTCGCTTGAGTAGGCGTTCGAAATGTTGTTCGATACGCCCATAATGCTTCTCCAATTCTTTCATGCCAGTCTCGCTTTGTCTTGGATACCACTTTTTTCAACAAACTGCCAAGTGTTTTGTTAAATGCTTCAGCTAGTCCATTTGCCGGGGCATTGTACATGGAGGAGTTGTATTGTTTAAATTCAAACTTCTCGCATAGCTCTGTCATCAGCCTATTGTAGAATGGTTTGCCATTATCAGTTATGATATACCGAGGGACACCATACCGATAGATCAAGTGAGTTCGAATGAAATTGACCACCGTTTCTTTCTTCACTTCCCTAAGGGGTACAGCTTCTGCCCATTTCGAGAAGTAGTCAGTTGCGGCCAAGATGTACAAATGGCCACCGGATGACTTTGGTAATAGCCCTATTGCATCAAGTCCCCACGCATCAAAAGGCCAAGAAGCTACAGTTGGGTGTAGAGGTTCTGGCGGCTGATGGATGAAGTTTGCGTGATACTGACAAGCTTCGCACTTCTTAGCGCACTCCATAGAATCTTGCACCATTGTAGGCCAATAGTATCCCATTCGTTTGATCCTATAGTGTAACTTAGGACCTGACTGATGTGCGCCGCATATTCCAGAATGAGCCTCCTCTAAAGCTTGTTTAGCCTCCTCCTCTCCTAAGCAACGGAGAAACAATCCATCAAATGAATGGCGGAAGAGAGTGTCTTTATAGTAAATGAATCAAGTAGCCCTTCGCCGAACTTCGGTCTTGTGGCGTTTATCATCTGGGAGTCTTCCATGTTGAAGGTATTCAATGATCACTTGGTTGATAATTAATTTGGAATCCCCAAAGATCTCAAGCTGCGATATGCCCATCTCAATGGCCATTTGTAGACCAATAATCAATGCTTGATACTCGACTACATTGTTTGAGCAAAGTTCACTCAATGAGAACGAGTATAGAAGTATTTGCCGTTGTGGAGAAACAAACACTACACCTGCCCCCGCTCCTTCCCGACGTGCGGCCCCATCGAAAAACATCATCCATGGTGGCATTACTTCAATATAAAACACATCTTCATCTGGGAAATCATCGGAGAACTCCCAATCAGATGGAACTGGGTGATCAGCTAAAAAGTCTGCCAACGCTTGTCCTTTGACAGCTTTTTGTGGAACATATGCAAGGTCATATTGTTGTAGCAGGACTGCCCATCGAGCTATACGACCTGAAACCACTGGCCTGGAGAGGACATATTTAATTGGGTCCGCCTTTGCTATCAAACGGACCGTATATGCTTGCATGTAGTGCTCTAGTTTGTCTATGGCAAAGAAAAGAGCGAGACACATCTTTTCGATAGGAGAATAATTTAATTCAGCCCCATTAAGAGTTCGACTCAGATAATAAAGAGCTCTTTCTTTCCCCTCCTTATTTTCTTGCGCCATAAGAGCACCTAGGGACTTTTCTTGTGCCGCAATGTACAGCACCAGAGGCTTTCCTGGGATAGGAGCACCTAAGACTGGAGGATTAAGCAAGTATCTTTTGATGCGAGCAAAAGCATTGCTACAAGCCTCATCCCATTCAAAGTGCACATCCTTCTTCAATAACCTGTTGAAAGTTTGACATCAACCAGCCAAGTTCGAGATAAATCGTCGTATGTAGGCTAGTTTTCCCTGCAAGCCTCTAAGTTCTCGTAAATTTTTGGGCTCTGGCATTTTCTGGATAGCTTCAATTTTGGACTGGTCAATTTCAATACCGCGGTGCCTCACAATGAAACCAAGAAATTTGCCAGATGTTACGCCAAAAGCGCATTTGCGGGGGTTCATTTTAAGCTGATACTTTCTTAGGCGATTGAACACGGATTGCAGTTCTGCCAGATGGTCTTCCCTTCTTTTTGTTTTAACCACCAGATCATCGACATAACACTCTACGTATTTATGAAGTACATTATCAAAGATCTTTTGCATGGCCCGTTGATAAGTAGCACTAGCGTTCTTTAGCCCGAAAGGCATTACTTTGTAACAGTAAATGCCTTTAGGAGTACGAAAAGCTGTAAGCTCTTCATCCTTCGGATTCATTCGAATTTGGTTATAACCTGAAGAACCATCCATGAAAGATAAAGCTTCATGACCAGTAGTGGCATCAACCATGACCTCAGTGATGGGTAATGGAAAATCATCCTTGGGACATGCATTGTTCAAATCACGGAAGTCAACGCACACTCGAATTTGTCCATTCTTCTTTTTGACAGGGACGATGTTAGCAATCCATTCCGGGTACTGTACTTCACGAATGAAGCCCACTTCAATGAGCTTATTGACCTCGATTTCTATTTGAGGGATAAGCTCTGGCCGAAAGCGTCTTTGGGCTTGTTTGACTGGGCGCACGCCCTTCTTTACTGCCAAATGGTGAAGAGCAATACCTGGATTGAGCCCAGGCATTTCCTTGTAAGTCCCAGCAAACACATCTTTATATTCTACCAGGAGCTTGAGGTATCCTTCTTCTTCTTCAGGAGTGAGAAGCGCACTAATGAAAGTTGGTCGAGGTTCTTCGATAGTTCCTAAATTGATTTCTTTAAGTTCATCAACTGTAGCTTGTACTCCATCTTCCAAGGCTGGGGGAGCTTCATCGACCTCTTCATTGGTTGCTTCAGCATCTGAAAGTGGACCTTCTTCTATTGTAATATGAAACGAGGATGACACCTCTTCAATTTGCTCATTGTGAACAAATGATGGTCTAGTGCATACAATTGTTCGCCTCTTGACTTTCAGCGATCCTTCAGTGCTGATGTCTAAGGTAGAGTTACGCTTCATGTGTGAAGGAATGCTACTGCGGATCTCATCATCAACTTTCTCCTTCTTTTGAACCTTAAAGTTCATTGAATTTTGAGAATGACTATCAACAGGCCTTTTTGTTGCCCCCAATCGATCAAAGACTGATTTATAAGCAAGAGTTTCCTGATTTTGTGTTAAGCAAGTTGTATTTAACCTATCGAACACTGTGGTTCGTGACGATGAGGCCTCAATGCGATCAAACACTGAGACGCGCGATGAAGAATGATCTTTTCTTTGATTCGAACTTTCGCCAACCTCCACTGTTATGTATTGGGAACTTGAAGCATCGCTTCTTTTCTTAATCCATATCTGAGTTGGTTGTTCAGGAGTATAACCTAATCCGGTCTTTGGGATAGGAATTTCATGCCCTTCAAGCCGCATTCTCCTTTGTGTTTTGCTAAGGCCATGTACCTTCTCTCCGGTGATTTCTGGAACCAATTTCCCTAGGTCGCTTTGTCTTGAAAAATCGTAGCCTGCTCTGGCTAACAACCTATATGCTTTCGGGTCAAACCATCCTTTTGTCCGTTCGCTTGGTAGAATACCATGCTCTGTCAGACTTTGTGAAGACTTCACGAATCCATTTAGTGGCTTCGAGGGCAAAGGATTTGTGGATGAAGTTAAAGGCATGGCATGGTTTTCTCTCAATATGGCTACATCCTCCGTCGTGAGCCTTGCAAGAGGCCTTCCCATTTCTTCTGTAGATTGAAGGCATTCCGTAAATGGTGATTGTCCATTCTTACGGCGTGATAATGGTACATAACGGAGGAATGGAGGGCTATTGGAAGGCGTTGAATTTTTCGCCCTCACTGCATCACTGGTAGATTCACTAGAATGATCATTCCCAGATTCTGGACCTTCCCTTGGGGAAGGAATATCCTTTCTAGTGATGAATTTAACATGCTTCTTTTCACCCTGCTTGCTTTCCCTGGACAGGATTTCAACTGGGAGAACTTCACTAGAAATGTTATCTTCTACATAAAATTTTGCGTCAGCAAAGTGAGCTTCCGCCTCAGCAAAAGGCTTTAAGTCGGCATTGACTTTCTTTATTCCACTTTGAAGGTACTTGAAACATTGATGCAAAGTCGACAGCACTATTCCATTTCCATGGATCCAGGGACGTCCTAACAACATGTTGTAGGTCGTCTTAGCATCAATAACGTGGAACAAGACGTTGCTTGTCAATTCTCCAATGATCAATTCCAGGTGGATCATGCCGATTGCGCGTTGTCCTCCTTGGTTAAAACCTTGAATGACCAAACGACTATGTGATAATTCCTCCATAGTAAGACCAAGTCGTCTCATTGTCATTTTTGGTAGTATATTAACAGCTGAGCCTCCGTCAATGAGAATACGATCGATCTTTTGTTCACGAGCATAACCAGAGACATAAAGCGGGCGATTGTGGGGCTTAGAGCCTAACAACAGATCCTCATCTGTGAAAGTTAAGTCTGGAGAGCATGTGTAACATTCCTGGGTTTGTTGATGAGTTTTGGTAGAGGGAGTGTACATCTCTGGCTTTTCAGGAGCTTGGGTGAGCACTTCTTTTGGTGAGGTGGAGGATTGCAAAGGTTCAACTTCATCAACCTGAGATTGGAGTTCCTCCAATGATGACAAAGTCTCATTTGGACCACCGTGGTCAACATCCTCCTTTTCGTCCTGAATTTCGCAATGAGAGACCGTGTGAACGGCCTCGGCTGAGTCATTTTGAAGGAATTTTCTGGGGAAGAATTCTTCCAATGTGATGAGCTTTCGAGATTTTTGGGTCTGTGCTGAATCTTCATACACTTTTGTTCCCAGTCTCCCTTGCCTCTTATTGCTCCTTCCTCTTGATTGAGGCTGAATTTGGTTTTGTGCTTTTCTGGACTCTTTGGCGATCAAATGAAGAGGGAATGTTCGTCTCTGTTTCCATCTCCTGCGAGTAACCATTGTCCAGCCCTCTTCCTCATCCATTGTTGACCTTTTATCATCGTTTGAATTATAATTAGGTGCTTTTTGTGAGAGCTGAACTTGAACAGGTTCCAGAGAACCAAATTGGATGAGCGTGGTATTTGCCCCCTGCTTAGTGGTTGGAGACATGCAAATAGGTAACCCGCAAGAAATTGTTGCAATGTTTGATTGAGCAACATCATTAAAATCCAAGTCAATCTTCCTTTCCTTGGCTAGCTTCATGATGAGTTCTTTAAGGACAAAGCATTTTTGGATTGGATGGCTTATGATGCGATGATACTTACAATAGTTCGGGTCATCAACTTTTCCCATCTCTTGCGGCCGTTTGCATTCTGGCAATTCAATTAATTTCAACTTAAGCAGTTGTTCTAGCATTTCGGGCATATCGGTATCTAGGAAAGGATACACCTTTTGCTCCCATTCCTTAAGTGATGAGCGACGCGTCTCACGCTGTTGGCCTCCCTCAGGCCTTTTCTCATTAGCCTTCACATTTCTTGTTGAAACTTTGATTGGGGCAGGGTTGACATTCATTGAATCTTTGATATTACTTTTCGTATTCCTGTCATTTTTCCTTATTTCCCGTCTTTCTTTCCTTTCCTCAGGTACGGGAGGTTTCGTATTTCCATGGCTAGAGATACTCAATTCCATGTCATGCGCACGAGTTGCCAACTCTTCAAATGTTCGGGGCTTTATCCCTTGAAGGATGTAAAGAAGTCCCCAATGCATGCCTTGAATGCACATCTCTACAGCAGATATTTCAGAAAGTCTATCCTTGCAATCTAGACTCAAAGAACGCCACCGATTGATATAGTCAACGACAGGCTCATCTTTCCACTGCTTGGTGTTAGTAAGCTCCATCATGCCTACCGTGCGACGTGTGCTATAAAATCGATTGAGAAACTCCCTTTCGAGTTGCTCCCAATTGTCGATCGATTCGGGTTCCAAATCAGTGTACCAATCAAATGCATTTCCCTTAAGTGAACGGACAAATTGTTTTACAAGGAGGCTTCCTTGAGTTCCTGCATTCTCACAAGTCTCTACGAAGTGAGCAATATGTTGTTTTGGATTGCCCTTTCCATCAAATTGTAGGAACTTAGGAGGTTGGTACCCATTTGGCATTCTCATATTGTCAATGCGCTTTGTGTAGGGTTTTGAATATATGAGAGAACTTGTAGAAGATCCTCCATATTGTGCGCGAATGGTATTTGTTATCATGTCCTACAGTTGTTGGACAGATATTGAGGCCATTGAGGTGGAATGTCCGTGTTGAGAAGTGCCTTCACCTCCTTTTCCTTTATCACCCCTAGCGTTTTCTCCTTTGAAGGTAAAGCCAGGTGGGTGCTCAGGGCCAAGACTTGATTCACCCGAATTTTGTACTACCAGCTTGTTCATCAGGGTTGCAATTCTAACATCCTTCTCTTCAAGTGCTTTTGTGAGAAGGGTGACCCTTTGTTCCATTTCAGCCATTTTTTCTTCCATGGTAGAGGTGTTAGTCATCATCACTGGCATGACCTCTAGATATGATGGAGAGAATGATGAAACAGGATGAGTCGAAGGTATTTCATTCCTTAAGTTTCTCATCACGGGTGAAGAGTTGATAGAAAAGGTCTTTGTTGGGGATGATTCATTATTGATCTCGAAATCTTTCGAGACAGATGAATCCTCAGTGGTAGCCTTCCTATTTGCAAGAAAGTCTAGAGAGATGGTTGGTTGGGGTTAAAGTCGATCAAGAACTTTGGATCGACTGCGAGTGATTGGGCCGACATAATCATCAGCACTGGGATCATCGACCACTGATTTTCGGACATTCTTGCTAGAGGCCATTGAGACTAGTAGCAAATCGAATTTCTTTTCTTTTGAAGGAGAAAGAGATGAGAGGCAGAGATGTCCTACCGGGCGTGCCAGAGTTTGTAAGCGACTAAATTTCTAGTTCGAAATAAATCAAATAAGTAAAATAGTTTCACAAATGCGAATTTGTATTAATGATTGCGTGGTACAATTCTCTGGAATTACAAAAGAGTGATCCTCTGATTCGATCTCGTTGCAAAACTTATTGATTAGATTTGTGGTAATGTGGTTTTGACTTGAACACAAAAATATCCTTCAATTTGGTTGAGGGATGGATCGAAGATTACTGAAACGGAATTACAATGAATCTCTGGCTATGAGCTTGTTTAGAAATTCTTTGTTTTTTGCATTCTTCGTGTTCTTCGTGCGTTCTTCGTCTTCGAAGGTTTGTGGTGGAAGTTCTTCGGAGCTTTAGAGGCTTGAATCCGTTGAGCTTCACTGATTTGTGATTTGTTGATGTTTTCGGACACTTTTGGCTTGATTCCCGTGAACTTTAGGATCTAGGCAGATGATCTGGATGATTCTGCTTCGAATGTTCTTCGATTTTGGGGTTGAAGCTCTTGAAGGCTTTGAGGCTTGATCTTCGCAGAGCTTTTTCACTTCTGAATTCTGGTCCCCTGAATGTCTCAGGAAGGCTTCTATTTATAGGAGTTTAGGGGTGGATGAGTGACACGTGGCGGAGCTTGATTGGTGACACACGTCACAGCCTGATTGGTCTGCTTAAGTCATCGCTTACACGTGCGAGGCTGCTTGAGTCATCGCTTACACATACGAGGCTACTTGTGTCATCGCTTACACGTGTTGATGTGTGATTGGTTTTTTGCATGACACTTGGCAAATTTCTGTTAGTTTCGGAATAGTGATAGCAAAACCTAACAGCAATATGTGGTACTTTGTAATTGACTGTATTTTGTGGACTTGATAGTGTGACGTGTCAGCTTGTGATAGGTCGGGAATTTTCCCTCTCTACACCCACTAGGTGAAAAAAAAAAAATGTCATTTCAGATAAGATCTTCCAGTTATACATCTCAAGAGAGAAAACTTGGAGCAGCAGCAAGCATCCTAGCTAGTTGATTTCCTTGAGCAGTATGTGTTTCAGCGTTCGTATAGTCTTCTGCTCCTTCCACCTTCGTGCCGTCACAAACTTGTTTTCTCCAAATTCTTATGAATATATGAAAGGCTAACATGACATAATGTGTACTCAATAAAGGATACATGACTTAAACAAGCCATGAAAGAACGTTGAGCGCAAGATATTTTGAACAAGAGTCCTTCACAAAATGTGAATGAGCTAATTAAATTCATTGTCCAAATCTTCATGAAAATGTTCGGGAACTCCCGAAAGGTCTGCAATGTTCAGTAGTCCTGTGAGGCTTTGCTAGATTATAGTTTGATGGCAATATTAATATTCCAAGCAAGGGAGAACATAAAAAACATTTTTAAGAAAACAAAAAAATGAAAATGAAAATGAAAACTGCACCAGCCGGGAATCGAACCCGGGTCTGTACCGTGGCAGGGTACTATTCTACCACTAGACCACTGGTGCTTGTTGCTGTGTCTATGGTTTTAAAATGATCGTAAGACTGTAACTGTTGTATGAACTATGTACTAACCTGTGATTGTAAGCTTGGCCTCACTATTAATAAAATATAAGTTAAAATGCAAAATTAACCCTCTAAGTTTCTCTAGATTTCATTTCAGTTTTCTAACTTTGCTTTCTTTCATTTCAGTCCTTTAAATTTCAGATTTATTCAATTAAGACCTTTTTGTCAACTTTTGTTAAAATTTTTTGAAAAATAAAATTTAGAAAATATTTTTCAATCATTAATTGAATTTTTTAATTTAAAAAATTTGAAAAAATTGAAAAAATAAACACAACATATAACAAAAGTTGATGAAAATGCCTTAATTGATTAAACTTAAAAGTTAGAGGACTGAAATGAAATCTGAAAAAACTTAGAAGATCAGTTTTGCATTTTAGCCTAAAATATAAACAGAAAAACTTCTCTTTCGCTCTTTCTTTTTAAAAATTCCAAAATTCAACTCCTTCAATTGAAGGGTTTTAGAGGACAAGAAGCTATTCAACATGGTCCATCCTCAAATAAGATATCCCCTTCTACAACCATTTAATTTCCATGTAATGGACTAATGGTATACTCTATTCTTGAAAGTTTATCCAAAAACACTTTCATTTTATGTTCAATTTAACGAGAATTTATCCTTACTCTTTTTTTTTTCTTTTTTTTTTTTTGAGTCTCTCATTCCATGGGATTTTGTCTAGACATGTAAATTTTGTACTTGCAATTTGACCCATTTCCCGTTGGCTACTTTTTGTAATTGGGATGGGTCTCTAATCATCTCCTCCCTTATACCTTGGGTTTTTGACCCAAAGGTGAGAGATGTAATAACATCCTCTTCTCTTTCTTTTTAATATATATATTTAGTAAATTCATTAAATAAATAAGGTGAAGGAGTTGATGAAGGCCTAATTATGGGTCCCAAAATGAGTACAATAATGTAGTTTAGGTACTTATAAAACCTAGGCCTTAGGGTTTTATTTTTCAAAGCCTAAATTAAGCTTATTACCAAACCTAGGCTCATAGAAAAACAAATATGAATAGACTTAGTTATCAAGTCAAGCTCAAACTATTTATGAATAGCTTGGTTCACTTACAACTCTAATTCTAATCATCATAATAAACTTGTCAAATTTCTCAACCAAAAAAAAAAGAAACAAAAAAAATTGTCAATGTTCTAAAATTTTAAAATTGATGTTCAAAATTGAAAGTTGGTTGTATTGAACATGGAATAAGTCTTGGGCTGATAATTTAAGTAATGGTTTCAATTCACCCAATTGCAACCAAGCGCAGCACCGCTAGATGACCATATAACCTTATGTTCATTCATGTAATTAATCATATATATTGTATATGAGGAAAAATCCTTTATATTGGTGAAGAAAAGTCTTTTAGAATTAAAGTTAAAGGGCAATGCTACTATATGGGTGTAACTTAAGTGACAAGGCTCAAACCAAAATACTTCTATATCTTTAATCTTACGAGAATCAAATTATAAATAGGATAAAGCTGCTTCAACTTAAAAAGTCTCTTTGAGTGAGAGCTGCTATTCTTTTACTAACAGTAAAGGCAGTTGATTAGTTCTAAGCACTCTAAAAAGATGCCAAATTGATCAATATTGTTTGGAAACATATAGAAAGTTCTGATCAAAGTTTTGAGTCTCTAAATTTGAGAATTGAGAGACAATTTATGCACACAGACATGCCAACACTGTTGAGACACACTTAAATATAAGTGTAGCAATTCCAAAATCCAGATAGTCGACTTTACAATTGAATTTTGGGGAAGGTCCTTTCTTACACTTGACAATTTCACTATTAGACGCTTAATTAGACAATATGTACTTTCAAATGAATTTAGCTCAACTGATAAAATTTCTGATTATTGAATAAGAGATTTGGGGTTCAATTCCCACCTACACCAAAAATTAATTTGTATCTTAATTTGATGATAAAAAGTATTATCACCAGAAGCAGACTTCATAAGTTGAGAGTCTCTAAAAAATTTTTTTTTTTTTAAATGTTTGAAAACGTATCTAAAATTAATTATTTATGTGATTTCAAGGAGGTTTGGGGTACTTTTGTAATTATCTATGTGCTCCTGGGCTTTTGTTTTTTCTTAGTTGGGAAATTTTGATTTTGGGCTTGGGTATTTTTATTTAGTAGATTTATTTTTGGATTTAAAGTGGGCTATATACACATGAGCCAGCAAGCCAACCTATTTTGGTGCCTATTCACACTAAAGCCCAAACAGAAATTTAGCCTAAGTCGAGCCAAGCCCACTGCAAAAATATCCCCAGACCAGTTTAAAGTTGAAACCCAAAAATAGGTCTAGAACTCTCTCGACTCTCTCTCTCCCTAGACCTTTCCAAAGAGGCAAGGGGCTTTGTGCCGCCGCTCATCCATATTCACTGATCTACGACGATCTACGGCTGAGAGGGAAAACTCAGATAAGAGAAGGAGGGAGGCTGAATATGCTTTTTTTTTTCTTTCCCCTCTGCCGTGTCTGGGACGTACCCAGCGCGGCCTAACCGTGTCCGGGCCGTACCCAGAAAAAAAAAAAAAAAAAAAATCTCTGGTTCGCGTCGGGTACCTTTTCTGGGCGTGTCTTGGCCAAATTACGCGTGTCCGTGCAACATAGGAAAATATTATGTTGGTATCCAAACCATGAATCAAATTTTCGGCTTTACTGTGATGCCAAGGTTCATTTTGATACAATTGAAAATATTATTGTAATAATTTTTAAATATGTTAATAGTATCATGCATCTTATTTTTAATGAAAAGGTTACTCCAAAATGAAGTTTGTGATTTCAAACAGTATATATTGTGTACTACTCACGAGAAAGGTCAACAGGCTTGAAAAAAAAAGTACAAACAAACGCAGGCACAGACATGAGAAGTTCAAAAACGCGTTTCCAAAAGCCCACTTAGATAGGCCTAAATCTTTTGACTGAACATTGTTGTAAGCAAAATCTAAATCTGCTAGTATCACTCTACTTTTTTTTCCCTTTTTAATGCCTGGTGTAGTTACACCATCAAAAGAATTTAGACACGTAAAAATTTGTCTAAAGATTTTCCAACGAAGTGCTACAAACAATGACAACTGTTGCTGATGAGATTGAATCAAAACAATCTCGGCTACAGATAAGAAGAGTCAGAGGACAACTTGAGTATCTAATTGCACAGGACATGGCCAAACTATGTGGACTTTTATTGTCGGCCGAAACACCAATAATTTTTATACGATATGGTCCACGCAAACAAGAAGTTGCTCTTTTGACCATCTCTATTCACATCATTTATAACCCAAAGAGGAAAATTCTCAGAATTAGCTCTCTCTCTCTCTCTCTAATGTCTTCCCCTACTCTCCCTCTCGTCCTGATCACCATAACACTTGTAATCCTCAGCTCAACTTCAGGCACTGAGTTCATCTTCAATACCAACTTCAATTCCACCAATCTCCTCCTCTTTGGCAATGCCACCATCCAATCCTCCATTCTCGGCGTTACTGATGAAACCTCCTTTTCCATAGGTCGTGCTTTATACCCTTCCAAAATCCCCACAACATCCACCAAATCTTCCTCTCTCCTCTCCTTCTCAACCTCCTTCATTTTCTCCATAGCACATGTCAAGAACTCCCTCCCCGGCCATGGCTTCGCCTTTATACTTACACCCTCTACAGGTATAAACGGTACAAGCTCAAGTCAGCATCTGGGTCTTTTCAACTTAACCAATGATGGTAAAACCGATAATCATGTCTTGGCTATCGAGTTCGATGTGTTTAAGAACCAAGAATTTAATGATATCAATGATAATCATGTTGGTGTAGATGTGAACTCGCTTACGTCTTTTACTTCATATGAAGCAGGGTTTTGGAGAGGAGAGAATGAGAATGAGAAGTTTGAGGTATTGAAGCTTAATAATGGGGAAAACTATCAAGTGTGGATTGACTTTTTGGATTCGCGTATTAATGTTACTATGGCTCTTGTAGGCAAGGAAAGGCCTCGGAGGGCTTTGATAAGTGAGTTTGTTAATCTCTCTAGTGTTCTTTTGGATGAAATGTATACAGGGTTTTGCGCAGCAACTGGACAATTGGTTGAAAGTCATAAGATATTGGCTTGGAGCTTTAGTAATTCAAATTTTTCGATTGGGGATGCTTTGGTGACAACAAATTTGCCTTCGTTTGTGACTCCAAAAGGGTCAGTTTTTCGATCAAAAGGGTTTATTGTAGGGGTTTGTGTTGGTAGTCTTTTCGTACTGGGGTGTGGGGTTTTGATATATGTTATTTTGTATAGGAGGAAGAGGGGGGAGGAAAGGGAAGGGCTTGAAGATTGGGAAATGGAGTATTGGCCACATAGGATTAGTTACCAAGAGATTTATGCAGCAACGAAGGGGTTTTCTGAGGAGAATGTGATTGGGCTTGGAGGGCATGGGAAGGTATATAAAGGGACTTTGCAAGGAGTAGAAGTTGCAGTGAAGAGAATCTCTCTCGAGAGTGAACATGGGATGAGTGAGTTTCTAGCTGAAGTTTCAAGCTTGGGGAGATTGAAGCATAGGAATTTGGTGGGATTGAGAGGTTGGTGCAAAAATGAGAAATGCACATTGATTTTGGTCTATGATTATTTGGAAAATGGAAGTTTAGATAAGAGGATTTTCGAGTGTGAGGAGAGTGTAATGTTGAATTGGCAGGAAAGGATGCAAGTTTTGAAAGATGTGGCTTCTGGAATTTTGTATTTGCATGAGGGTTGGGAAGCTAAAGTCTTGCATAGGGACATTAAGGCAAGCAATGTGTTACTTGACAAGGATATGAATGCAAGGCTAGGGGATTTTGGATTAGCCCGAATGCACCATCATGGGCAATTGGCTAACACAACTCGAGTGGTTGGGACAGTGGGGTACATGGCACCAGAAGTGGTTCGAACTGGTCGAGCCTCAACTCAAACTGATGTGTTTGGTTTTGGGATATTGGTTCTTGAAGTGGTGTGTGGGAAAAGACCCATTGAAGAAGGGAAGCCAGACTTGGTTGATTGGGTATGGAGGCTAATGGAGAGAGGGGAATTGCATTTGGGTCTTGATGAGCGGTTAAGGTCCAATGGTGGTTTTAGCATTGAGGAAGTTGAGAGGGTACTTCATTTGGGCTTGTTATGTGCATATCCGGACCCTCGTGCTAGGCCTACAATGACACAAGTTGTGAAGGTATTGGAGGGAGCAAATGAGGGCACTGAGTCTGAAAGGGATGTAATGGAGGTGAATTTGCTTGATAGAATTGAAACAATTGCAATGTGGTCTAATTTTAATCAGAACCTTGGTGGCATAGGACACCCTACATTTGATGAAATTTCTTGGTCTGCTACAAAATCTAGCTCAGATATCCCAGTAGGTCGATGACAATTTTGATGATTTCTCATGATGACTCTGACAAATTGCAATTCAACAGTTCTGTTAATCTCTCCAGGAACCTGGTTATTTCAAGAGGACTGCTGTATTGCTCTTTAAAGCTTAATTACTATCAGTAGTTCACATAAATATGCTGGTTTAGAATCTTGAGATGCTTGCTGTTATTAAGATGAAGTTGTATTTAAAGGATTAAACATATTTTTGGATTTAAGGTACATAGCAATGGACACTGTAATATAGATTATTTGATATTTGGATTCAATTCAAAATTTGTCTAAATTGTAGAATTATATTCATCCTTTGACTTTCTGAATGTTGGTCTCCTACGGTTATCCAAACCATGCAATTATATATATTGGTCAAATGAATTAGTTATTGCAGCATTCATTTGTAGACTGCTTGTCTCTCCATTGTTTTGACCAAGAAAGAGGGGGGAAATGAAACATAAAATAAAATAAAATTTTCTTTAGTCATCTAGAAAGGTTGTATTTCAGGAAAATGAAAAAACTTATATTTAAAGGGGTGGTTGGCAAACTACATACTTGATTCAGAAAATTTTCTCTCATTTGAGTGAGCTTTGTTGCTCTGTGATTGCATGTATATTGTGCTTTAGACGTATTGTTTTACCAAATGTAATACAACAACTTCTGCATTTCAGAAGCTGAAACACATTTGGGAGTGCATTTAACAAGCCCCAAAAGAGTCGGATTTTTAGGCTTTTTGAGCTTATTTTGGCATGTCCTACACCCACCAAAAAAAAAAAAAAAAAAGCAAACAAACAAAAAACACTTATTTTCTACAGTATTTTCAGTCAGTAAGCAATCAGTAAAACTTATTCAAACGCACTCCTAATACATAACCACAAAACAAAGCCTTCGTTTTTTTTTTTTTTTTTTTTTTCCAATTTACAATTTTGTTCTATATCAAGGAGACTTTGGAGTAGAGTAACAAAAAAAATAGAGAGAGAGATTTTGGTACCAAATTGAAGATTTTGTTTAATAACCAAGAAGGAATTCATGACATGATATCTTGCAATGTTGGGGGGGGGGGGGGGGGGGGGGGGGGTGGGGGTGGTGTGGTTGGTACGTGCAATAATATGGAGGCTGCCTGGACTGCTACAATCTGTCACCTGTGGACTCAAAGAAATGCTAGACTATTCTCAATGGTACCAAAAGGTCTGAAGTGAGCATTTTTCAAGAGATCAAGTGGAAGGTTAATTAAAAGATTAGCAGTTGTAAATACTTTAAAGTGTACCAATCAAAGCAAGGTTTTGTGTAGTTTGTGGAGCTTTCCTGTTTCAAAATTTAAATAGTGTAAAGAGATAGTTGAGTTGTTCTCCTTGTACAGTTTTGACTTTTGACTGTGTTGTATTTGTGCTTGTGCTTAATAATATCTTACTTATTCATCCAAAAAATGATTAACAACATAAATAAATTAGTTGTTTGTTGCTGCCAAGAATTTTGTAGCTCTACTAACACCTCTTAGTATTTTTAATGAAAACGTATAGGGTTTAAGTTACACCTGATGTAACTCTAAGCAATGTTACACTATTTAATATTTTTTAATTGGATGCAAATTTTGACAGATTTACTGTTAGATTACATTATTTTTGCATATTCTTCACGCTTGCAAAATTTCAAGGTGATCAAAAATTAATAGCCATGTCATCAATCAATTTTTTAAATTCAAGTTTTTGTAGTTTAAAAATAATGCTTAAAATATGAGTTTATAGATAAAATATTAAATAACATCCAATTGACATGAAAATTGGCATAATTGTTAAGAATATATAGAACATGTAATTCAACAGTGGGATTTTCAAAATATGAATTCTATAACAAGTTATTGAGTGATGTAACATTGCTTAGAGTTACACCTGATGTAACTTAAACCCAACCCCATATATATATATATACTATTAATAAAAGGATTCCCTTGTTTCATCTTCAATTTTTGGCGTACCAAAATATTCTCATACAAATTTTAAAATAACATACCCTTTAGTTTAATTTTTTTTTCTACAAAAAAAGCAAAAAAAGTTAAAACAGTAATACTATCTCACGTACAAAAGAAAAAAAAAAATTCTCACCACCGATTTGTATTCAAATGTTTGATTCTTATCTGTATTTGTTATCTATTTGAATTCAAATACTTCAATAATCTTTATAAAAAATACAAAATTACTTTTTCTATAAATAAAAAAATAAAAAAATAAAAAAACCTACCTCTCACATAAAAAGTAAAAACTACTCATTCTTATCCCAAAATTTCTATGGTTTTTTTTTTTTTTTTTTAATTCTTTAAAACATTCCAAAATTTTTGTTATCCAAATTCTACATAGTTATCACAAATCTCCATCCATCCACACTAATGTATATCATCTTTCTTTTAAAATAACATACCCTTTAGTTTAATTTTTTTTCTACAAAAAAAGCAAAAAAAGTTAAAACAATAATACTATCTCACGTACAAAAGAAAAAAAAAAAATTATTCTCACCACCGATTTGTATTCAAATGTTTGATTCTTATCTGTATTTGTTATCTATTTGAATTCAAATACTTCAATAATCTTTATAAAAAATACAAAATTACTTTTTCTATAAAAATAAAAAAAAAATAAATAAATAAATAAAAAACCTACCTCTCATATAAAAAGTAAAAACTACTCATTCTTATCCCAAAATTTCTATGGGATTTTTTTTTTTTTTTTAACATTCCAAAATTTTTGTTATCCAAATTCTACATAGTTATCACAAATCTCCATCCATTCACACTAACGTATATCATCTTTCTTTTGTTCAAATCTCAAATTTTTTTACTTATCACAATTTTTATCCCAATCAATAAAGTCAAATGTTCCATTGGGTTTCAACTTCTTACGGTTCTCTATCTCATTTTTAGACATTATTCCACGTTACCTTACTTCCTTTAAAAAAAAAATACACATGGTTATTTATATATATATCACTTTTAGGCATTATAACACTAAACCAAAAAATAAAAAATAAAAATAAAAATAAAAATAAAAAAACCAAATTATATAAAATAAAATAAAATAAAAAACATTATTACACAGGCAAAGCGCGTGTGATGAGTCTAGTATATATATATATATATATATATATATATATATAAAAGAAGGTTCTCTTCTTTGAATTGAACTTTTATGTGTTTCAGAAATACTTTTAAACCCTACGTACCGGAAAAAAATTAGATGACAATCTAGTAAAAATATATCTCCGACTCTACTTAAAATATCTATAAGATAGGACATTCTCCAACTAGTGTGTATATATATATATATATATATATATATATATATATATATATTTCATTGTTTGTTCCAAAGTGCTCTGTCCACACTTGTCACAAAATATTGGGTTTCAGATTTCTTTCCATGTATTAGACTATTTATTTCTTCTAAAGTCTGTATCGATGTGTTGACATTGTCAAATAAGATAAAAAAGAGAAAATTATATGCTTGCACCATATTCAAACTTGACGAAGATGGCGCATTAATTAATTTTGTTTTCAGCCAAATCATAATAATAAGGGCATGAAATGTTAGCAATTAGCTTGTATACAAACTTTGACAATTATGCGACAAAGACGTTTTCCTAAAATTCCAAACCAACCGCGAGAGGGAGGAACAGAAATTTAACATGATTCATTGACATTGTATTCAAATTTGAGACAATAATCTTATCTAATGGTTCATCCTTTTAAAGCTTGAGAAAATGGAAGAGCATACGCTTCTCATTTATTCTTCTTAAACCCAATTTCTCATTCAGTTAGAAGAGCATACAATTTTCATTTAGTCTTCCTCCTTCACAACTCTATTGATATTAACCCTATTGGGCTGAAAAATCAGAGACTTTTCATTGTTGTGATCATGTTGGGAAATAAGAATAGCTGACAAAACCTGACCAATAATGATTTTTTTCAATTCTAGCAACCAAAAAAAAGGTTTGACCAAAGTCTATTTTCATGGTCTATGCATGGATCATTCTGCCATAAAATTGCTTTGCAAAAACAGCAAAATGATAAACCTCTTTCACAACCATTTATTTCTTTTAGTAGCTTTTCTTGTTGGGATAAATAGCTTCTCTTGTGAGGGTATACTACCAAAGTAATACACATTAAACAAAAGTACGGCTAGTTGTTCAAATCTTAAGATATCCTCATCTTTTTCGTTTCTTATTTTCTTTCTTTCTTACCTTGTTTTGGCTAGAAGACCCTATTTTTCCATACAAATAAACAAAAATGGGATGGAACCCCCCCTACCCCTCAAAAAATAAGAACAGAAGGAAAGAAATGGCGGCCATATTCTGTAGTACTAAACAAGATACAACGTAATCATCTCAACACCCTCCAAACACCTCGACTATGTCGGGTAGCACTAAAAAGAGAAGCTTTCAGAAACAATGGCTGGTGCTACTATGGTAAAAAGAGTCAAATTAAAATAAAATTTAAAGAATAATTTTTTTATAAAAAAATCCCTACGCATGAGGTAATATAATTACAAAGAGCTTAGCTGTGTATCTATGACAATGTTGGATGCCATTGCTGATTTATCCACCTCAGGATTCAATGTGACATTTTAATTAGCAATTACTTGCTTCCCATGAGCATGAACTTTCTCAGCTCTTGTCTTGTCAAGTCGTGCACGTCGGGAAAATTCCTGGATCTTGCGATCATGATCTTTTAGCATCTGATCCACATTGTTTGATGAGTTCAGT
Organism: Quercus tomentella; assembly: GCA_028535165.1. Lineage (NCBI taxonomy): Eukaryota > Viridiplantae > Streptophyta > Magnoliopsida > Fagales > Fagaceae > Quercus > Quercus tomentella. The sequence continues at coordinate 38,474,511 of JAPQVY010000100.1, read as the reverse complement.
AACGGACCAGAGACATAGATCTTGTTTCCCTTATGCCCGTGACCATGCTGAAAGAACAAAAGAAAAGGCATCGAGTTAGATAACCACACTGGCTTTGCAATGCATGAACAGTGAACACTAACTAGAGCACGACCAAAACAGAAAACACATAAGCAGAAGAAAATCATAAGTTGACCAGAAAAGTATGAAAGCTTGTTGATATGAATTATTAGACAACACATAAGGGCATGCCCACAATCTTCACTTGAGGCCATAAGGCATGTAGTAGACCACGAAACAAAGAATGAATGGATTCCAGAAAATGATGCAAAATAAAAGAAAAGAAAACACAATAGCATTATTTGGAAAAAATTTAAATTGTGTTGGATGTAATGAAAATCAGTTATCTATGCTGACAAAAATGTTGCTTAGCAACAGTGACATGTAATCAGAAATAAGAATAGAAAAAATCATTATAAATGACTAACCAGAGATGATTCTTTAGCAGAGGCCTTTCCATCTTCTATCTGAGGGAAATCTCCAACCATCTGTGTGTAACAATTTTGGTCCTGCTTTCTTTTGGACTGCAATGCATTAACTGAACCCGAAAACCTGCCCATTTGTTCTGTTTTCTCTGACTGTGAAGGACCAATTTTTTCTTGGTGACCTTCAGATAACAGAGTCCTGGTTGCTGCCAAACCAGATAATTTTGATAAGTCAATAGCTGTTGAAACAGCTTGTGGATCATCAAGTTTCTTCCCGGACTTTGTCCATTCAGGCCCATCAGCCAGTGGCCCTGATTGGGAAAACCTCTTACGAAGACGCTCCGAGTAGTCTGCTCTAACTTCTTTAACTGCTCGTGGCTGTTTAGGTGGAGCAACTAGGAGACCAGAAACAGCTCCCTCACGACGAGGGTTGAACACTTCACTTTGGCTTTTCGAACTGGTTTGGTTTTGTCTTCTCTGTAAGCAGAAAGCACATGACGTTAGAAAGAACTAAGAGACAAAAGCAGTAGCAGTCTAAAAGATACAGACTTTATATTTGTAGACATTCACTAAATGTTCACAAAAGCAATTATTTATTGTAAAGAATATCGAAACTTGAACATAAATTACACCCAAGCCACTTATGTAGGAAGCTATACCCCCCACAACCCCCCCCCAAACAAATTCTAGTTGATACACAAAAAATAACTCAGAGCAAAGTACATTAATTTCTTCATGCTGGCATCAGACAAATACCAAAGAATTTTCTTGTTCTAACTTAGAAAATCAACACGCTTAACTAGCGTGGGGAAGGTGATGAAATCAGCAAGCTCAAAACACTAATCAGTGATCTGTGCCTTGATTAACTCTCAAGTAAATCAGTATATATTCTGCCGTTTATCCTCAAAAAAAAAAAAGGTAAATCAGTATATATCAAAATTACCATTAATGAGAAAATGTAAATTCCAAAATACAATAAGTTGATTGGCTAACATCAGTTGGTACAACAAATTTAAAACAAAATTTTCAACCTTGGCAATAACGCATCAGCAAGATTTATGCATATGGGGCAGTTATCAAAATTTCAAAAGTTCCCACATTTAAAACCCAAACCAAAATGTGTGCACAGGCATGTGTAGCTAAAAATAAACTCAAACCAAATTCAAGTATCATATATGGGTCCTCCAATGGAACTTCAAAATTTTTACTTCGATTTCAACCAGGGCTGTAATTAATGCCAAGGGAATGGTTTTAGACCCTGTTTCTAGTTACCTGCATTGACATGACTGACTGCATGTTGGAATTTGATGCAGGAATTGCCCGAGATTCATTTTGTCCTCTCCTTTCTAGATCAACTTTCCGCTCCCTGCGTATGAAGGAATGAAAAGGTTAAAAATTATGAACACCGCCTCTTAGATAACAAATAAGCCTCCCTTTGGCACAAATCAAGACATCAACTGATGCAGAAACCATAAAGAACATTTATAAAAATTGAATGGAATAAAACCAACAAATCATTTGGGCAAACCAAAATTTGAAAACGCTGATAAGCAAAATGGGACATCATGTAGCTTCTAAGGATTGAAGTTATTACATTACACAATGTGAGTTTCTAGTTTTACACAAAATAAAGCAATAAAATTATCATCTTGTATTTTCACATGAAAGAGCATGAACCTATAACATGTACCTTCTAGCTTCATCCCGCACTTTAGCATCAATCTCTTTGCAAGGAGGATATTTGGGCAAAGTTGAAGGATCACAAGCAAAAGGTTTTGTTGTAAAGAACTGTAAAATAATTACTAATTAAAGAAGCTAATAAATATCAAAGGCCTCACATTAGTAGAAATGCAGCAAGCAGCTCATAAAAATATTAACTCAGATATTATGTTTTGGCAATCATTGAAAATAATTAGATTGCACTTGTAGGGACAGCAGTTTAAATCAAATTAGATGCTAGCATAAATGAAAATTGAGGGCAAGTGGTCCTTCAAAAGTAAAACCCTTCTCTATTCCACAACTACCTTTTCACTAATAAAGAAACCATATATTTGGTTATCTAGTTGGAACTTCAAAACCTGGACCATCAAATGGATATTTCAGTTATCATTAATAAGCCCCTTAGGTTCATCATTAGAGTATCTGAGTAATGTTAATCTGAACGCTGTAGCCAGTAACCGGCATGAGTTCCCAAAGGTGGTTCACTATCCACAGTGGAAAGGTGGTTGCTTGCAACAATCAATAATAGACTATGTTAACAAAGGTTCTAGAGCTAATCCAGTGTTGTTACATCAATTGTTTTGAACCCCTCAGGTTTCTATATTCTGAGGATGTAAAAAAGGTTAACATTTATTTGGATGTTATTCACTGATTCTCACATAGATATCTCCAGACAAAGGGGTCAATCTAAAACATCAGATATACCATCTGCAATTAGGATGATCACATTAGCAGCACTTTTTTCCCAATATTCCTGGGTGTTTTGAGGGAGATATTACAACCACTATTGTGAATAAAAGAAATAGCAATAACCGTTTTTAGAGAAACATCAATTATTGATTACAAAAATGGACCTAATAGTCAGCCACCTAGAAGCATCTATAAACACTAAATAGTCCATATGCAGTCTACACTCCCCAGAAAATAATCTCATTTTTCTAGATGATAGGATTAGAATCTTATTAGGATAGGGGTAGGTAGGGTGGTCATAAATGGTGAAAGATTTTTGCATTTTTTTTTAATCTTTTCTATTATCTTTTCTTGCTTTCTTTTTTCTGTTTTTAATATTTTGTATCCTCAGAAGTTGTTTTCAATGTAGTTATCATGTTAGTGTCAGTTTCTCCCCTTCTCTGTATTCTTCAAGCTGACCTCTCTTCCAGCTTTGTTCTTATTCTCTTAATCAATTACAGGTCTTTAAGATACTGGTGGAGAGGGAGAAAACTGTTTTTTGGCAGTCAGAAGGAAAAACAAAGTACGAATTTTAGGAAGTAAAAAAAATTAAAGTAAAAATATAGGAGAATCATATAAATCGGCAATCCAAAAGACTGCCACTGAGTGTATTATAAAGAAGGATGTGCAGAAACATGTTTCAGATCATAAAGGATTCAATGTCAAGAAAATTATTTATTTACTGCATTTCTCAGAGGCATAAAACCTACATACCTCACTCTTGAGAGCCAAAGCAGCAGTTCCTCTATGTGCAGGATCAACGGAAAGTAAGGTCTCAAGAAGCCCCACTGCAGCAGCCGGAAAATCTTTCATTGTTTCAGCAACACATCGTCTATAAGACTGTGGTGGCCTGAAGTACGTTGAATGTGGTAACTTCAATTTTCGCCAATAATCCTCTGAAGGTGAGCCACAGAGCTTAAAAATCTTATGCAACTGCTCAACCTATAAGGTATAAATATAAAAAGCTCAACCACCAACATACACATGTAAGGCAACAATTATATATGATACCAACATGCTAATGTAAGAAAACTGGAAACACCCATTTCTACACATTTGCAAGAGAATATGTATGTCTGAAGTTATCATAGGAGGAGAAAAGAGAGATTCAATTAAACCATAAAGTGTCATACAGGAAACATTGTGAAGCACCAGGAAAAAAATAAGTTGCATCAAATTCAGGCAATGAAGACCTCCAACAAATAACACTATTAACAACAGCAATGACAACAATAGTTTGTAAATGATGGGTTGAAACTTGACAACGTCTATTACAATCCAGAAATTGACCAAGACTTAAATGGAACATATTGAGAACTAGGATTGCCTAGCAACAGACCATATGGGATGAGTTCATTTACATGTAAATCCAATCTTCAAACAACCCCAATATATGAATTTGGTCAAATTTGTTAGCAGCATAAGGATGGGATCTTTTCTTCCCTTTTCTTTTCCCTTTTTTTTATTTATTTATTTTTTATGATAAGTATGCATGCACATACCTTAAAAATAATTTGATCCAGTGGGTAGTAAAAGGCATCAATTGCAAGAATTTTGTGAAAACAAATTCCTAGAAATGGTACCTCTGTTTTTCCTGGCAATATGGGCTTGCCAGAATATAATTCCCCCAGAATGCAACCAGTACTCCATAAATCCACTGCAACTCCATAGTGGGATGCTCCAAGTAAAAGTTCTGGTGGTCGATACCAAAGAGTGACCACTCGACTTGTCAGTGGAACACTGTGATGAGGATCATAAGAAGTAGCTAAGCCAAAATCTGCAATCTTCAAAATGCCATTATTGTCAATAAGAAGATTTGAGCCCTTTATGTCACGATGCAGGATACCACGACTATGACAATGATCAAGTCCACTTAAAAGTTGCTGCATGTAACATTTAACCTGACATAAAAATAAGTATAAGTTTAGAATTTTGGCATCATAGCAAACACAATAGTATTAGGCAGAATTAAGGAAAATGCTGCACCAAGATTTCCTCCAGATAATTGATTTCAGCAAAGGCTAAGAAAGGTATACATTGCATCCAGAGATGACCTTTTGTATGTAAAAATCTCAACAATGAGATACTAAATTAATCAGAAGTCTGGTAGAACCTAAAAAACATTATAACAAATACCTGTGGTTCTGAGAATTTTATGCCAGGATGTGATGCAAGCCCTGTAAGATCATGCTCCATATACTCAAAAACAAGGTATAAACTGCGAGACATATGTGATGTGATTAAGCCTTCCAGCTTTATTATATTCCGATGATCAAGCCTCCGCAAAATGATGATTTCCCTTGCCATAAACTTGACACTTTCACAATCAAGATTATCAAATCGTACTTTTTTCAAAGCAACAATTTTATTATGAGTTACATCTCGAGCCTTGTAAACATTACTATAAGTTCCTTGGCCAATCTGCAGGAAGAAGATGATGTCACCATGTTAAACCAGCAGGAATGATAATATCAACATGGAGACCAGTAATTTACACACACCCTCCCTCCAAAACTATTTAAAGAATTTAGGTTGGGTAAATGGCATGAACTTTCAACATCCTAAAAAGTACAAACACAAGTTATAGTCCATTCATTTTCACGGGTGGGTTGGCAGATTGTTCACACAATATCTTGACTGACATAATCTGATTATACTCATCTACTGCAAGAAACCACATACTTCTAAAAAACAAAGTGTGAAATAAACAGTGAACTATAATTTTTACATTCAATCAAATATCCCCAAAGCTGTAATTTAACTAATCTCACATCAATGAAATTGGACATATTAATTTCAATTGTAAGAGTATTCACTTGCCAATACCACTGGTCAAACTTTAGAACAAGAATGCAAATTCACCATCAGGTCGCATCAACAAAATTAATTCAAGGAAAAAAATAATAGCTTATTTGGACATATTAATTTCCTGCAAATATTGCAAGAGTATTCACTAAGCAATACCAATAGTCAAACTTTAAACATGAATTTAAATTGATCATCGGTTAAAGCATGGAACATACCTTTTCTAACTTCTCAAAAGTAGTTGCGCTCCGCGGTAGCCATCCCTTGATAGCTTCCCCGGCCGCGTTAGAAAGCCAAGCCGGCCAGCCTGCTGCAACCTGCTCACCCTGTGTAGCCTTTGGTACCCTTCCCACGTAGGGGTGTTCCATAACAGAGGCTTCACTCTTCTCTCTCCTCCTCTTCTCAATCTGATCATCATAAACTCGCATAGAAGCATTCGCTTTCTTATCAAAGCGCATAGCCTTCACTTCACCACCATGGTATCTCAAAACTCCCTCATGTCTTCTTGAAGAATTCACCCGTGAATTCGATGATCGTCTACTCAAAGATGCCAATCTCTTTCTTGGGCTCTCTTGGCTGTCTCTGTCTTGAACAGCCGAAGAAGCTTTAGCACAAGCGGACCCCATGTTGTGCTTTAGCACCCAATTTCAATGAACCAGCAATTCCTTCCTTATCAGCAGTAACACAATTCTCCTCCTAAAACCAATCCTAAATTTTCTAAAACACTAAAATCCATTCAAACAACAATACTTTACTCCTTCACCAACACAATTCTCCTAGAACTAAAAATATGATCTATGTTCAGTACATATACCAATCAAGAACAACCATGAACTACAACCAACTAAAAATATGATCTTTATTCAGTAATTCAAACTTCTCCCAATACCCAATTCATAAACAAAAAAAAAAAAACAAAAAAGACCTTATCAAAAACCACGAACTTTTCAAAGAATTGACTACCATAAAAACCAAAAACTTCTTGTGCTCTTTTATTGAAATTCAAACTGACCCAATTCAGAATTCAGCAATCGAAATCAAAAACACCCTTCCATTCAAATATGCAAAGACTTATTTAACTTCAAAAATCAAAGATAAGAAAAAGCGCAAGCCCATACAAGTAGGAATTTGAGAATTGAGATAGAGAGAGAAAGAAAAAGAAAGAGAGGGTATTTAGACTTGTTTGCCACGAAAGAACGGCTTTTGTTGGATTGGTTTATTGGTTCAACGCGCATTCATTTTATATTATCTGATTATATATATAAATATATATTTACACACACGACACACGCATATGATAATAGCACTACCTACATAGTCGGCTTATGCCGGCTCTTTTCTCAGTCAACAGATTGAATCAAAGGCAAGTACTCTCTCTCTCTCTCTCTCTCTCTCTAAACAGCTGTGCTGACAATAGTACAAGGAAAGTAGCAAACTATATAAGAAAGATGGTTGTTTTTCCCTATTTGAGTTTACAGCTGTTTAAACATAAAATCTTTGGGTTTTTCAACTCCAGTTTCGCCGTGACATATAACGTTTGAAAAGAATATTTGTAATTTGGTACTACTGATTTTTATATTTTGATTATTATTTTGGGATTTAGCAAAAGTAAGAAGGAATTATTTTGTGATAATAAAATATAACCACTAAGTACTAACCCTTTTATCAAGGAACAAACTTTGGAATAAATGTTTGACCTTTTTATGAATTTGATGCAAATGATATATATATATATATATATATATATATTTAGAATAAAAAAATAGTTGTCAATGATTTTTTTTTATAAGGTTGTCCATTATTTATTAAATCATACACATAAATCTATTAATAATGATTGTGTTAGTAACATTCAGAATGGATGGAATGGAATATGTATAAGTATGAAATACGTAAAACATTAATAAAAATATATAGCATAAAATTGTAAATAAAAAAAAAAAACATAATTACATGTGCATACGGATATATTACAAATATAAGAAAATATTCGAGACTAAAAAAGAACAATATAGGTTAAGTTGTTTCTTTTATTATATTCAATTAGTAGCATACTTACATTATTTTATTATATTTACAAAAACTCAACTAATTAAGTATTTAATATATTTAGTGTATAAGTATTTTTAAAATTTTTAATTATATTTTAAAGAAAAATTAATACAAGTTAGTGAAGGATACAATGTTTCTTATATTCCTTCATTCACTTACTTAGTAAAACAACAAAATAATAAAAATTATTTATTGTTTCGTATTTTTGTAATTTAAAATTATTTTATTTTTATTTAACATCTAATATGCATACATACATATTATATATGGTAATAAAATCTAATCATTCAAATTATATATGGTAATAAAATCCTCTTTTATTTTTTTAGAATCATATATGGTAATAAAATATAATCATTCAAATGGTAGAAAAAACTTAGTAGATAAAAATTTAAGATTATAATGAAACTGTAGAAAAGTTTATATTTAGCATAAATATTAAAATATGGAACTACAAATATTGAAATTTTCATTTAAAAAATATTTTTTTATATGAAAAAATATATTCTTTTAATAATTTCATTATCCTATAATTTTTTAGATAAAGGTTAATAATTTGCATATATTATAATTTAGAAATATTTTTTTTTACTTTTCAAACAAATAAAAAGGATAAACTTTAGAGATAAGTAGTATCTGTAATTTCTTTTTTGAACGTGAAGAGAAAAAAATCCTAAGTTTTAGGAATTCTCTTATATATAGTATAGATACTATATATAAGAGGATTCCTCTCTTTCTTTCTTTCTTTTTTTTTTTTTTTTTTTTTTTTTTTTTTTGGATACAAACTAGAATTTCTACTCAAACCTAATCTAAGTGTATATGTATGTGAAACTCCCTCCTGGAGATTTGAACCCTGGCCCTTACCCCTACACTCCATAAGCATTTATACTTGTAGAGTGACCACCGCACTAAGGGTGCGCGGTGGTGAGGATTCCTCTCTTTCAACTGAACTTTTATGTGGTTCAAAAATACCCTCATTAATGAATGATAACTTCATTTAAAAATATGGTCATAAATGTCAAATAACAAATTTCATTTTGAATTCAAAAAGAGAATTCCTAAAACTTAGGCCTCATTTGGCATGATGGAATGGAAAGGTTTGAAAAGAATAATTTTAGAATATTCTTTCATTCCCTTGTTTGAGAGTTTTAATGGAGGGAATGGACTTCTTGTTTGGGAATTTAAGAGGGAGGGAATGGAATGGGTAGGAGGAAACACTTATTCCTCTCTATTCCCTTAAAATCTCAAATTTTCATCCCCCCTGAAATTAGGAGAAATGGGAGGGAATGAAATTATATTTAATAAATTTTTTACTAAAACTCCTAAAATACCCTTATATATTCAACCATTTATTTTAAAATAGGAGTCTAATAGTAATATTGTCATAAAATGATTCCATTCCATTCCATTCCCTCTATGTTACTCCCAAACAAGATTACTTACATTCCATTCATTTTCATTCCTTTTCCATTCCTTTATTTTAAAACATCCAATCAAGCTTACTTAATTCCATTCCATTCTTTTCCATTCCTTTCCCTTAATTAAATACATTCCATTCCATTCCCTTATAATCATTCCATTTCATTCCCTTATGAACTCCCAAACGAAGCCTTAGGATTTTTTCCCCTTCATGTTTAAAAAAGAAATTACAGTTACTGCTTATCTCTAAAGTTTATCATTTTTATATGTTTGAAAAATAAAAAGATATATTTCTAAATTATAATAGATACAAATTATTAACCTTTATCCAAAAAAATAGAGGAGCCTTTGAGCACACACTCACGCGCGTGCTCAAATGCTAGTAAATAGATAATGACATGGCTTAAGAAAAAATAATTATATTCTAGTTGCAAGTATTAAAAATTCATTATACTAATATAATACGAAAATATTTAATATGTGTTTTATATATTTAATTATAAAAATATGTATTTTTAGGGTATTTTAATTTGTAAGAGAAACCAAAGTTTTCTTTTTATATAAAATAAATTAATTAGTACGTATAATGTACTGTATTTTACTAACATTGATGTTTGCTATTCTTGATAATTATGTAGAGTTTGACTTTATTTCCTTATATCTTATTTTTGAAAGTTTGACTTTGTTTCCTGAAAATATTCATTTACATATCTGAATTAAATGTGACAACTTGTGCCTTTAGGCTTAAGGCTTTAACCATGCTAGGAAACTGGAGACATCAGAATAAGAGTGCTTTTTTCTTGTGCGGAATCATAATAAAATGGACTAAAATCATACCGTTTAACTATTTAATATTGTTTCTATTTTTTTTTTATTATTATTATTATTTTTTTTAATGGAGTATTATAATTCTTTTTGGTGAAGTGATTATTCTTTTGTATGTATGCTTGGAAAGGATAGAGATTGGGTTAGTGAAAGTTTTAGGGATTTAATTCCCAAACCTAAACCTCACTAATTAAGCCTAATTCGATTGCCTCTTCATGAAGTGACTATTCTTAATATTATTTTCTTTTTGAGAATCAACTATTCTTAATATTATTTAAACCTACATATTTATGCTTGGCAACCCAAGCCTTGTACGAAACAATGGCCTCTAAATTAAGTCATGTGTAGACTTATTGCTAAATCATGTTTAGACAGATCAAAGAGTCGGGTTTGGTCGAATCAATTAAGGTTTCATGAATTGTTTTTCGTTGTTTCGTGAATAATTATTGTTCGAAGCACTTTTAGCACGTTAATGGTTCGGATTTTGGTTGATTCTTTTTCTTAGGTCAAAAGATCCTTTACCCATATAAGTTTATTTTGTTCCAAATTCATGTGCAAAATAGCAAGTTCGATTGAAGTCAACTCAGGTTTGTATTGAAAAACCCTCAATCTATACCCTATTTTTTTTTAAGAAAAACTCGATCAATCCATGTATACTTGACCTGCTTTTGATTAGGCATTCTGGCAGGATTCGAGCTGACCTAATTCTTTGATGGCCTGGTATAACTAGATTGAAGAGTCTAGTTGTTTTTTGCTCGTATATTCAAACAAAAGAAAGTAAACAATTAGCAAATAGCAACAACAACTTCTACAAGTGCGAAACTTTATATTTTCCGTCACCAAATTTTTATTTTTTTTCCCGAAAGGGTCGCCTAAATTTTTCGTGTCAGGTAAAAATATGTTAATATTATTAAATTACTTGTTGATTTTACTTCTTCTTCTTTTTTGGGAATTTCTGTTTATATACGTGGTGTTGTCAGCCCCCCTATACCCTTATATACCATTTTTTTCAATCAAGTATTATTGAAAAAACTCTTTCTCAAAAGTATTATTGAAAAAACTAGTTAAATGCCGTGCATGGTTTTATGATAAAACTTATAGAATATATGTATATATAAATAATTATTATAACCAAATAATATTAATTATTATAATGAATTTCTCAAAAAAAAAATTATTATAATGAAAGGAATAAATTGCATTGGTATAACAACCATTAAATATAAAACGATAACACAACAATTTAAAATTATCTTCTAACATACCAATTGTGCTATAATTAATGTCATTTGTAGTTACATGTACCAAACTATTTGCATATGAATTTTGTATCTAATGAATCTGCAATAAAAGTGATTTGCAGTATTGTTAACAATAATATTAATGATTAAAAAAATGTAAGAAGTAGTTTTACCTTTGGAAAATTGTTGAATACCTCTTTGTACATTATGTTTTTAGCGTATCCTTGTTCTTCTTTGTCATTGTTCTTTATTAAAATCTTTAGACAAAGCAACATACAATTAAGCACTTTTAGGAGATAGAACTATCTGAGGAATAAAGCCTTTGTTTTATACATAAACTTATATAATACAAGACTTATTTGAGAAAAAAAAAGTAAATGAAAATATTTTATATGTTCTCTATTAGTCTAACACTTCTATTTGAGCTTCCACTTTCTCTTTTTTTTTTTTTATTTCTCTGCAAAACAGAAAAAATGCAAAAGTTATTTTCTTGTTAGGGAAAAAAAAGATTGTGTGAAGTTTTAAAAAGAACCGAATAGTTTTTATTTGTGCAATTGTGATTACTTCTTCACAATTTTTCTTTTCTTTACTTCAGCACAAATTGTTTCTTTGGGTACTTCATTTCCATTCCTAGTCCCTCTTTTTGTTGTTTTCTACAATCGATATGATGCAATATGTCATTATGTATTAATGATAATATTATAACTTCATCAATAATGTATAGGTGAAGCATTGTTATCTGTAATTGTCCGTTTCCTTCAATTTCAATGACTCTAGATACTGTAAAGTTTTGTTTGCGAATGAAGAGATTGTATGCAGTAATTTTCACTCGGAAGATGTATGTTTTTTCAATTATGCATATGATGGTACTTGAAATAATATTGTCACCGTCTTCATTCTATTATTAAAAAAAAAAAGATTTCAATTAGTGTAACATAATACAATTAATATAATTAGACAAATAATCTATATATACACTTCATATTGAAGAAGTTGATAAGAACAAAAAATCTGATGTTAGTCTAATATTAGGTTTTTTTTTTTTTTTTCAGAATACTAAGTATTTTTAACACACACGAGAAAATGGGAGAAAGTTTTTTAAAGAAATTTACAGTGGTATATATCCAAAAATGCCTTAGTCTAATATTAGTTGAACAAAATTTTATAATAGGCCTTTTTTACGTGTACCATGTTTTTGTTTTCTTTTTAAGTGTAGTAATACAATTTAAATTAAAAAAATAAGGATAATTTGGATAAAGATTAGATGGATCTTTTTTACGTGTAAATATAAAAAAATCAGGATAATTTGGATAAGAATTAGATGGACTTTTTACGTCTACTACGATTGCGATTTTTTTTAATTAAATTTTTTTTTCAACTTATATATTATAATAAGAAAATGATTAGGTGAAGAATTTGGATTGTAACCAAATTAAAATTTTTATCAACTTAGAAATTATAGGAGAAGAAGATAAGAACAAAAAAATTTATATCTATTTTTTTAATCTAAAAAAAATTTCTGCAATTTGGTTGAAGCCACTTGGTACAACCACGGCTTCTAAGCCTAACTTTTATTATATAGTATATGATGATATGATATAAAGAAAATATTTCTCTTTATATCATTTTTTTAGGGTCAAAAGTTATAAAATAAAAAAAAAAAAAAAAGGAAAGAAAAAGCAAAAAAAAAAAAAAAAAAATTAAATCAAGAGAAAAAAATACAAAAAATATTGTTACCTTTCAAAAGTGTTAGGACATTAAATTATTTATGTAGTAACTTATTATGTTTCATAAAATTAAGTATAATAAAATTTGGAATACTTATATAATAAAATTCATAATTTGATTTTTTTTCAAAGTTAAACTCTAAAATTTTAGATGCACAAAATGCTTACTGTAAGCTTTAAAATTGTTTTGGTTTAATTAATTTATGACTTTAACAAAAATTTATATAAGTTGTACTTATGGTTTATCCATTTTTTCTAAAATCATTACATAAGAATTAAAAGTAAAATTTTGATGGGAAAAAATTATAACACAACTTATTTAAATTTAAAAAATAATTTTAAAATAGATACAATAGAATGGATATGCCATTTTTTATGGCTAATCTAACATTAAATTATCACTTAATATTTATGTGAGTAGTATTTTATTGTACAAATTAATTTTTAGTGTCATTAAATATATAATGTGTGTGCATTGTGCTCATCATGATGTGTTTAAAATTACATCTGTCCACGAGTATATGGAGACATACACATGTAAATTATATATTTTTCCACACTGAAGTCAAATCTTGACCATGCCATTGGTGATAACTCTTAAATTTAAATATTTAGGATAACGTTGTAAATTTGTTATGGTTTAAGGACTGTTACCTTCAAAATCTTGAAATTTAGTGGCGTTGCTTATACTCCTCTTGTTATCCTTTAAGTGGAGACTAGAGAGCCACTATCCGAATCCACCCTTCCTTGTGCTTGTAATTATCCAATTATTTAAAACCAAAAAAAAAAAATAGAACTATTGTTTTTTTATTAGTTGAAACCACTAGTGCCCTAGAAGGTATAGTATTCTCTCCTTTTACATGAATGGTAAATCTCACCATAATTTTAATTAATGGAACCCAATATTATGTAAGAAAAGAGAGTATCCCATCACAATATTCCTAAACTGCTAAATAATTACCCATTGTCTATAAACCCCTCCGACATTAATTTCACAATAAGAAGGTAGCTACTATAATCACACCAAGTACATAACAAGAAGTAAGTCTTATTACCTTATTTATTTTCACACACACACACACACAAAAAGTATTAACCTTCAAACCGTCACTAAAGTTCTATCTTCTCAAATAAATGGTAAATCCCACCATGAATTTAATTAGTGGAGTCTAATATTATAACATAGGACATAATACCATATCATTGTATTCTCAAAGTACTGAATAATTACTCATTGTCTAGGCCTCTCATTGATTTCTCAATAAGAAGGAAGCTATATTATAATCATAATCGCTCCAAATAGATAACAACAGGTAATATTTTCTTTTTTATTCCCAAAAAAAAAGTATTAAGCTTCAATATCATCATGGAATTGTGCTTGCAAAGCATGGTCAACAATGGAATACAAAAACTTTAAATCATTGGAAAAAAAAAAAAAAAAAAAAAAAAAAAAAAAAAAAAAAAAAAGAACTTAAACCCTATGAGACAAAGGAAACGTCTTTAAATATTACGATTTGTTTCATCAATGAAAACAACGATTTGAAGACTTTATGCTTATCTTTCAACTAAAAAAATAAAAAGGAGAAACCCAAAAAAAAATAAAAAAAGTCATTTTCCGTAATCTGTTTTGAATGGGGCAGGGGACTAGAAAACAAACGGCTCTTAGTCTTAAATAAATGCCCATATCTTGGTAGTTGGACGATTTTTTTGACTATTGGGAAGATTATTGATTAATTAATAGCCTTGCTATATATATATTAATAGTGGCTGTAAAGTTAGGTTAGACTGCCAGGAGGTTTATTTATTTATAAATTTTTTTTCTTTTTATTTTTTTTTCCAGTCTATTTATATTAATTATAGGCAAAATTACACTGTTAATCTCTGAAGTTTATCTTGTAAGTGCAATTGATCCCTTAAGTTTCAAGCGAATATTATTAGTTCCTCAAATTTAAAAAAGAGTAATACTACAGTCACAAACTATTTTACAACATTTTTATAAATTATTGATATGGCAAATTATTATTAGTTCTAATATGGGTCGACTACTAGCATCACATTTATGTTTATCAATAATTATTTAAAAATTACTAATGCCACATCAGTAGTTTGTAAAAATGTTTTAAAATAATTTTGTGTCTATAGTATTACTCTTTAAAAAATTATTTGTATTAGTCATTCTATTAACTACAATTAATAATATTGCTTACGTGGAACTAATGAAATAGTGACCTAGCATTTTTTTTAATGATATAATATTTTTTAATAAAAAATTGCAAAATTTATTTTACACGTCAAAAACCCATTAACCCCAAAATATTATATAAAAAAATCAAGAAGTTAGAAGAAAGAACACAGGTGGGTTCATTGGAGATTGGTCTTAACCACTACAGTGTTCAACTTTAAATATAAAAATATTGAAATGTGAAGTATGTTTGCAAGAACAAATATATAAATAGAAAGGAACTACGAAGAGCCAAAGAGCGATGGTAGTGGCAGCGACGCCCCACAAGGTGGTGGCTAAGCTAGATGCTTAGCTCTAAATATAAACTAGCTTGTAACATCATGTATATGCATTGATATACTTAAAGATATACAATAAAATGCACAATACAATTCCTACAATATATAATTTAAATACTATTGATAGTCATTTTTATATTTTATTAACTCTTTACAAAATTTTGTAAAGATTATTAGGTATAAAATGTAAATTGTCCATATTTATTATTATTATTATTATTGTGAAGTACTTTTTTTTTTTTTTACGATTCATTTATTCTAAACTCTTAGGTTTTTGTACTTAATAACTCACTTGGATGAATATTTATGATGTGGTCATACATTTGATTCTAAAATTAAGAAATAAAACTCTTTAGAAATAAATAATTTAGGACACATGGTGCAAAATTAGAACTCTAATTTAGAATTCTAATTTGAGTTTTTCTCAGCTTTACCTATTATTATATATATATAGATGGATTATTGATTAATTAATAGTCTTGCTTTATATATATATATATATATATATATATAGTGGCTGTAAAGTTAGGTTAGACTGCCAGGAGGTTTATTTATTTATAATTTTTTTTTCTTTTTATTTTTTTCCGGTCTATTTATATTAATTATAGGCAAAACTATACTGTTAGTTCTAAAGTTTATCTTGTAAGTGCAATCAGTCCCTTAAATTTCAAGTGAGCATTATTAGTTTCTCAAATTTAAAAAATGAATTATATTATTCCTTCTATTAACTACGATTAATAATATTGCTTATGTGGCACTAACAGAATAGTGATCTAGCATTTTTTTTAATGATATAATATTTTTTAATAAAAAATTGCAAAATCTATTTTACACATCAAAAACCCATTAACCCCAAAATATTTTAAAAAAAATCAAGAAATTAGAAGAAAGAACACGAGTGGGTTCCTTGGAGATTGGCCTTCACCACTACTGTGTTCAGCTTTAAATATAAAAAATATTGAAAGGTGAAGTATGTTTGCAAGAACAAATATATAAATAGAAAGGAACTACGATGAGCCAAAGAGCGGTGGTAGTGGCAGCGAGACCCCACAAGGTGGCGACTTAGATGCTCAACTCTAAATATAAACTAGCTTGTAACCCCATGCATATGCATGGATACACTTAAAAATATACAATAGAATGCATAATATAATTCCTAAAATATATAATTTAAATATTATTGATAGTCATTTTTATATTTTATTAACTCTTTACAAAATTTTGTAAAGATATTATTAAGTATAAAATGTAAATTGTCCATGTTTTTTTTTTTATTATTATTGTGAAGCACTTTTTTTTTTTTTTTAATCTAGACTCTTTGGCTTTTGTACTTAATAACTCACTTAGATGAATATTTATGATGTGGTCCCACATTTGATTCTAAAATTAAGAAATAAAACTCTTTAGGAATACACATGGCCCAAAATTAGAACTCTAATTTGAGTTTTTCTCAACTTCACCTATTATTATATATATAGATGGGGAAGATTATTGATTAATTAATAGCCTTGCTATATATATTAATAGTGGCTATAAAGTTAGGTTAGACTGCCAGGAGGTTTATTTATTTATAAATTTTTTTTCTTTTTATTTTTTTTCGGTCAATTTATATTAATTATAGGCAAAACTACACTATTAGTCCCTAAAGTTTATCCAGTAAGTACAATCGGTCCCTTAAGTTTCAAGTGAGCATTATTGGTTCCTCAAATTTAGAAAATGAATAGTATTAGTCATTCTATTAACTACGATTAATGATATTGTTTACGTGGCACTAACGGAATAGTGATTTAGCATTTTTTTTAATGATATAATATTTTTTAATAAAAATTTGCAAAATTTATTTTACACATCAAAAACCCATTAACCCCAAAATATTTTTAAAAAAAATCAAGAAATTAGAAGAAAAAACACGGGTGGGTTCATTGGAGATTGCCTTCACCACTACAGTGTTCAACTTTAAATATAAAAATATTGAAACATGAAGTATGTTTGCAAGAACAAATATATAAATAGAAAGGAACTACGATGAGCCAAAGAGTGGTGGTAGTGGCAGCAACGCCCCACAAGGCGGCAGCTTAGATGCTCAATCCTAAATATAAACTACCTTTTAACCTCATACATATGCATGGATACACTTAAAGATATACAATAAAATGCATAATATAATTCCTAAAATATATAAATAAAATACTATTGATAGTCATTTTTATCTTTTATTAACTCTTTACAAAATTTTATAAAGATATTATTAGGTATAAAATGTAAATTGTCCATTTTTTTTTATTATTATTATTGTGAAGCACTTTTATTTATTTATTTATTTATTTATCTTTTACGATTCATTTATTCTAGACTCTTTGATTTTTGTACTTTGTAAGGACGCGATTTGTAACGACCCAAAACGATATTGGGTTTGCACGTAAAAAGGCCCAAACAATATCATTTATAGAGCGTGGGTTTGAAAGGCTAGGCCTTGGTCACCAGACGGGGGTTTTCCGTGGTGTTCATACATGATTAAATCGTGTTCGCTCTAGGAGTCTTTCTCCTGGAGGCGGGCTGGGAGGCTCTGGTTTTTGGCCATTTTTCCTGGCCTCTTTTCTAGACCGCTTACTTCCCTTTTTATATTGGCTTGTATTCCTCATCCAACGTCCACGTGTAGGTTCGACTTTCCAGGACTGATACTTGTCCCATCAGCCCATACCCAGAGTGGTTGGGGGTAGTTGAAAAAGTTGAAAAGTATGGCTCTGTCAGGTGCAGAGCTTTGAATGGCAGTAATGGCAGCCTTCCCTTTGTCCTTGATCGTTATACTATCCAGCGTTTCGTTCTCTATTGACATAGATATTTTTAGATTTTTTCCCAAACTGTTCCTAGACCGCTTTTGCCCCTCCTTCCAGGGGGACCTCGGATATGCCGAGGACAGAATCATCCTCGGCTGTGTCTCAAGACTATTTGGACTTTTATTACCTATCCTCGGCTACAGACTTCCTCGGCTAGAGCCTGGGGCCCCAATGTAAAAAATGGGCCAGGGCCACAAATTATTGGACCCCACAATAGCCCCTCAAAATCCTGCTGTCCGACCTCTTGGTTGGAGAGGAGGGTTTTGGTAATGCCAAGCCTTTATTACGGCTCGTTTATCTCTGCCCTTCATTTAATGTTGGTGTCCCTTCATCTATCCCGGAAACGCTCTGGACTTCAGACTATGAGACATTCCTCTAAATTCATTCACGATGTGTTCCTGTCGTTTCACTATCCGAAATGCGCCTTTAATGACTTCCCTTTACGAGGCCATTTAATTTCGACGGTTTATTGACTGCGTGGGGAAGTGGAGTGGGTATATTCTTGTTTACAGATTTTCTTGGAAATTTGGATAGATTGAATGCCTCCCGTTTTGCCCTTCATATAAGAAGAAAAGCAAGATGTTACTTCTCTTACCCAGAGACCTTTTAATCCTTTTTAAAGCCTGAAACCGTTAGCCTCCCCCAGAGTTTCCTTTATCCGCCAGTTTACATCTTGAATTGTGATACGTTCGAAATAGGAGTGGGAATGAAGGGACCATACCCTTCCCAGAAACGCCATGTTCTTCTGAAACTAAAAATGGCTCGGTCAGGGCAGGGATGGCCGAGACTCCAGATACTTCTCATCCTTCCTTCAGCCAAAATCCGAAGCAGGGGCTCATCACGTCAAACTTTTGGTGCGACTGAGCCTGGGTCACCCATTATCAGTACCAGCCGCTCTCCTACGAGCATAGCTAATATGTCACCAGCGTGTTAGGAGTCAGGGCTAAGGCAGGGACTAAATGTCCCTGCTTCCTCCTCTCTTCCTTCACTGGTGTCTCCTTTTGCCTCCTCTTCTTCTTCTTTCTCATCACCAAATCCATCCTGGTGCTTTTACTTCTTCCTCTTCTTCTCCTCATCCATCAAAGAAGGTCCTCCTCTCAATATGGGTGCTACTGGGGCAGAATTTGGAAAGACTTCGGAGCAGAGCTTAAAAAGATTTCTGGTCGTTTGTCTGTTTGTTGATGTTGTTTTTTTTTTTTTTTTTTTGCAATTCGTTTTCCGTATAGGCTTGTTTAAGCCCTTTATTGTACGCTGTAATACCTTTTTATATTAATAAAAGTCAATACTGCTTTATTTTGTATATTCTACCTCTTCTTTCTGAAATGATTATCCCGTGAATAGACGTATTACCACATGCCTTCCTTTTTTATTTTTATATTCTAAACGATGCTTAGGGCCGAAATCCTTGTTAATAAAAAGACCTCACTTTGCACTTGTTGAAACTATCTAACACAATAATGCCGATCTGAACAAATGATAATTAGGGCAGAAACCCTTACTAAGCAAAAAGAAAAATATGTTAATATGAGCTTATTAGAGATGTCTGGCATAATAATGCCGACCTGAAAAAACGATACTTAGGGACGAAACCCTTACTAAGAAAAAAGATGATATTATGAACTTATTGAAGCTATCTTGCATAATAAGACCGACCTGAAAAAGGGTTGTATGCCCCAAACTGGATGAGGTGATGGCTGAATGCTTGGTGCTATGTAAAAAGTAATCATCCGAGGATATGTAACCCAAAATGAACAGCCCCTGCGGGTCGCTGAGTAATAAGGCGTTTCGCCATTTTCCTAATAACCTTCACAGCCTTAACCTTTTCTGGTATTTGGTCCGAGGACTGAGCGACTTAGAATTTTCTTAAGTAGTTGGTTTCCCCATAGGTTTGAGTCCGATGACCATGCAATACCTTGGTTCTATCCAAGACTTGATCTATAAGTAGTTGGTTTCCCCATAGGTTTGAGTCCGAGGACCATGCAATACCTTGGTTCTGTCCAAAACTTGATATTGATAAGCAGTTGGTTTCCCCATAGGTTTGAGTCCGAGGACCATGCAATACCTTGGTTCTGTCCAAAACTTGATTTTGATAAGTAGTTGGTTTCCCCATAGGTTTGAGTCCGAGGACCATGCAATACCTTGGTTCTGTCCAAAACTTGATATTGATAAGTAGTTGGTTTCCCCATAGGTTTGAGTCCGAGGACCATGCAATACCTTGGTTCTGTCCAAAACTTGATATTGATAAGTAGTTGGTTTCCCCATAGGTTTGAGTCCGAGGACCATGCAATACCTTGGTTCTGTCCAAAACTTGATTTTGATAAGTAGTTGGGGGGATTAACCCCTCGGCTATGTCATGGGACCTTGGTTTAGGGGGATTAGCGCCTCGGCCAAGCCCCTAGAACCGTCCGTGCTGCTGACGCTACGAAGTGCAGCCCCTAGTGAAGAAACGTAGCCCCTGGTGGAACTTTACGCTAGAACACTACGACCGGCTGTCGGAAATGATGTGAGTGATTATCTCAAACCACTACCTGTGCCAAGACACAAGCCTTTCCCACAGACGGCGCCAATTGTAAGGACGCGATTTGTAACGACCCAAAACGATATTGGGTTCGCACGTAAAAAGGCCCAAACAATATCATTTATAGAGCGTGGGTTTGAAAGGCTAGGCCTTGGTCATCGGATGGGAGTTTTCCGTGGTGTTCATACATGATTAAATCGTGTTCGCTCTAGGAGTCTTTCTCCTGGAGGCGGGCTGGGAGACTCTGGTTTTTGGCCATTTTTCCCGGCCTCTTTTCTAGATCGCTTACTTCCCCTTTTATATTGGCTTGTATTCCTCATCCAACGTCCACGTGTAGGTTCGACTTTCCAGGACTGATACTTGTTCCATTAACCCATACCCAGAGTGGTTGGGGGTGGTTGAAAAAGTTGAAAAGTATGGCTTTGTCAGGTGCAGAGCTTTGAATGGCAGTAATGGCAGCCTTCCCTTTGTCCTTGGTCGTTATACTATCCAGCGTTTCGTTCTCTATTGACATAGATATTTTTAGATTTCTTCCCAAACTGTTCCTAGACCATTTTTGCCCCTCCTTCCAGGGGGACCTCGGATATGCCGAGGACAGAATCATCCTCGGCTGTGTCTCAAGACTATTTGGACTTTTATTACCTATCCTCGGCTACACACTTCCTCGGCTAGGGCCTTGGGCCCCAATGTAAAAAATGGGCCAGGGCCACAAATTATTGGACCCCACATACTTAATAACTCACTTGGATGAATATTTATAATATGGTCCCACATTTGATTCTAAAATTAAGAAATAAAACTCTAATAAATAATTTAGGACACATGGCGCAAAATTAGAACTCTAATTTGGAATTCTAATTTGAGTTTCTCTCAGCTTCAACTATTATTATTATTATTATTATTATTATTATTATTATTATTATATAGATGGGGAAGATTATTGATTAATTAATAGCCTTGCTATATATATTAATAGTGGCTGTAAAGTTAGGTTAAACTGCTAGGAGGTTTATTTATTTATAATTTTTTTTCCCGGTCTATTTATATTAATTATAGGCAAAACCGCACTGTTAGTCCCTGAAGTTTATCCTGTAAGTGCAATTGGTCCCTTAAGTTTCAAGTGAGTATTATTGGTTTCTCAATTTTAAAAAATGAATTGCATTAGTCCTTCTATTAACTACGATTAATAATATTGCTTACGTGGCACTAACGGAATAGTGATCTAGCATTTTTTTAAATGATATAATATTTTTTTAATAAAACATTGCAAAATTTATTTTACACGTCAAAAGCCCATTAACCCCAATATATTTATAAAAAAAAAAAAAATCAAGAAATTAGAAGAAAGAACACGGGTGGGTTCATGGGAGATCGGCCTTCACCACTACAGTGTTCAGCTTTAAATATAAAAATATTGAAAGGTGAAGTATGTTTGCAAGAACAAA
The DNA here is from genome assembly GCA_028535165.1 of Quercus tomentella. Taxonomy (NCBI): domain Eukaryota; kingdom Viridiplantae; phylum Streptophyta; class Magnoliopsida; order Fagales; family Fagaceae; genus Quercus; species Quercus tomentella. The sequence goes on along the minus strand of JAPQVY010000100.1, from coordinate 38,452,210 downwards.
TATATAAATAGAAAGGAACTAAGATGAGCCAAAGAGTGGTGGTAGTGGCAGTGACGCACCACAAGGCGGCGGCTTAGAAGCTCAACTCTAAATATAAACTAGCTTGTAACCCTATGCATTTGCATGGATACACTTAAAAAAATACAATAAAATGCATAATATAATTCCAAAAATATATAATTTAAATACTATTGATAGTCATTTTTATATTTTATTAACTCTTTACAAAATTTTGCAAAGATATTATTAGGTATAAAATGTAAACTGTCCATGTTTTTATTATTATTATTATTGTGAAGCATTTTTTTTTTTTTTTTATGATTCATTTATTCTAGACTTTTTGGTTTTTGTACTTAATAACTCACTTGGATGAATATTTATGATGTGGTCCCACATTTGATTGTAAAATTAAGAAGTAAAACTCTTTAGAAATAAATAATCTAGGACACATGGCGCAAAATCATATTATATGTAATAAAAGTTGACCTTAGACGTCGTGGTTGTGCCACGTGACTTTACCAAATTGCATAATTTTATTAAATTTTTAGATTTTTAAAGAAATAAAAAGGAATAGTATACTACCAGGACACTAATTCATTCTTATCATTAAATAAAATTAGATTAACATTATTTTTTATTTTATTTTTTATGATATATTTCTTAAATTAAGGGATAATATTTAACATACAAAAATTTAATTTAGATAATAATTATCATCTAAATTTTCAAAATTTTAATTCTACTCTAATTAAAAGTCTATTTTTAAAAAATTTTAAATTTAAATCTCATCCCACGTTTTTGTTGTTTCTATTTTCCTCGAGTTGCAACTTAAATTTTATTTATTATTATTATTATTAAATTAATATTATTTTATCAGAATATCAAGTTACAAAACTTGATTATTAAGGGATAAGCAAAATCCAAATTCTTCAAGAGGTGATTAATATAAATCTATCCCAAGAAATATTATATATCTCCATTAATTTGATAATCTTTATCTATGCCAAAAAAAAGTATATATCTCCATTAATTTGATAATTTCTACATTGATGACATTTTAAACAAATTTTTTTTTTAGCAAAATAAGAAGTCTGAGAAACAGCCTCCAAAGGAACACAAGAGGTTCGACTTGAAGAAGCTTTCATACAAGGAAAGGAAGGCCAAATTGATTGAGAGATTGAATGTTTTTAACTCCGTAGCCAATGATGATGAGGATGATGAGTGAAAGTAGTGTTGGATTCAATGCTTAATATTTGTTGATTATCTGTGATACATTTTGTTTTTTTGTTAACGCAACTAAGAACCTAGTCGTGTTTTTCTTTTTATTAAATTTGTCATTTTTGCAGGTTGTCTTTCATCATCTAGATGTTTAACTAGATATGAATTTTTGCATTATTTATATAATATATAAATATATATATATATATATATTTATTTATATCAACCACGTTCTCTTTCTCTATTTTTTTTTATTAGCATTACATTGATTCTTCATCTCAAAGATGAGGCTTCCATTGCTACTATGGACAGGTACGTATCTCATGCAAGCATATATGAACTTAAATTGCCTTTCAATATTTTGAATGCTTTATTATTTTGCTAGATGTGATTAGGTTCAAAAGTATATGCTTCATTATTTTTCTAGATCATTTAAATACACTAAAACTAAGTTAATAGGATTTATTTTATATAATTTATCAAACAAAATGAAATAAATTTTGTCAAGTATGATTTATTCATGTAGTTCTCTTTTTACTTTTTATTTTTATTTTGAATATTAGCATTTATTTATGTAAAGTGTGCACAGAATTATGTATCTGTAGGGGCGAGCTTTGGTTCTTAGGTCCAAAAGATTAATGGATTAAGGCCCAAAGAGCCGAATACAATAAATTTGTAAAGAGTAGGCTAAAAAGCTAGGCTTCAATAAAGTGGACAATAAACTCAATGGGCTAAAGATGGTAAGAAAGCAAGGAAAAACAATGAATAGACAAATGTGGTGCACAGAAATTCTTCATCGGCAATGTCCAAGGAGAGTAGTTCTTGAATATATTTCTCTTAGATTTGATTACAGTTGCTGTTCTTAATGCTACAGTGTTTTCTCTACTGATTTTCTGCCCCTCTCTCCTTGGAGGGTCTCTCACATTATATGGCTCCCTTCAGGCAATCTAGGCCCTCCATTTGTTGATCGTCTAGTCCACCACTTGAGTGCTTGTCCCATTAGACACTTTCCCAAACCCCTTGTGAGTGGCGGCGGCCAAGACAACACTGTTCAGGGGTCTTCTCCATATAAATGCAGTCAGGAGGTTTGGTGGAATGCATTAAATGTGGGGCAGCCACCATCCCTTCAGTCATGTCAGGGCTACCCTCCTCTCCGAAACTTTTTCTCAACAATAGGACCTCCTTTAGCAACGTGCCATTGATGTGGCCTTACCGTTCGAGGGGATGATCTCCTTGGAATGGCATAGCCTCCTCGACCTTGGTATGACATGTGGCAACACCACTCTATCAAATTTCTGTATCCCACAATAGCCCCTCAAAACTCTGATTTTTTTTCTCTCTCATCCGAGGAGAAAAGTGGGGTTTTGACCCTGGATAATTAATTCCACATGCTTCATTAAATTCTACACGTGAGAACATCACTTCGCACGCCCTATAACCGTTCTAGCGCTTCGTGGTCTACAGCGTCTTCATTAAATGCTCTAGGTGGCGCTTTGTTCCTCACGTCCTATGGTGAGATGGAGATCCTACGACTAGCATTTCTCCTCAAATTTTGGGCGGGATAACTCCCACCCAATTCCGCCTCCTGTATAAGGTGCCTGGGCGGTTCATTTTCTCCCACTTTGCAAATCTACAAACTCCCAAGACTTCCCAAACTCTCAAACTTCCAAGACTTCCTAAATCTTCTGACCTTCGAGGAGCCCCTGAAGTAATCCTCGTCCTTATTCTCGTAAGTTTTCACGTTCCTAGGCTCTTTTATTCTTGGCCAGACTCCTTGGCCTTTGTAAAGTGGTGGGCTGTGCTAGCGGTATTGGACTACTTCCTACGGCACTAGGCCCAAGTTTTCTGGATAAGGGAGTTGGGACCAATTTAGCTACAACCCAAGTTGGTCCGACTTGTGCGCAAACTAGGCCAGGTTTTCCAGGAATGTGCTTGCAGCAAGCAGAGCTGTTTCAGACAAGTTGTGGCAAGCAGACATAATAAGAATAAAATAAAAAAAATATTTGGCCACTCAATGGGAAATGACCGAACAACCCCAAAGCACAATTACAGTAATGATAATCACTTTTACAGAAGGAAAAGGACAGAACAACAATGAACAAATATTAATATGTATGGGTTAATCAAAAATGTTAGGAAATCAACTAAGGTCTGGTCTGCAGAAGCAAAGCCAGAGAGGAAAGAACGTTCCTCCTCAAAGCAATTAATCTCTCAGGAAAACGTCCTGCCGTGGAGATTAACTGCCCTGAGGGAAACAGGCCTGAGTGGTTTATGCACAGAGGCTCCTTTGTGGTTTTAACAGAGAGCAGGATTTTGCGAGCGAGAGAGAGGATCCATCTACCGGTGCATGCCTGCCGTTCTAATTCTCACTCTATTTTCTTTCTGGTTGTTTTCACTCGTTTCTTTTCTCTCTCTTTTTCAAATTCCTATTTCTTAGTTATGGTCCCCGTTGTTACTCTGTTTCTTGTTCACGGCAAGATCCTCTTTTTATAGTGCTTGTTGTGGCACCCATTCCTGCTGCGGTCTGGGTTCTTTCTCTCTCCCTATCCCTCATGGCATGCACCTAGTGGTTCCAACTCAGCTTGCTTCTTTTGGGTAGTAAGTCATCCCAGCAGGACACTTCCCTGAAAGAACCTAAGCCAAAACCTCAAAAATAGATTTTTCCCCTCTCCCCACCACCAAACCACGCCCTCTGAATCTCTGACCCCTGACCTCACCATGCTCTTTATTGGCTGGGTACAGACTGGTGGTGCCTGGGCCTTGCGCATGCCCTCCTTCCATATGTGTCCAAAATCTGCCTGCTGCCCATTCGTCTACCGTGGTCTGGAGGCTTGCCTGCCGTCTGTTTTCTTTGACATTTTATGTGGGCTACTTTTTGATTTCCCACTCCTCTCAGGCGTTGGGCCTTATTTGATGATGGACCTTATATTTCCTTAGCCCACTTCATGATTTTCCTCATTTCCTGCCATATTGTTCTCTTATTCCTGCTGTAATGATTCAATCCTACTGGGCCTCTTTTAGGCCAGCCGTTTACTCTTTCCCCCAGTGGCTTGGTATGGCCACTGGTTTTTTCATACTCATGGGTTCTTGTGTCCCTTTTGTCTTTCTCTTGGGCTTCCTTGGCCCTTTTGCTAACTCTGCATTCCCATGGGCTTTTACTAACTTCACTAGGCTTCCCCGGCCCAATTACCTTATTCTCATTCTTGGGGTTCATGGGCCTGCCTTAAACCCCTTACTTTCTTAGTTTGCATTACTTTGGGCCTGCGATGGCCCTTTTTCACTTTTCTATATCATACACTGCCCATAGGATGCTATTTCTCTCTTTCTGGGCTTCTTTAAGCCCACTTGCCTCTTCGAGACCCATTTGTTTATTTCATGGGCCTGTGATCCATTATTCCTGCCGCTTAGGCCTAATGGTTTTTGCTATCTGTGTTCCAATTCTCTACTGCCCTTGTTATTGGGCTTTTCTTCTTTCTACTTGGATTCTCACAAATGGCCCTCAACAGCCTTTTACTCATTAGTCCTTTTTCGAAAATATTTCCTTCATTTCCCTAGTGTGCTTAGATGGGTAGATTCACTCAACTCGTAGATTCTCCCGCCGGTATGGAAGGATTTAGGGCTAAGTACCACATTCCCCAGGGAGTTTCCCTGTGGTTTCGTGCTCCGGGTTAGTGGCTTACCCACAGAAGGGAAGGGGAGGTCGTCATTCCCATGATTGCCTTTATAGAAGGGGGAATGATGCTTCCCATGGGTAGAGTAACTAGGGACTATCTGATCGCCTATAGGTTGTGCCCCCACCAATGCGCGCCTAACCTGTTTAGGGTCTTAGGTAGTATGAACGCTCTCAACGAGCAAATGGGGCTAAACCTCACCTGGCACGGCGTCATTTGGATGTACAAGTGCCACCTACTTAGAGACACAGGGTATTACCTCAAGTCTAGATCCTCAGTTGTCAGGATTGTCTCGTGCCTCTCCAAATCCAATAAGGGCATGAAGGATGACTTTCTGATAGTCTTGGGTGAATGGCATGATAGTTTTCACTGCCCAGTCTGGGAGGGAGAGCCAGGTGGGATACCCTAGGTTTAGGTCCTTTTTTTTTTTTTTTTTTTTTTTTTTTTTTTTTTTTTTTAACACGAGCATTAGCTCTGTAGTTTTGCTGATTTCTCCTTTCCTTCAGTATTCCGTTTATTTCTGATGGATGGCTTCATTATTCTGACCGTGGTTTTGCTTCTCAGATATTTTTGCAAATAAAAGATACGTAGCTCCTAACCTCAACCTTGTCAACGTCTTGGACCTTAACAAGGTGCTACGATCCGAATTGTTTGTGAGTGAGGATAGGTAATTGAGGGTTTCCACCTCATTCTCAACTTCGAGCCCCTGTCAGACAAGTTTCAAGACGTGGGCAACGCAATAAGAGTAGGTGATCCTTGGTTGGCGTAGATAGAAATCTCGGTGCCTTATTCCTTGCCCGAGAAGACATTGTGCAAGTTAACTAGCTTGCTCATCACTCTCCCTGTGAAGTGGCGATTCTAAGAGAAGAAACTGCTTCCTCGCGGCAATCGCTCGAGACCGAGATAGACCAGTTTCATCTCGAGGACGAGAGAGAGGAGCAAGGAGAACCGGTGGTTCAAGTCTCGGACTCAAAAGACGAGCCTGATAGATTTTCACGTGTTCGCACCTCCGGTCTCGTCATCGCACACATAGACTACAACTCTGAGGAAGAAGAAGAAATGGCCTTGAACAGGAAAAAAGGCCTAAGGAGCTCCTCGCGAAAAGGAATAAGGGGCTGACGCCCAAGGATGCCTCGGGGTCCCAGCTTCTTCCTACTCTCCCCCCCCCCCTTCCTCCTCTTATAGTCAACCTGTTCTCCATGGCCAACTTTAAAAAGAAGAGGAAGGAGAAGGAAGTGGCCGAGGAAGGGGTGTTGGTCCCCCAAAAAGAGCCCAAGCAGCAAAAAATGGCCAAAGACAAAGGGTGGACCTCCTCGGTCGAGAGCAGGGAGGACTAGAATGTGGCCGAGGTACGCCACCAACATCCCGAATGGGCCCCTCAGCTAGAGCTAGACGGGGTAGCCATTTCATGGAACTCCACCATCAGAGAGTTCTAGAAAGGGCATGCCCACTACTTGGCTAAGGCCCTGAAGCAGCCTCTCCTTCTACCAAAAAACATGGCTGCATTGAAAAATATGAGGCAGCTAGACCTCTTTCTGTCCCTGAAGAGGGATCTAGCCTTGGTAAGTTCCTCAACATGCTTCTCCGATATCATGTTGGGTCATCTTTCTCTTATTTAATAACATATTTGTCCGTCGTTTCTATGCAAGCCATCTAGGAGGTGTTTACAGCCAAGAAATGGGTGAGGGATGCCCAAAATGAGGCTAGGGTCGAGGCCAACCTTCGCACTGAGACCAACAAGGCCTTGAGTGCTGCTAAGCAAAAGAACAAGGAGCTTACGGCGAAGCTGACAGCTGAGGAGAGTAAGCGAAAGAGCGCCGAGGCCGGCTTGAAGAATGCCTAGGACCAAGTTGAGGAGCAACGCAAAGGGCTTCACTATGCTGAAATAGAGTTGGCCACAGCCAAACAACGGTCTTAAAGCTGAAGGCAGATTTAGAGAAGGCCAAGGAGGCTGCTCGGACAGCCAAGGAAGCGATGAAGACTACATAGCAGGCATCCTGTGATCTTGGGTTGCAGGAGACGGAGATCCGTTAGGCAGAGGAGCTGGCGGAGGTTTGCAGGGACTACTGCAAGGAAGTGTGGGCAAAGGCGCTCAACTGAGCAGGAGTCCCTGCTGCCTCTATCTGGAGGAATGCTGAGAACATTTTCTACCTTGTGAACATTCATGAAGTTTCAGTTGCGCTCCCTCCTCCCTCTGCTCTTGCCTTAACCTCCTCTGAGCAACCCTATACCACCCAGGCCTCTCTTCCACCTCCTGAAATCCCCAAAGGGCTTGGCAAGTCTAGTGACCAAGGCCAGGGGGTTGAGGCGGCTAAGGGTAAGGGAGCTAGCTAGGATGGTCCTTGACCAGAGGATAAGGGCAAGGAGGTCAAGCCCCTACCAGAGGCCAAGGGTACAAAGGCCGCTCTTAAGACCATGCTGCTTCCAAGGCCAAGGATGCTGATCCCAAATCCAAGGAAGCTGATCCCAAAGATGACCCTCCTCGAGCCAAGGCATAGTTTTAGGATCTTTTTCTTTTACTTTTCTTTTCTTTTTTGTACTTTTCTTTTTTTTTTTTGTTGTGGTAGTTTGCCATTGTTTATAATGTACCCTCTTTTTTTTTTTTTCTTTTTTTTTTTTTTGTTCAATGAAAATGTATCAATTTTTGCTTTATGAATCTTTATTTTCCTTGCAATATTTATCTATGGTTGGTGTAGCTATCGTTTTGCCCTTTGATGAGACTTGAGATTGATGATGCTTTTAAGGGTGAATACCCATATTTTAGCAAAAGCTAATAGTAATGAATTTTTCCTAATTCAAATAAATTAAACGCATGTAAACAGTGAGAAAAATGACTATGTATTGGTACTAAAAACTATGCAATCAACAGGAAGGTCTAAATCTTTAGAGATAAACAAAACACTTAGTAGGAAAAGGGATAAACAAGCGTTAATTTACCCAAGGCGTGTGATCCGAGGAACCAGACATAGCCCAGGTTCTGCTCAATGCTTAAACAAATAACCAATGAACATTAATTTACCCAAGGTATATGGTCCGGGGAGCCAGACATAATCAAGGTTCTGTTTAATATTCATATAAGTAATGGTGAGTGTCAATTTACCCAAGGCAAATGGTCTGAGGAACCAGACATAGCCAGTGTTCTGTTTAACACTTAAACAAATAACCAAGAATATTAATTTACCCAAAGTATGTGGTCCGAGGAGCCAGGCATAACCAAGGTTCTGTTTAATATTCAGACAAGTAATAGAGAGTGTTAATTTACCCAAGGCATGTGGTCTGAGGGGCCAAGCATAACCAAGATTCTGTTTAACACTTAAACAAATAACCAAGAATATTAATTTACCCAAGATATGTGGTCCGAGGAGCCAGGCATAACCAAGGTTCTGTTTAATATTCACACAAGTAATAGATAGTGTTAATTTACCTAAGGCATGTGGTCTGAGGAGCCAGGCATAACCAATGTTTTATTTAACACTTAAGCAGATAACCAAGAATATTAATTTACCCAAGGTATGTGGTCCGAGGAGCCAAGCATAACCAAGGTTCTTTTTAATATTCACACAAGTAATAGAGAGTGTTAATTTACCCAAGGCATGTGGTCTGAGGAGCTAGGCATAACCAAGATTCTGTTTAATACTTAAACAAATAACCAAGAATATTAATTTACCCAAGGTATGTGGTCCAAGGAGCCAGGCATAACCAAGGTTCTGTTTAATATTTAGACAAGTAATTAACGCAACACATAATGTCATAAAATAAAAACATGGCAGGGCTACCTTTCATCAATAATAGTACCTTCGCAAGTTATTTACATTCCAAGGTCGCGGCACAACTTTTCATTTAGATCTTCTAGGAAGTATGCTCCTATGCCTGCTATCGAGGTGATATGGCACAGCTCTTCCCATTAGGCCCTAACTTCCCCCATGTTGGGTTTTTTGCACTACCCACCACCTTCCTCAATACTAAGTCCCCTAGGTTTAATGGTCTTAACTTCACACCGGAATTATACCATCGACATTGCTGTCTGGAGCGTATAAGCTAGTCTTCAGTGTTGGGAATCCAGTCTCTAAAGGAATCATAGCCTCAACCCCATAGGTCATTGAAAAGGGGGTCTTCCTTGTCGACCTATGAGGGGTAGTCCGATATGTCCAGAGGACATGTGGAAGCTCGTCCACCCATTTGCCCTTTGCATCATCCAACCTCTTCTTGAGTCCATTCACTATAACCTTATTAATAGCCTTGGCTTGCCCATTCCCCTAGGAGTAAGCTGGAGTGGAATACCTATTCGTGATACCCAATTCACAACAGTACCTTTTGAAAACCTTGATATCAAACTGAAGTCCATTGTCTGAGATGAGGGTATGAGGAATCCCAAACTGAGTGACAATGTTCTTCCACACAATTCTCTTGGCCTCCACATCCCTAATGTTTGCTAGTGGCTCAATTTCAACCCACTTGGTGAAGTAATCAGTGCCGACCAGAAGCCATCTCCTATTTCCTGGTACTTTGGGGAAGGGTCCCAAAATGTCCAAACCCCGCTGAGCAAAAGGCCAGGAACTAGACAGAGGATTAAAAACTCCCCCTTGCTGATGAATGTTAGGAGCAAATCTCTGACACTGATCACACTTCTTCACGTATTCTTGTGCTTCCATTTGCATATTAGGCCAACAATATCCTTGCGTAAGGGCTCTGTGAGATAAGGATCTGCCTCCTATATGACTTCCACAAATCCCTTCGTGTAACTCTTCGAGGAGTGGCTTTATAGCTTTAGGATGGATGCATAGCAAATACGGCCTAGAAAAAGAGCGTTTGTACAACTTTTGATCCTCGAATAGCCAAAATCGCGGAGCCTTGTACAACTTTTGATCCTCGAATAGCCAAAATCGCGGAGCCTTTCTTTGCACTTTGTCAACCTCCCCCTTCTCCTTGGGCAAGATATCATCCATAAGGAATAGGACAATAGGATCCATCCAACTAGGTCCCACCCTTAGTTGATGAATCTGGACCTTCTTCCTCTTCATCTCAGTAGGGTTGCATAGATCTTCAACCAGGATAACCCGAGGTAGACTCTGTGCCAAGGAGGTTGCAAAAGTGGCAAGGGAATCAGCATGCGTATTTCTGCTTCTAGGGATTTTGTGTAAGGAATAAGAGTCAAATCCTGATTACAAGTGCCTAGCTTGGTTCAGGTATTCTTGCATTCTCACATCCCTGGCTTCCAGTTGCCCCTTTACTTGGCCTACAACCAACCTTAAATCTGAAAACATCTCCACTACTCTTCCTCCCATTTTTTAAACCATAGCCATCCCCTCCAGCAAAGTCTCGTACTCGGCCTCATTGTTCGTGATCGAGAAGCTCAACCTTAAGGATTTCTCAATGATGATCCTTTTAGGAGATACTATAACCAGCCTCACTCCTAATCCCCTTTGGTTTGCTGTGCCGTCAACATACACCTTCCAAGGTAGAGGCTCCTACAAGGAGACCATCCCAATTGATTTTCCATCCATACTCGACCTTTCATCGTTTTCTTCAAAAGAAGGCTCAGTAAACTCAGCCACTAAGTCGGCGAGGACCTGGCCCTTTATAAAGGTGCGAGACATGTATTTAATATCAAAGACTCCTAGAATTGTTGCCCATTTTGCAACCCTTCCTGTGTAATTAACTTTCCGAAGTAGTGATTGGAGAAGGAGTAGGGTTAGAACCACAACAGTATGAGCCTGGAAGTAATGTGAGAGCTTCTGTGTAGCATGCACTACTGCCTAGATGGCCCTCTCCAGTGGTAAATAGCGAACCTTTGCCACATGTAATTATTTGTTTACATAATAAACTGATCTTTGCACCCCATTCTCATCCCGCACCAATACCAGACTCACCACATGTGAGGCTACAGCAATGTAAGCGAATAAAACCTCATCCTCCTCGGGTTTGGACATAATAGGTGGATGAGAAAGATATTTCTTCAATTGCTAAAAGGCCGAGGAACACTCCTATGTCCATTCGAATCCCTTCCACTTATGCAACAACTGGAAGAAGGGCCTACACCTGTCCACTAACAGAGAAATGAATCGATTCAAAGCGACAGTCATTCTTGTCAACTTTTGGACCTCTTTGGGATTCCCAGGAGGCTGCAGGTCGTGGATTGCTCTAATTTGATCTGGGTCGACTTCAATTCCGCGGTGGGTAACCATATAACCCAGAAACTTGCCAGAGCCCACTCCAAAAGAACACTTAGCAGCATTGAGGCGCCGTTTGTGTCTCCTCAGTATCTCAAAAATATTTCCGAGATCATTTATGTGCTTGGACTCCATCTTACTCTTTACCACCATATCGTCTATGTAGACCTCGATGTTCTTGCCCAGTTGTGGTTTGAACATCTTGGTCATCATTCTCTAATAAGTAGACCCCGCATTCTTCAGTTCAATGGGCATTACTTTGTAATGATAATTCCCTATGGGCGTAACGAAAGAAGTCATCTCCTAATCACCCATAGCCAAGGGTATTTAGTGATATCCCTGGAAAGTATCCAAGAAGCTCATCTGAGGATGACCCGCGGTTGCATCCATCAGCTGATCTATCCGAGGCAAGGGGAAAAGATCCTTTGGGCAAGCCTTATTTAAATCCGTGAAGTCTACACACACCCGCCATTTCCCACTTTTCTTCTTTACCACCACTGTGTTGGCCAACCACTCTGGGTAAAACATCTCTTTTATGGCCCCATCCCCTTTAAGTTTGAGCACTTCTTCCTTGACAGCATCATAATGTTCTTTGGATGAGCGTCGAGGTGGTTGCTTTTTGGGGAGGACAGATGGATTGACATTTAAATGGTGAAAAATGAAGTCCAGATCCACCCCAAAGGCCTCGTAAACGCTCCATGCAAATACATTAATATTTTTTCTGAGAAAATCTATCAGCTATTCCTTATCCCGAGAAGGCAACTGAACTCCGACCTGGAATAAATTCTCCTCGTCGTTGCCAATAACAACTTTTTCCAGTTGCTCGCACTTAGCCCCTTCTGCCATTGCCCCCGTAGACAACTCTGGCACCCTTGATTGCTATAAGTCCCTCGCTGTAGAGGCCGAGGACTCATCCCCTGTCTAATGTCTAATTGCGGCCACCATGCATTGCCTGGCCATGGATTGGCTCCCCACTAGTTCCTCAACCCATCCCCCAGACGGATATTTCATCTTCAGGTGCAGGATGGAAGGTACAGCCCCCATGGCGTGAAGCCAAGGCCTTGCCACAATAGCAGTGTAGGGGGATTAGACATCTATCACATTGAAGTTCACTTCCACGACCTCTATCCTTGTCTGAACGGGTAGTCGAATTGGCCTTTTGGAAAGACAATCTTGCCATCAAACCCCATTAAAGGGGAATCATAGCGTGTCAGGTCCTCGGACCTCAGCTTCAGTCCCTTAAATAGGTCAAGGTACATGATCTCCGCGTTGTTGCCTTGATCTACTAGCACCATCTTCACATCATACCCTCTTATCCTGAGGGTAACTACTAGGGCATCATCATGTGGCTGCAAGGTTCCCACTTTCTCTTCGTCGGAAAAGCTTAAAGCTGGTCGGGCCTCCACTTTACTCCTCTTCGGATTAAGGGACGAGCCATCTACAAACGGCCAAGCTTCAGACATCACCTTGGATGGTTGAGAACCAGTTCTTCCCAGGGCAGCCAGGATGACGCTGATTGTACCTAAAGGTGGTATTGTGGAAGCGTCCCTCTGAGCCCCTGACCTTGCCTGACTGCCTTGTCCGTTGGGCTGATGTAGGAATTGCTTCAACTTTCCCACCATAACTAATTGCTCCAAGTAGCTCCACAAAGTCCTGCAATCCTCGATAGTGTGCCCTCATTCTTGGTGGTACTGGCAATGAAGACTTTGATTGCACTTCGCGAGGTCTCCCTCCATCCTGTTTGGCCATTGAAAGTATGGCTTATTCTTGATTTTTTCCAAGATTTGGTGTACCGGCTCTCGGAACACAGTACTAACTACCTGAGTAGTAGTAGATCCAGAATGCCCTACAAAATCTCTCCGAGGTCGGTTATTATTGTACCTGTCCGACTTGAGATCCCTTCTGTCCTGAGGGACCATCTTGGCCTTCCCTTTTCCCTGTTGCTGGTCCTCCTTGACCAGCTTATACTCATAAATACGATCCATGAGCCGACGCACACTCCTGACAGATTTCCTGGTCAAAGACTTTCTCAAATCATGCTCGGCGGGCAAGCCGACCTTGAAGGTCCTTATAACTACGTCATCAAAGTCCCCATCTATCTCGTTGAACATCTCTCAGTACCTGTCAGAGTACGTTTTCAAGGTCTCCCCCTCCCGCATTGCCGTGGATAACAAAGAGTCCAAAGGCCGAGAAACCCTACTGCAAGTCACAAAACGGGCCCCAAACATCCGAGTAAGCTCCTTAAAGGAGTTGATAGAGCCTTCCTTTAGGCCATCAAACCACCTTATCGCCACAAGCCCCAAGCTGGATGGGAACACCTTGCACATTAGAGCCTCGCTTTTGGAGTGCACAACCATTCTCTGGTTGAAATGGCTCACATGCTCCACGGGATCCGTTCTTCCATTGTACATGGTGAATGTTGGCTAAGTAAAATGTCGGGGAAGCTTTCCCCCTTTAATTCTATGTGTAAACGGTGATTTAGGGATCTAGTTAAGAGCCCTGCTCATAGCATCATTGCCCAGACCTTTGCGAGGTGGACTCTTACTCCTCTGTTTGTAGTGATGGTCTTCATCATACAAAAAAGATTCACTGGGAGAAGTCCTGGACTTGGGCCTGCAACTACCATCTCTCTCATCATCAGAAGAAGGGTCAGAATCCGAGGGAGTTCTTCTTCGTTGCTCGCGACATAGCCTCTTGCGAAGACGATCAATCTCCACTTGCAAGCTTCTGGTATTCTCCTCGTGGGAGATGTGACTCCCGCCTCGAGACTGGCTCCTGCTAATATGCGTGGTGTGCACACTAACCTCATAGTCTCTCCTCCGCTCAAGGTTAGGGAACTAATCCTGACGTTGGGAACCAATAGACTCCTCCCAATCTTGCCCTAATCCTGCCATGGTTGGACGTCGAACTCACTAAAGCTCAAGCCTTCCCCACAGACGTCGCCAATTATATGGGCAGACTTTGGTTCTTAGGTCCAAAAAATGAATGGATTAAGGTCCAAAGAGCCCAATACAATAAATTTGTAGAGAGTGAGCTAAAAAGCTAGGCTTCAACGAAATGGACAACGACCTCAATGGGCTAAAGATGGTAAGAGAGTAAGGAAAAACAATGAATAGACAAATGTGGTGCACAGAAATTCTTCCTTGGCAATGTTCGAGAAGAGTATTTCTTGAATATATTTTTCTTAGATTTGATTACAGTTGCTGTTCTTAATGCTACAGTGTTTTCTCTACCAATTTTCTTCCCTCCTCTCCTTAGAGGGTCTCTCACATTATATAGCTCCCTTCAGGCGATCTTGGCCCTCCATTTGTTGATCGTCCAGTTCATCACTTGAGTGCTTGTCCCATCAGACACCTTCCCAAATCCCTTGTGAGTTGCGGCGGTCAAGGCAGCACTGTTCATGGGTCTTTTTCACATAAATGCAGCTAGGAGGTTTGGTGGAATGCATTAAATGTGAGGGCAGCCACCATCCCTTCAATCATGTCAGGGCTACCCCGCTTTCCAAAACTTTTTCTCAACAGTAGGACCTCCTCTGGCAACGTGCCACTGACGTGGCCTTACCATCCGAGGGGATGATCTCCTTGAAATGGCATAGCCTCCTCAGCCTTGGTATGACACATGGCAACATCACTCTATCAAATTTCTGTACCCCACAGTATCCGTTTGCAACATTAATTAAAAAAAATTTCCTAATTATTAGTATAATTTTCTATTCCCAACAAATTCTTCATTAATCTTTTTATATTTTTGGTTTTAAATTGCAAAATTTTGGACCATCATTATAAAATAGGTTTTATTTTTCCTTGCGATTATGGAACTTATTTGACTAAAGTAGTAAAATCAAAGTGGAAATGATAGCTCTTTATAGAAAAAAAATTATTTTAAAGCCTGGTATTAAATGGTCATAGATTCATATGCAATTTTACAATCTATATGGTTCAATTTTACCCAGAATTTCAATAAATTTTAGTAAAGCATGCATAGGTATGTTGCAATCTCTTGATTTAAAGGATTGGAGATATGTATGTATTGAGATAACATTACCTAGAACTAAAATTAAGGTATTGGATGATCATTAGTTAAGGCCAATAGAACCATCAAAATAATCTGGTAGCATTTAGAAGTTCTCGTGTAATCCAAATACAATACCATAATTATCTATAATAACATAGTTATCTTTTGTCTTTTATCTTATAAAACAAATCTTCTCTATATACTTTTGAATATAAATACAAGTAAAAATTAATACAAATCGTCTCTAAATACTATTTGAATATAAATATAAGTAGTAGCTCCTAAAACATTTTCAAGGAAGCTAAATCAAAACACAAAATCTTATTTATTCTTTTATTTTATTAGAGCCATAGACTCTCTTATAATTCAAACTATTCATTTTCTTTTTGTTTCTCAAATAAATTTTGTATTATATGAATTTATGTATAAAATCGTGCAACGTACAAGAAGCAAAAATTATGATAGGTTCTATAATTTGAACAAATTAAAGGTTATTATTCTTCGAATAGTTCCATCTCTTAAAAGTGGCCAATTTTTATAATACTATGTCTAAAGATTTTAATAAAGAACACTCTAAAAACATAGTGCACAAATAAGTATTCAAAGATTTTCCAAAGGAAAGAAATACTTCTAACATTTTTTAATCATTGATATTATTTTTAGCAATACTTCAAGTCACTAACAAATTAGTACTTATTTTGTTATAATAATTATTAAAATATATAATTATTTATACATATATTTTATAAGTTTTTTTATAAAACCGTGCAACGCACGGGCCTATAACTAGTTAGAACTCTAATTTGGAATTCTAATTTGAGTTTGTCTTTGCTTCACCTAGTATTATATATATATATATATATGGGCTTTTTACAAAGAAATCAAAACAAACTAATCATGAAAAAATGACAAATTAAAAATTTTAAATTAGAATTGCTCTCCCACATTGTCCCAAACAAATTGGTCTACATGATTCAAATAAGATATCCACCGAATCGACGACGATGACCTGGTAGCTCACCAACAACTGCGTGGAGTTGATGAATCAGGCTTCAGGTGAGAATTTTGACTAGATAATGATTAAAGAAGCTCTTGAAGAAACAAGCATTAGTTTGTTTGTTTAATTTAGCCAATTAAACCCAGTTCGCCATTGGTCCTCTTGAAGTTCTACGCCATAGCACTGGGTTTGTCATTAGCCAAGCCTAATCATTAGGTTTGATTAGGAACAAAATTTCGTGTTAATGGGTTTCTTATGTGTAAAATAAATTTTGTAATTTTTTCATTAAAAAAATTGCCACATCATTAAGAAAAATGCTAAGTCACTATTCTATTAACATAAGTTAACAGAATGACTAATGTTGCTTATTTCTAAAACTTGAGGGACCAATAGTACTCACTTGAAACTTGAGGAACCAATTGCACTTATAAGGTAAATTTCAGAGATCTATAGTGTAGTTTCGCCTTAATTATACCACGAACTATATTTTCCAACTATGCCTACACATTATATAACACATTTACCTCAATAAACACCTTGTGTACCCATTTAAACTCTAGAGGCTTAAAAGGTTAGAATTATTGAAGTAGATTTAAGTTTGTTGAGCCCTGTGAATAAGACACCAAGTCATGCAACTATGCAAAGATTATTTAAGGGATCAATCATGGTAAGCACACTAGTACTTTTGCGAGCTACTTTTCGCACTTATTTTGATGCACACACTCGACTCTTTTAACATTTCAATTTATGTCTGTCAAAAAAAAACATTTCAATTTATGGCTTTTTATTTATGCCCATTTTATATTAGAAAATATTCCATTAAAAAATATAGGAGTATATTAGAGAAATTGTGTTAGAAATAGTAAATATAAAATTAATGCAACTTTAAAAGTGTGTGTTTGACTAAGACAATGGAAGTATTCAAAAAACATATCCACTAAAAAAATAAAATAAAACAAAATAAACATGACTTTTCTATTGTACTTTGTTAATCACAACCCTTCAAAGCAATTTGTGATATCGTTCAAACAATTTGTTTTTATATTGAATTATATCAATCATAATAATTCATATTTTTTCTCTTTTCAATGACATGTAATGTTAACTAATTCTTAAATATAATATGTTAGGTTTTAAAAGTTTAGAACAATTGGCAAACCGTGAATACAAACTTGTCTAGATATAGATTCTTAAGTCTATAGGTATGATTAGACAATGCTCAATGTGCTACAAGTCAGAATACAAGAATAAAGAAGTTGCAAGTTCAGGAATTCGAAACATGCCAAGTTCGATCGATCGAGAAGAAGGCTCCACCAATCGAGATGCGTTTCTGCAGAATTTAATTAAAGCCAATCAACCTATTAAGCCCATTAAGTGATTAGGGTTTCAAATCTAATTCTCTTGGTATTTAAAGGAAACCCTAAGGCACGTTTTGTTATGACTTTGGAGGTGCTTTTGTGAGATCTAAAAGGTATTGTGTCTTCTCCTGTCAAAGTCACTACCAAAATTCCATCTATATATTATTAGAATCAGTAGATCTGAAGTTGCTACTACAAGATCATACATAGCTAATGATTTAAATTTTTGAGTAAGATCTCAAAGTCACAAATGTGGGTATTTGTGTTCAACAAATTTAGATAAAAGAGTCTGTGGATTCAGAGCTGCATTTGGTCGTGTAAGTAAGTACTAGAAGAGGTTGCTTTAGATTTTAGGAAGAAAATCTACTGTAAAACTTTCATTCTATCATAGTGAATTTGTTATCTTAAGGATAGATTTGGTTAAATCCTCCCTAGGTTTTTTACCTTAAAATTGTTGGTTTCATTGGTTTTCCTAGGTAACCTTATTGCTTGTCTTTTTTATATTTCCGCACTTTATGATATGATTGTTTGTGTTTAATCTAGATCTCATAATAAACCTAAGTATCAACTTGGTTAACTAATTAGGTTAAACAATCTAAGTGTACAGAGTTCTAAACAAAACAAACATAATACTATTTTGAATTATAACACAAGAACTACAAGAACAAGTTTTTATAACATTTTGATATGAACTAATCATGTAGTTGCGCATCACATGAGGCATCCCTTAGGTAACAATAAGTTTATAGGCATTGAAATTCTCTCTCTCTCTCTCTCTCTCTCTCTCTCAAATTTTCAGTGTTATAGCAAAATTGATTAATTGATTTAGCTTAAACGAGGACATGAATAAATGGCAAGTCTGAACAAGTTAGATGCAACACCTGTCTCCAGTAAAAAAGGTCCGTTTTAGATGGTTTGAATTCAAAAGAAGCATTTTAAATTTAAGATTTCTGTGAGGTCTAAAAGGACATGAGCAGAAATTGTAATCGGATTCAAAAACTTGTCATAAGAACCTAGGCATATAGAATAATAGAAGTAGAACACAGTTCCTTAAAGAATTCGCAATGTGCACAATAAATTTCCTAATGTCCAATTTTTGGTTATTCAATCCCCCTTTTTTTGTTTCAAACAAGCTCGGTCCAGCTACTTCATAATATCATAATATTGCAAAGCTACCGGAGGTATTAAAATATTATAACTTTGCTAATAATTTTTCGTTTTTCTTCACCCATCTCTTTATCTCTCTTTCAAGTTTCTTTAATATGTTAATAACTGAACTACAAAATACTATTGTTCTTCTTAAAAACTTTTCTCCCTGGCTCTCTCAGTCTTGGTGAGTATAAGAAACCAACTTGCGTTCTATAACGTAAAATTCCAACCTCTCCGATTTGGTTTCCTAATCGTGATAGGGGATTTTTTTTTTTTTTTTTTTTTTTTTTTTTGTCCTTTGTCCTGTTTTTTCCTTTTCGTTTTTTCTTGGTATCCTCCCATTGTCTCTGTTTTTCTCTGGTGACCATCATGGATGCGGCTTTGGAGGAAATGTGGAAGAAGTTTCATCTTTGTAAAGAGGAAAAAGGCGTTTTGGCGGTGAATACTCAGGATGTAGCTATCTCTAAGCAACAGCACAGTTTAGTCTTTTATTTAAACTTCAGATCAACAAGGAGTTTAATAAAGAGGCATTCAAATCTACTGTTCAGCAACTTTGGCGAGGCGCACACGGGGTAAACATCAAAGAAGTTGGGAAGAATTTATTTTTGGCCATTTTTAAAAAGGAGGATGATATGGTTAAAGTTCTAGATCACAGTCCTTGGTCATTTGACAAAAAATCGATTCTGCTAAAGCGTTTCATGGGTGATCTTAGTTCGGGTAATGTTTCTTTCTAGCATTCTCCTTTTTGGATTCGTGTGTTTAACATTCCCATCAAAAGTATGAATAGAGCAGTTGGTACTCGAATTGCGAGAGAGATTGGTACTCCTATCTTGGTCATTGCTCCAAGCAGTGGCCTTGCTTGGGGTCCTTTCCTTCAGATTCGAGTAGATATCGGCATTACGAAACCATTGATGAGGGGGGAAATGGTGCACATTGAAGACAAGGAGGAAGGATGAGTTTTTTTTCAAATATGAGAGGTTGCTTATTTTTTGTTATCGACGTGGTATACTCGGCCATCAAGATCGTGAGTGTCAGAAAATCAAAAAAGGTTGCCTATCGTCGAATGAGGATGAGCTCCAATTCGATCTATGGCTTCGCACCATAGCCCCAAAAGTTAGTCAAAAGAAAGGTAATGCCAATCAGCCCAGTTTTAGCATTGATGATGATGAAGAAATTCAGGCACCTGAGGGCGATGGTGGCTTAATTGATTCCTCCCAACTCTGGCACCAACAAGCTGATGTCCAGTTGATCGGTAAATCTGGTGCGAGGACAGTTTGTCACCAACTGACTGAGCTCAAGGAAAATCCAGTTGAGCGGGAATTTTCAAATTCTCTGGATCCGATGCTTAATTCAAATTCTGAGCAGTTTAGTATCCTATCTACACCCACATTAGCTGAAAATCAAGTTTCCTTATCAGCTCAGACTTTCATACCTGATAATTCAAAGCTAATATCCCTGGATATCTCCAAAGATTATGTGGTTTCTTATTCGGATAAGTCAAGTCCTAATTTGGAGGAAAGTATTTTAAATACAAATACTCCGGTTGTTGATAGGAAAGATATAACTCAATCTTTAAATCCTGGGCAGATTCTGTTATGAGAGAAGGATTAAACGAAAGTTTTTGAACGAAAAGTTGAAACAATTTCAAGATATGGATAATCAAAAGTTAAATGGGGAATTTTCAAATATTGATGTAGAGATGGAGATAATCTCGGATTTATCTGAGAACTTATCGGGGCTTAACAAAGCATCCCTACAATCTTGGAAACAGATTTTACGAAATCCCAACATTCAGCCTTCCAGTGAGGTCTCAACTGGCCAACCTCTTCCTGGAAAGCGTCCTCCCACAACCCCCACTACTCCTTACTCACCTTCATGAAAAAAGCAAGTCATTAGGAAGGACACAGGGAATATTTCTAAACCCGTCTGTGGGGGTCCTTGTCATCCCCTATCTCCAACATGAAAATCCTAAGCCTTAACTGCAGGACTTGGGATCCCAAAGGTAGTAGAAGAACTTTGTTGTTTGGCGAGTAAAGAAGGTCCCAAAGTCCTCTTTTTATCAGAAACTTGTCTAGATAGAGATGGGTTTCCTAGATTAAAGAGGAAATTGCGATTGAATAAAGGTTTTGCAATCCCAAGAAGTGGTTTAGGTGGCGGATTGGCTCTATTATGGTGGGATAATTTGGATATTGATGTCCGATCCTCCTCTCCAAATCACATTGATGCCCCGGTTAACCAAGATGGCGTTGTTTTGGTGCTTTACTAGTTTCTATAGACATCTTGAAACTTCAAGGAGAGGTGAATCTTGGGATTTATTGCGCCATTTAAGTACATTGTTTTCTCTTCCCTGGCTCTTACTTGGTGACTTCAATGAAATCTTGAACCCAAATGAGTATTAGGGTAATGGATTCAGGCCTTATAACCAGATGGCAGAATTTACCAGGGCTGTGGATGATTGTTCATTGCTTGACTTGGGTTTTAGTGGACCAAAATTTACATGGTGTAACTAAAGATTTGAAAGAAATTTAGTTTATGCAAGATTGGATCGGGGCTTGTATAATTAGGAGTGGTTTGATCTATTTCCTCACTCCAAACTATCTCATATTTCCTTCGGTTTCTCTGACCATATGGCACTTATGGCAAAAATTCAAGCTTCCCTTGGTCTTAAGTCAGTAAAAAAGCATAGATTTTTTTTTTTTTTTTTTTTTTTTGTTTTTTGTTTTTTTGTTTCAAAGCATTCTGGATGCGTGATTCTAACTGTGAGGATATCATCAGGTCCAGCTGGGATTCACTACAATGGGGTACTCCCATGTTTTGGCTTACACAAAAAATCAAAGCAGTTAGAGTGGCTCTTCTTCAGTGGGGCAGTGGAATGCAAAAGGTTTGATAAAGTCTATAGAAGCTAAAAGGAATTTGCTTACTAGTCTTGAGTTGGAATGTCATGCAGATCCATCAAACCAGCAACTTTCCTATGTATGAATGTTACTAGAGTTAAACTCAATGAGCTGCTAGGCCAAGAAAATTCTTATTGACATCAACGTTCAAAAATTTCTTGGATTAAGGATGGGGATCATAATTCCAAATACTTCCATGATGTGGCGTCCCAAAGGAGAAAGAGCAATGATATTGCAAAACTACGAGATGCATCTAGTACTTATTTTACCCAACAGAATGATTTGGAGAGGGTTGCAGCCAATTACTTCTAAGAGATATTCACAAGTCTCTACCAGATCCTATCATCAGGTCATCCACCATGTTCTTGAAGTGGTCACGCTAGACATGAATAGAATGCTACTTAAAGAATATTCACAGAAGGAAGTAAAGGAAGCTCTGTTCCAAATGTACTCGACCAAAACTCCAGGACCCGATGGTATGAATCCTTTATTTATTTAAAAATATTGGCAAATTGTGGGTACTGATTCTAATGCTATTCTTGATTGTATAAATTCTAGAAAAATTTTACAAAGCATTAATTTCTTGCATATAACACTCATCCCAAAGAGAGACAACCCAAAGCTCATGTTCCATTTTCGACCCATCAGTCTATGCAATGTCATTTTTAAACTTGTCTCTAAAGTTTTAGCCAATAGACTCAAGAAGATTTTAGGGAGTGTTGGGTTAAGATTTCTTGACCCCGGTTAATTAATTCAATTATTCAAGTTAATTAATTAGCTTCAATTGCATGCAAATCATGGAGGCACCAACAAATCACCAATTAAACTAAATGCAACAGAAAATAAATTGGACATAGTGATTTGTAGACAAATGGGTAAAACCTCGCAAAGCAAAAACCCCACTGAGTGATTTTAAGGTCACCACTTCCAAAAATCCACTAATCAACAATCAAGCGGTTACAAGTATAAGGAATCTTACCAACTACCCTTGGCCTATCCCGAAATACCAACTTATAGTTGAACCTTTGCTCCATTACCCAATTGGACTTGATCTTGTAGTAGCCTTCTTTCCCTTGATGCACAAACCTCCAATTTGTGACTAACCCTTTGCACGGATCCCAAGTACGTGACTAACTCCAGCAACTTGAACAGATATTATTGGCTGCAAAGTTCTTCACTTCATCAACAATAAAAATTTGGAAGCACTCAATTACAAAACCCTATGGGGTACAAACGCAGTAACTTCACACAAAGAAAATAAGTCTCTTGGTCTCTGTTTCCATATGTGACAGCCTTTAAAATAAGCCTTATATATGTCTAGGATTGTGAGAAAAGAAACCCCAAACAAATATTCAAGACTGGGCTGAATTTTAGATCTAGAAATTTTGAAATCGTAATTCTCGATAGATCGAGTTGCTGTCAAGCTATCTATCGAACTTCACATTTGTTGAGCTATTTGTCAAGACTTAATGAACAGTTTTTCTTCACTTGTTTCTTGGACCAATCTTCATGTCTTTAATACTTGACTTGAACAACATGTTTCTTGAAGTACTAAACCCATCTTAGATCTACCCAATTACAAGTAAAGTGCATTTTGTTAAAGGATTAACCAATTACAACAAAATATGACCCTAACAATCTCCCCCTTTGGCAATTCGTGACAAAACCACAAAAAGCAATTATGAAAGAAGTCTAACACAACTATCCCATAATATACAAAAGCACATAAGTCTAACCCTAACACGAACTCTTGAAAAATTTTGTAAGACGAGAGATCGTGGCATAGTAGACTTGCAACCTGTCTTAACTGAAACACTTAAACAAGATTCATCAAGGCATCAAGTGTGAAACATAGACAAATTGTGTACAAGAAGAAACATGTGTATAAAGATAGAAAAGAAACAACACATGTGAAACAAAGGTGAAGAAAACATACATCATCTTATATATATATATATATATATATATATATATATATATATATTAAAGAAGTACAATGTATGTATTTGAAGTGGTTACAAGACCATGGTACATGTAATGAGAATACATAAAAACCTCACTACATCTCTTAAAAACACTCAAAACTACTCTCCCCCTATCTAGTATGTCCTATGCTAGCTCTCCCCTTAACACCTAGACTACTCTCATTTATAAAACTGCTTCCCCTTTTTGTCACGAGTAACAAAGGGTGTATCACTAAGAGGCCGTCATCTCATCATCATACTCAGAGCCAAAAGCATCACCATCATCATCATCTCCACCATCCGAAGAAGAAGACTCCTCAGCATGCTTAGGTGAAGGTAAGGGCACAAAACCACCAAGGCGAGACTGGTGGCGAGCGATGCGACTGATCCTGGTGTTCATCTGACACATCTCATCAGATAGATGGTCAAGATGACTACCAAAATCAGCACACATGTGCTAAAGCTGCTCCATGATATTAGCAAGGGAGATAGCTACCCTAAATGAGGAAGTGAGGAGTGGGAGGGATAGTGATATGCAGGTGTGTAAGGATATGCGTGATACCCGAAGGAAAGATGAGCTTATCATGTGTAGCCATGTCGTGATAGCAGTCTATAATAGACTCTATCATGTGTGAAGGAAAGTCTATAGAGAGAGCTTCCACGAGGGAAAGAAGAAAACGAGCACAAGACATGGTGATAATTTTATAGTGAGACCGTGGAGTATGAAAGTTCAAATAGTATGTAAAACACCTATGAACGTTTAGACCCCTAATTTACAAATTACCAACACAAGCTTATAATTAAACAATGTAAGTGCGGAATAAGGAAACAAGCTAAAACAGAATTGGTAAAACAATCTAAACCAAAATTAATCATAACCACAGCAGTAATTAAAAGGCAAAGATTAAGGGAAGAGAGATGTAAACACAAAGACAACATAGCGATGTGTTATCGAAGAGGAAACTGAAGTCCTCAGCGAAAAAACTCTCCGCTACCCTCCAAGTGGTCAATAATCTACTAGAGAATAAAGTTTGGATACATGAATAGCAGAAGACCCTCTAAGCCTAATCTACCCAGTGCACCTAAGCCCTCCAAGCTTCTTGCTCCAACAGGGTTACGCCGAACCTTGTCTTCTCTAGCTTACCGGATCCTGCAATAACCCATTGCATCAACCAAAATGAATTGGTCCCTTCCAAACTGCTTCTCAAGTACCAAAATGCCTCCTCACAGATATGAGTATGGTGAGATAAGGATTTGGCTAATGTACCTCTCAAGGATGTATCAATGGAAAGGATGAGAGTAGAGGAATTTGGAGAATCAAAGGATGAAGATGTGGATGAGTCAATCTTGTTTTCTTTAGGGTTTCTCTCTTAAAATTCTCTCTGGAAACTCTTTACATTTTGTGGGTATAAGATTATTTATAGTAGGGTGAGTGAGGAATGCGAACAGTCAAGTTTCTAACAAACAGAGCATTCTGGCGACTCGAGCTCTCGACTGGAACGAGTCGCAAGTTTGAGTCGTGAGCTAACTGTCTGGCTAGTTTGGAAGTTTTGTCCTATAGTGCTCTAGCTGGCGTGACTCTTCAGCTGCCCTACATGCTTCACACGTGTGCCACCTTTGGCGACTCGCCAGTCGCGAGGCAATCGTGAGATCCAGTCGTAAGGCCCTTCTTGAGTGCACACTCTTGAGCTTTTCTTCACACTCTCTCACACACTACCCTTACATGATTCTCACCTAAATACAGGGTTTCTAAATGCTGAATTACAAGCAAATTTGGCACGGAATAAAGCCAACAAAATGATTGAATAAATTCAACCTTACAATCTCCCCCTTTGGGTATTCCGTGACAAAACCCTAAAACAAACTCTAGACTAATCATTTGAGTTGGGAACAGTTGAAAAAAACTCACTCACACCTAACTTTAGAATCTATGAAGCTCTTGAACCATACAGACAAGTATTTCCTGAAAACAACAACACAATACGATCATTGTAAGCAGAAAACTTGAAATGCATATGGAGCAAGTACAGTGCGATCAAACAAAAAGGAATGAAGCAATAAAGCATGGCTTGACCAAAAACGAACAATCACTATAAATAGTGACTACAATGATCATTCACACAAGGAATGAATATCCGGACATGCAAGCTAATAAGCTTAATGCAAAGTATCATTTGCATGTCCAACACTTAACCGATACAACAACACAAGGTAATTGCATTAAGGATATAAAATCCAACAAAGGACACAAGAGTGATGTACTTAAAGAAATGAATAACATTAACAACAAGTACTAAGCTACAAAGCATGGGTACAAAATAAAATATAGTTTAACCAGCTAAACATAATCATGAACTATAAGCAAAGCAAAAACATAGTTAATATAACACAAAACTCTTTCTCTCTTTCTCCCCCTATCATATCACTCCCCCTATCATGAATCATAGGAGCTGGGATAAACTTGGAACATATATACCTATAACCTGAAACACTTGCACAAAATACATTAGACCCTCAAGGTAAAGCAAGTAATAAAAGGACAAGTATAATGTAATAAGAAAATTGCGATCAAGTAAACATGATGTAAAATATATGAGCAACTTGACCATACACCAAAATAGTCATAAAGAAATGACTACAATGATCACATAGCAAAGAAAATGATCATCTGAACATACATTCAATTAAACACAATAGCATAAGGATGTATGCATGCCTAACACACAAACACAATGTAATGAGAACAACAAAGCATAAATACTAAATATAACTCAAAGCACCATAAACCAAACAAGAGAACAAACACAAAGAAACACAAACAAAACAAAATTTTCTTATTAACATAATGTCTTCTCTCCCTTGGTATATGCATCTCCCCTATGGAATATCTCTCCCTCTACAAATGTGCACAAGAAATAGAATTTCTCCCCCTAAGAATGTGCATAAGAGTCATATAGAAATGACAAAACTCTCCGGTATACCACACTAGAGTATACTCTCCCCCTTTTTTGACACAAATAGACAAAAGAGTCAAGGAGAAAAGAGGGCAAGAGAAGAAGGTATGAACAAGGAGAATGATGCATAAGAGGTGCAAGATGAATGAGAAATGAAGCTTAAACAAAAGAAAAAACAAAATGCTACAAAGCATAAGGTAAATATGACATGCTAGGATGAAGAAGCAAGGTATAGACCAATGCATGACAAGGGTAGCAAAAGTGTGTGCAAGAGGTGGCTATGTGCAATGCATGACCAAAGCATGGAAAGTGCACATATGGGGCAAGGTGTGTTAAATACACAACCAATGAACCAAACATGTTCCTAATGAGGAAACATGAGAAACCCCAAAGTTTGGTACTCATCAAAGTCCAAACAAGTGAGAAAATGCCTAAGAGGCATTTTATCAAATACCTAGTATGCACACTATGAACAACAATGTAAAACAATGCATGAACATCATGAAATCCACCCTTAATACAAGTTCTTTTTGCCACAAGGGGCCAACATCCAAAGCAAAACATCAAAAGAAACCAATCCCATACAAAAATTTAACAAAAATTAAGTTTCTCCAACCCCTATGATGAAAATCTCAACCAAGAGCACAAAACTCTCCAAAACATAATTTAAGGATCCAAATCAATGAAAAGAGTGTAAAATTACCTTAGAAATGTTAAAGGAATGAAAAACCATTCAAATTGATTGGGTTTTGATATAAAAATATTGAAAGAAGGGTTTAAGAAAGGATGGGAGAGGTTTAAAATAGGTTTCCCACGAAAAGCTCTTTAAAAAGCTGTTTCTGGGCGTTTCGCAACTGGGTGAGTCGCGAAGTGAGTCATGAAAATTTTCGCGAGTCACAAGTGAGTCGCGAGTGAGTCGCGAAAGCTTCTGGATGAACACACGACTTGCATTGCGCGACTGGCAAGCCGCGAGATGAGTCATGAAAATTTTTGCGAGTCTCGAAAAACTCTGACTCCTGTTTTTCAACACAGAACATGTTTACACAATGAAAAATAAAATAAGCACCAAACATGACCACAAAGAGTGATAAAAATTACTTCCAAATACATATAAAATGATCAAAATTTTTTTTGAATTGATCCATATATAGTTGAGCACATACACATCACATTTAAACAAGTACAATCGAACAAATGAATAAGGCATTCATTGAACATTAGGCATGTGTGTTGTGTGTGTGTGTATCAAATGTGGAATAGTCCTTAGTCTAGAGTGAAGTTTCAATGATCAATTCAATTAAGTTATACACAACTAGTACTAAATCAAGTGGTCTATCTCAATTATAGAAATGGAACATATATGACCTCCCACAAGAAAATGATTACATATCTTTGAAGCTTTTCATTTGGCTTCTTTACAATTCATAACATTTGATCATTTTGAATCAATACATCTCATATTGAGATCGATGCCTGAAATTTTTGATATTTCAATTTGATGAACAAGCCTTTAGCTTTTGGGCATCATACATTTTCATATAAATCGCTTTCCCTTTTTCCTAGTCGAATACTAGT
Source organism: Quercus tomentella (assembly GCA_028535165.1). NCBI lineage: Eukaryota > Viridiplantae > Streptophyta > Magnoliopsida > Fagales > Fagaceae > Quercus > Quercus tomentella. Next base: position 38,424,246 of record JAPQVY010000100.1, on the reverse strand, counting down.
AGGTGCAACTAGGGATGGCAATGGGGCGGGGCGGGGCCGAAGGATGGGATCTTCGCCCCCGTCCCGCATGGATTTTTCTTGCCCCATCCCCGCCCCGCCCCGCCCCGCATGACGGGGAAAATTTTTTGCCCCATCACCGCCCCTTAAAGCCCCGCGAAGACCCGCGAAGCCTCGCCCTACACCGTAAAACTTTATTTCTTGTTAATTTTCTTTACAACTATTACCATTTTTTCAAATAAAATGACATGTTTCAATAATAAAAATATACTTGAAATTATAAATAAATTTATTCTATCGAATCAAACTAATTTTTAGCAAATACTAAATAATATTATCTAAATATTTAACAAGATAATATCACAACAAAAATCTCATAGTATGACACAATAAAATAATCCAAACTCCTAATACATAATAAAATAAAAATAGCCTAGTTCTTCAAAAAGAATCTCCACTTAAATAAAATAAGATGATGATATTTTTGTTTAAATAGTAAGGTTTTAGGGTATGAAAAAATTACCTTTTAACCCTTATTAATGCGGGGCGGGGATGGGGCGGGGCGGGGTGGGTCTAAAAAGTGTAAACCCATCCCCGCCCCGCCCCGTGGTGCGGGTCTAAAATCTCGCCCCATCCCCGCCCCACCACCTTTGCGGGGTGGGGAAAACCCACACGGGGCGAAGCGGGGAGGGGTGGGTCAAGCGGGGCGGGACAAAATTGCCATCCATAGGTGCGACGGCTTTTGCAACTCATTATCTCTTTTCGTTTTGAGATTTACATTAGTTGAGCTCTTTAAAAAAAAATGAGTGGGAAGAGATATAGGCACAAGTCTACGCATGTATCAAAACCAACAAGATTATTGACTGATCATTCATGATAAGCTTGAAGATCAATTTAAAAACAATCACACATAGATGTCAAGATTTTTCCCACAAAGATAGATATGCATACATAACAAGCTAAGCTTATAAATGCACTAAGCCATTTGTACGAATGTACTAGGCCAAACACACATGTGATATGTGCTCAAACATATACGATTAAACTTTTTGAATTTTTCAATTTTTATGTGGTTTTGGATTTTTTATTCACACAAAACTAAAACATAAAAGTAAGATCAAAACAAAACAATGCATATAAAGAAATGCAAGATGCATAAAATGCATGAAGATATAACATTCAATGTATGAAGGGTCCTACAAAGATCGAAAGAATTAGATCAAGGACCAAAAGACTAAAAGCTCAACCATAGGAACCCTTCCTCATCCAAACGGAACAATTGTTTGGAATGAGTATCTCACGAGATGTGAGATGAGGGTTGGAAGAATGAGAACCAGAGATGCACATAGACAAGGAGTTAAGAGCATTAAACACTTTCTTTAACAACATGCTATCTTCACTTAAAACCGGTTTACCCTTTTTAGCATAACTTCCAAGAAGCTCAAGTTTCTCTTTTCTTTTGATTCTTTTAAGAGCATGAAACTTAGAGTAATGAGGTCTTAGATGACCAAAGGCGTCATAATGGTGACAAACAATGTGTTTAGGTCCACTAGGCTTTTTGGGAAGGGATCTAGCAACATGGTTTTGTTCTCTCTTCAATTTATGACATTGAGGTCTTATATGACCAATCACACCATAATGGTAGCAAGTTGGAACAAACTTAGATCCATCCAAAGTCTTAGGTTGAGACCTAAACGGAGGCTTTAACTTAACAGACTTTCTCTCCACCTTTTGTTTTCTTTTGTGTGGAGGAATGTACACCGATTTGTCCTTTGAGATAGAACACACAATAGGCACAAAATCGGGTAACACAACATGATTGCAACAAATATTTTCATCCTTTTTGACAATAGGTTCAACAATCAAACACTTGGCATGCATCTTAAGAGATTCATTTTCACATTTTAACTCATCAACAAGTTTGTTAGACAAAACAAGTTTAGCATCCAAGTCCATATTCAAATATTTAAACTCTTTCAGCTTTTCAAAAGAATTTTCAGCAAGATTCTTATATTTCTCAACCAATTTGTTCGATTCATTGAGCTTAGCAATCAAATCATCCTTTTCACAAAATAACTTGCTCAAATTCTTTTGAAACTTCTTAGCATTTTTCTTCAAGAGTTTGATGTTAGGAATATCAACAACACCAAAAGATTCATGTAACATAGCATTACAATCATGAGGATTATCACTCATAGAGGCATACAAAGCACCATCCATGGCAAATAAACATAAGAGGTCAAGGATCACACTTAGGTATTTAAACCACAACAAGTGTACCCGCTTTGATACCAATTGAAATTTCAAATAGTGTGTTAAACACCTATGAACATTTAGACCCCCAATTTACAAATTACCAACACAAGCTTATAATCAAACAATGTATGTGCAGAATATGAAAATAAGCTAAAACAGAATTGGTAAAACAATCTAAACCGAAATTAATCACAACCACAGCAGTAATTAAAATGAAAAGATTAAGGGAAGAGAGATGCAAACACAAAGACAACACAGTGATGTGTTATCGAAGAGGAAACCGAAGTCCTCGGCGAAAAACCTCTCCGCCGCCCTCCAAGCGGTCAATAATCCACTAGAGAATAAAGTTGGGATACATGAATAGCAGAAGACCCTCCAAGCCTAATCTACCCAGTGCACCTAAGCCCTCCAAACTTCTTGCTCCAACAAAGTTACACCGAACCTTGTCTTCTCTACCTTACCGGATCCCACAATAACCCATTGCATCAACCAAAATGAATTGGTCCCTTCCGAATTGCTTCCCAAGTACCAAAATGCCTCCTCACAAATATGGGTATGATGAGATAAGGATTTGATTAATGTACCTCTCAAGGATGTATCAATGGAGAGGGTGAGAGTAGAGAAATTTGGAGAATCAAATGATGAAGATTGTGGATGAGTTAATATTGTTTTTCTTTAGGGTTTCTCTCTTAAAATTCTCTCTGGAAACTCTCTACATTTCGTGGGTATAAGGGTATTTATAGTAAGGTGAGTGAGGAAAGCGAACAGTCAGGTTTCTAACAAACAGAGCATTCTGGCGACTCGAGCTCGCGACTAGAACAAGTCGCAAGTTTGAGTCGCGAGCTAACTACCTGGCCAGTCTAGAAGTTTTGTCCTATAATGTTCCAGCTGGCGTGACCCTTCAGCTCTCCTGCATGCTTCACACGTGTGCCACCTTTGGTGACTCGCCAGTTGCGAGCCAGTCGCGAGATCCAGTCGCGAGGCCCTTCTTGAGTGCACACTCTTGAGCTTTTCTTCACACTCTCTCACACACTACGCTTACATGATTCCCACCTAAATACAGGGTTTCTAAATGCTGAATTACAAGCAAATTTGGCACGGAATAAAGCCAACAAAATGATTGAATAAATTCAACCTTACAGAGTAAGTACAAAGGTCAACACCATATTAAGGATTTTGGACCCTTAGCAAACTTGGTTGTGGAGAAATTAAGAGTTCCTCCACACAACATGGCCCTCTCACAGAAGAGTGAGGCCAACTCATTTCTAGAGATGGAAGAGAGACGCTCATGACAAGGGTAATCCAAATGATCCACCGTAGGGACACGTAGTACTGTGGAAATAAGTTCCGGGGTGACTACGATATGTGTGCCACGGAATATCGTAATAAACTAAGGTACAGAGGTATCGATGGCATTCATGTTGGAGTAAAACTCTTGTATGAACGCATTGGGACACCTCGAGGGTTTCTCACAAAGAGAAGCTCATCCCCAAGAGCTAAATGCACCAGGTAAAAGAGTGGCTAGAAAATCAAACAAATGACCTGGCGTTCTGAATGAATTGCCTGGTCAAAAAAGTTCTCAGAGACGTCATCTCGTGGCTTCTCATCACGGAACCAAATAGACTCAAGAGGAAAAGACGAAGAAGAAGAACCACGATGAATCGGGTTTTTAGAAGGAATAGACTTTTTGGGTGCCATGATGAGGAAACTAAATGAGACAGACAAAGAGAATAACAGAAACACAACAGAAACTTTAAGGCACAGGAAAGAAGGAAAAAGAACATGCAATGCATGAAGATGTATGAACATGTGATGTGCAAACAATAAATAGCATCATGGGCAAAAACCCAATCCATTCTAACAGCACTCACAAAATATAACAAGCACACAATCCTAGAATGCATGAAATAGAGTTATAATGAACTTAGAATGCAATGCATGATCATATGAGTTCATTTTAAAAACACCCAACCCAAAAATTTTGACAAAATCACAAAACCCCCCCCCCCCCCCAAAATTCCCAAAAATTGAAAACTTAGGTCAAAAGATGCATGAATGCATGAAGAAAAGGGAAAAGAAGAGATTAAGAACACTTACCAAGTGAGGGAGACTCGGATTAGGCCAAGAAATTGATGAGAGGGGTGATTTTAGAGAGAGAGAGAGTGATGTTTAGGTCACGAGAGGAGAGAGAGATCGAAATATTTGAGAAATAACAAAACTAGGTCGGACCTCTAACTATATATAGAAAACTCAGCTCGATAGATCGAGGAAGTATCGAGCTTCTATTGAGAGCAAAAGCTTGATAGATTGAGAGGTGTTGACGACAAAAATTCTCGATAAATCGAGAAAGGTATCGAGAAGCTATCAAGCAGACAGAGACCCCAAAGAATTTGGCTCGATGGATCGGGCTATCTATCGAAAGGTATCAAGAAAAACCCAGAAAGCTCTATAGAAAGGCTTGTATCGAGAAGGTGTCGAGCAAGTATCAAGGAGGTATCGAGGTATCTGTCAAGAGCCTTGAAGAAGAGATTTTGAGGAGGAGAAACAACACAAGATGAATGCAAACAAGATAACCAACAAAGCAAGCATTCAAAGGGCATGTTAAAAAAAAAAAAAAAAAAAAAAAAAAAAAAAAAAAAAAAAAATCTCAACTCTAGATGCAAAGCATTCCTAGATCAAAACACACTAAAAATGTCTAACCAAATTTTATTTCAAAATACGTTTGGACAATTTAGAGAGCATATACTACCACATGTATTCCTTATGATGGCCAAATCACTTTGTACCTGTACAGTAGTATCAAAGGTAGCAAAGATTATGCGTGTTATGTGTGAAACTTTTGTAAGAGAGCAAGAGCATCATTATATGACAAGTAATGATATAGGAGGATCAAACCCAATCACACACAATCATAACTGTTTGATGGGGACTATCACTTTTGTGGTACATTATATAACTCCCACATCTCCTAGAAACTCGCTTGCAACCATATTAAAAGTATTTTGATTATTTTTACTTTTCATGTTCTTTGCATATTTTTCTTTTAAGCATATCATGCATGGGCATATAAGAGAGAGAAGAAAATACCCAATTATGTAAGCTTGAACATCCTTATTTTGTTGTGCAAGTGCTACATCTTACCGAGCACGGTTTTTATGAATTGCTCATAGATGTTTTATGATTGACGAGTTTTAGTAGTGAGATAGTTATTTATACTTTTCTCTTATGATTTTCTAGTCCTTCCCTTCAAAAAGAGTGATATAAGATATGAAAGATAAGAGATCAACCAAATCATATAAATCACATAGAAGGGCCACAAAGCTCACATTGCTTAGTTATTTAAGCTACAAGTGATACAAAGTTGGGAAACTTTGTTTCAAAGGCCATCCAAGGTACACAAGTACCGGTATACACAAACGCACACTGTTTTTTGTATTTTTATGATTTTTCCTTTTTTTATTAAAAAAACATAAATTAAAGCAAAAACAAACAAACAAAGTATCAAAACTAGATTGACTCAAACCAAATCACAAGCCATGCAAGAGAGGAGAAATCACTTAGAATCTTTCTAGACGGGAGACCTGGATGGAGATCCTTTCTTTTGCATGAACTTTTGTCCAGATGAATTAGGAGGAGATTTGAAACCATTAAAGTTTGAAAGAAGCATGATCGCCTTCAGAAGTTCTCCAAGAGGGGCTAAAGAGAGTTGAAGTTGATTTTGGTTCCCCCAAGATGACACATTATTCCTTTGTTGAGTGGCTAACCACTTATAGCAATTTGGACGAGAGTGCCCAGATGCTCTACAGTAGTGACAGAAATGAGGATTATTTGGTGGAGACTTCTTGTTGGTGGAGCAATGATTTTTCTGCTTAGTCTCTTTCTTACCAAACTTAGGGGGTGCTCCTAGAATGGATTTTCCTTTATCACTCTTATCCTCACTCACACTTTCAGTTTTAGGATCAGTTACCTCAGTGTTATCAGAGTTATCATTATTAGCAAGTGGAACAAAAATAACTTTATTTAAAGCACTAGAAAAGGTACTACAAGAGGAGAGAGAGTGATCATACCCGAGACTTGTTCAGTCAGATGTTGGCTTCTGAACATTTAGCATTTCATCTAGTTTGACACTTGTAGTCCTTACAGTTTTGCTCTAACCTAAAACAGTTCAGCGTACAATTTCTTGGCCTTTTCAACAAGAAAGTTGTTCTCAAACCTTAGTGCTCTAATGGTTTGATTAGCTTCATCAACCTTGGTGGAGAGTTCCTCACATTCTAACTCCACTTTATTGAGCTTTCTCGTGGCCAACTTGTAGAGCTTCTCATGCTTCTCAGAGGCCTTTTACAGCTTAGCATAGGCAGTGTGGATGTCATCCTGATTGTCCATCTTCTCAAACTTTGATTCCATCAGCTCTTCTTCATCATCAACTACCTCTACTTCTCCCTCAGTAAACTTAATAGTAGCTATAAAAGCACTTACAATCCCTTCTTGGTCACTCTCATCGGAGTCTGCTTCTGATTCTGAACACTTAAGGTGGCAAATAGGGCTTTGCTTTTGTCAATGGATTTGAGGTATGTGGGACACTCTTGCTTCATATGTCCAAATCCATGACACCCATAACACTTTGGTCTAGCAGGAACACTTTTACCTTGACTAGCATCCTTGGATTCTCTCTTGCCCTTGTCTTGGGACTTATATTAAGAGAAAGCAGTTTGTTTGCGATCCTTATCACCAGTTTTGACATTCGCATTTCAATGAACTTTTTGAATTGTCTAGTGATATAAGATTTCAACTTGGTATCCATATCATTAGACGACTCATCATTGTCATAATTCTTGGTCTTCAAGGCCATGTTCTTGCCTTTACCACCTTTGCCAACCCTTGGTAACCCTAGTTCATAGGTTTGCAAGTTTCCAATCAATTCAGTCAAAGGAATAGAGTTAAGGTCCTTTGATTCTTCAATGGCAGTGATCTTGGCATAAAATCTCTCTGGAAGAGATCTGAGAATCTTCCTAACAATCTTGGGCTCTGGAATTTGTTCTCCAAGATTGAATGTTGAATTCACTATGTCCTTGAGCTTGGCATAGAATTCATTAAACGATTCATCCTCATCTATCCTAATTTCCTCAAAGCTAGTAGTAAGCCTTTGAAGCTTAGAGTTCTTAATAGCTTTAGTGCCCTCATAAGTATTCTGAAGAATAGTCCAAGCTTCCTTAGGATTGTCAGTCGAAGAGATCTTCTTGAATTCTTCATTCGTTACAGCACTAAATAAAGCATTTAGTGTCCTACTGTTAAAGTTGGCAACCTTGATCTTGGTATCATCCCATGTTGCGAGTGGCTCTTCAAGCTTTGTCCAACCTACTTCAACTACCAACCAAACTTTCTCATCTAGAGACTACAAAAAAAAGCTCTCAGGCGTACTTTCCAGTATACATAGTTAGTACCATCAAATAAAGGAGGAATAATTAAGGATTGTCCACGATCTATAACAAAAAGGGTTAATGGATCACACAGTAAAGATTAAAACTTAATCAGAGTGTGTCCGCCCTGATACCACTTGTTGGGTTAAGATTTCTTGACCCCGGTTAATTAATTCAATTACCCAAGTTGATTAATTAGGTTCAATTGCATGCAAATCGTGGAGGTACCAACAAATCACCAATTAAACTAAATGCAGCGGAAAGTAAATTAGACATGGTGATTTGTTGACAAATGGAGAAAACCTCGCAAGACAAAAACTCCACTGGGTGATTTTAAGGTCACCACTCCCAAGAATCCACTAATCAACAATCAAGCGGTTACACATATAAGGAATCTTACCAACTACCCTTGGCCTATCCCAAAATACTAACCTACAGTTGAACCTTTGCTCCAATACCCAATTGGACTCGATCTTGTAGTAGCCTTTTTTCCCTTAATGCACAAACCTCCAATTTGTGACTAACCATTTGCACAGATCCCAAGTACGTGACTAACTCCAGCAACTTGAACAAATGTTGTTGGCTACAAAGTTCTTCACTTCATCAACAATGAAGATTTGGAAGTACTCGGTTACAAAACCCTATGGCATACAAATGTAGTAACTTTACACAGAGAAAATAAGTCTCTTGGTCTCTATTTCCATATGTGACAGCCTTTAAAATAAGCCTTATATATGTCTAGGGTTGTGAGAAAAGAAACCCTAAACAAATATTCAAGACTGGGCCGAATTTCAAATCTAGAAATTCTGAAATCGTAATTCTCGATAGGTCAAGCTACTGTCGAGCTATCTATCAAGCTTCACATTAAGTCTCGATAATAGGCATCTGTCAAGCTATCTGTCAAGGCTTAATGAATAGCTTTTCTTTGCTTGTTTCTTGGACCAATCTTCATGTCTTTAATACTTGACTTGAACAACATGTTTCTTGAAGTACTAAACTCATCTTAGATCTACCAAATTACAAGTAAATTGCATTTTGTTAAACAATTAGCCAATTACAACAAAATATGACCCTAACAGGGAGAATTATCTTTGATTGTCAAAGCGGGTTTGTAGCTAAGAGAGTGATCACAAATAATATTCTTATCACTTTTGAAACTTTGCATTATATGAAGTCAAAACGCAAAAGGAAACACAGCACATATGGCTCTCAAGTTAGACAAGAGCAAAGCATACAACAAGGCGGAATGGGATTATCTCAAAGCTTTAATATTGAAGATGGGATTTCATTCAAAAATGGGTTGATCTTGTTATGGCTGGGATTTCCACTGTATCTTACTCAGTTTTGGTTAATAGTGTACCCTCAGGCTTCATCAAACCATCCAGCGGTATTCTCCAAGGGGATCCTCTCTCACCCCATTTTTTTTTATTGTGCTCTGAAGGTTTCTCTACACTTCTTAGAAATGCTGCCAAACAAAGACAACTCCATGGCATTAGCATCTCCAGAAATGGCCCTTAAATAACACACCTTCTTTTTGCCAATGATAGCTTATTGTTCTGTAATGCTTCTCTATCAGAATGTCATGTTATCAAAGAGATACTCCTAGCCTATGAATCTGCATTTGGTCAGAAGATTAACTGTGATAAAACATCTATTTTTTTCAGCACCAATACCCCACAACACAAGGGTGGACATCAGATCATTCTTAAATGCTACATCCACAGAACCATTGGAGAAATATCTAGGTTTACCCCCCATCATTGGCAGGGGAAAAAACAAGCTTTTGCTGATATTAAATCTAGAATTCAGGCCAAGCTCAATGGTTGGAAGGGAAATCTTTTGTCACAGGCTGGTAAAGAGATCCTAATTAAATTCGTAGCTCAAGCCATCCTGTATATGCTATGAATTGCTTTTTACTTCCTATTGGGCTATGTAATGAAATTAATTCCATGATGGGATAATTTTGGAGGGGCCAAAAAAATGAGGAAAAGAAGATGCATTGGTTGAGTTGGAAGTAGTTGTACCTAGCAGAAAAGGATGGTGGTTTGGGGTTTAGAGATTTGACATGTTTTAATATAGCTTTATTTGATAAGCAAGGTTGGAGGTTGCTACATAGCCAAAACTTTATTTTGCAAAGTTTTTAAGGCTTAGTATTTCCCTAATACTTCTTTCCTCGAAGTTGCTGTCCCAAATCACTCATCTTATGCATGGAGACGCATTGCTCAGGGATGAAATCTTATCATTCAAGGCAGCAGATAGTGAGTTGGTAATGATTCTTTGATTAATGGTTCTTTGATTAATATCTCCTCGAACTATTCTACCAGTTGAAGCAGGAGTTTCTAATTTAATGGATTTCTCAACCCCTCAGCCAATATGGAAAACAATACTGATTGATTCCATTTTTTATCCTGACGAGGCATCCATCATCAAAGCCATTCCACTTAGCATCCGAAGACCTGAAGATTCATTGATTTGAAAGAGAAACCGATCCGGTTCTTTCTTTGTTAGAAGTGCTTACTTTCTACAGATTGATGTTGTAAAACAGTCCAAAAGTAATTTGGCTTCCACATCCAACTCAACTTCACTTCATTCCTTTTGGAATGGTATTTGGGCTGCCATGGTTCCCCCAAAAATCAAGACATTTATATGGAGAGCATGTATTGATAGTCTACCTTTACACACCAAATTGTTTGACAGGAAGATCTCAAATCTATTTTCTTGTGGCTTTTGTTTTGAAGAAGCTGAAACTAGTACCCATTTATTTTGGGAGTGCTCTTTTACTCAAGCTGTTTGGCTGCAAGCTCCCTTTTGGAATGATTTTTGTCTTCCAAACCATATCAGTTTTATTGACACATTAGATGATGCCATAAAGAAACTATCTTCTGCAGATTTTGATACAATTTGTATAACTTGCTGGATGATCTAAAATTGCTGCAACAAGATGCTTTTTGAGAAGAAACTTCCTTCTTCCAAGGATCTTTGGGCTCAAGATGATCAGTACAAGTTGGAGTTCTTGGAAGTGCATAAGAAGACTATTCAAGTTGATCCTGCTTCTTTACCAAAATGGTATCCTCCTAGCTCAGATTCAATCCATAAATCAAATTTGGCTATTTCACAATTGATAATAACTTAATTTTTCATATTTATATCATTATTAGAAAGCATTATCATACTTATTTTGAATTAATTCATGCATTTTATATTTGTTTTTGGAATAATGTTGAATAATTAATCTCGTGCTTAATAGATTTTTAATGCATGAATTTGTCTTTTGTAGGAGAATGAAATTAAATAAATGGATTTGTGCAAAGAAGAAGGCTAATGGACTTTACTTTTACAAGGGCCATAATGAAATTAAAGAAGGACAACCCAATTAAATTTGAGTTCAATTGGAGAAAGGAATCAAAGGAAATTTGCACCAAATCCAAGTCCAATTTCGACTAGGATTCCAGCTTGCGTACCAATTAGTATTTTGGGCATAACTTTTGTCTCAGATGTCCAATCGAGATGATTGAAGTTGGGCTAGAAGGTTAATTTAAAGGGCTACAACTTTTTAGTTTACTAAAAGTCCGAATTCTGAAGTTAAATGAGCCAAAAATGTCGGTTAATTGAAGCCTAAAAACATGGGATTTTCTCCAAACGGGAATTCAACTTGTAATAGGATTCCCTGGCCTATTTAAAGGCTCTTTAGGGAAAAATTCATAGAGGAGCTGCCATAGAAAGTAATTTAGGTTTTCCTAAAGTTTCTTTACAGTTTTTAGAATTTTATTTATGTTATGACTTGCTAGAAGTCTTGCTAAGGTAAGGGGTGAAACCCAACCGTTTATTAGTATGTTCTAAACAATTATTTTAGGGTTTTAATGCTTATGTTATTATGTTTTTGATTGATTTACTCATCTAGAAAAGTGTTTAGTTCTATATAATTCTTTGATTTATCGTAGACTCCGGTCACGTTAAATGCTTAGTATTCCCTGCAAACCAATTCACTAATTTTGTTTTGCCTAAAATCAATCAAATTCATGAAACTACTTTAGACAATTAATATTGAGTTCTTAATGTTAAATCATCCAACTAAGATCATCCTTCATATGAATTTTAGTTGAGTTATAAAATAAATATTGTTAAGACTACCAATAAATGTGTTGTGTGTGGATCCCTAAACCTTAGCGCCTTAATATATTGTTATTTTCTCTCAATTTAAATAACCTTTATCAAACCATCAAAATCTCTTCAATTAAACTTTATTATCTTAGTTTTATTCTCTTGTGGTTTGCTAATCAATTCCTTTTTCCCTGTGGATTCGACCTCGGACAATTTGAGTTAATACTTCATGACAATCCTGCACTTGGGAGCATTATTTAAGTCACATCAAGTTTTTGGCGGCATTGCCGGGGATTATGTGATTAAAGAAGCGCTCCACTTTGTTTGGAGAGGTTTTTGGCATTAAATTTTTCACATATTAGGTAATATCTCTCCAACTCTTTTCTTCTAAGTAGTTTAGTTTTCTTTTAGAGTTTTTCTTTTCTTTTTAATTCTTTTTATTGTTAAAGGTATTTTTTTTATTTTCTTTCCTTTCTTGCTTTACTATTGCATGCATGTTTGGTGTCTTGATAGTGATAATCGCTTGGTTAGATTTGAGTCTAATAACTCGTTTGGCAATTTATCTAATTGTTTCACACATTCTCACACACTTGATATCATGGAAGACTTAGAGAGTAATCATGGTGATGTGAATAATCTAAATAATGAAGACTTCCACAATCACCAACCAATTAGAACTCTCAGGGATTATTTGCAACCTACTAGGAGTAGTGCTGCATCATGCATCATTTTTCCAACTAATGCAAATAATTTTAATTTTAAGTCCCATTGATTTCATTGCTTCCTAAATTTCATGGCTTAGATTCTGAAAATCCTTACCTACACTTTAAGGAATTTGAGGAGGTATGTGCTACCTTCCATGACCAATCATGTAATGAAGAGACCATTAGGTTAAAGTTGTTTCCTTTTTCTCTTAAAGACAAGGCAAAAACTTGGCTTAATCCTTTGAGACCTAGGTTAATTGGTACTTGGCAAGAGATGCAAACTGAGTTTTTCAAGAAATTTTTTTCCAATTCATAGGACTAATGCACTTAAAAGACAAATAATGAATCTTTCACAAAAAGATAATGAGACATTTTATCAATGTTGGGAAAGATTTAAAGATTTGCATAATGCTTGTCCACATCATGGCTATGAAACTTGGCATATAATCAGTTTTTTTTATAAAAGTTTAACTCCAAAGATATGCCAATTTGTAGAGATGATGTGCAATGGAGAGTTTTTGAATAAAGATCCTAATGAGGCCTTTGATTATTTTGATCTCTTAACTGAGAATGCCCAATCTAAGGATACCACTGATACCTCAGATAGGTCTTGTGGACACAGGGGAGGAGTCGCTACCTAGTTTTTGCAATGGTCTAGGAATCATATATATTGCGTACTTTTTGAGGAAGGACCTTTTAATCTTACTACCAGAGTATGGGTTTGGAGTTTATGTACGCTCTTGGGAATGTGTTAGGCACCCAAGATCACCCAACCCTAAGGTTGGCCTCCTATCGTTGTGTCTTAACCTTATTAGAAACTATTTAAGTACTTGTATTCTAAACTCACACACACACTAACATGCATCTAGCAAACAACGTGGCATCTCTATCCCAGAACACATATACAACACTAACATGGCATCAAAGCATATTCAAGGCAGCAATGTGTATAATCAAATCAAGATAGAAGCATAAACATAAGGAAAGATCCAAGTAAAATGTGATTCATCCAAGAACTCATATTCATCTCTAGCACCAAAACAAGATCATGTCACAAATGCATGAACATTTCCAATGCATGACTTACCTTTTACTTACCTTGTAGCAACTTAGCACCTATGGCATTATGCATGAGCATGTTAATGCATGTTCATGGAATTTAAAACAAGGAAAACACTAAACAAGTCCTAACTCTAATATGTGATTGCAAACCAAGCAATTAAGCGTGTTAAACATGGGCATTGAAAGCATAAAAGCATGGAAAAGAGACTAAACAAACAAGCATGTGGAAGCAGAAATAAAACAAACTAACTAAAAAATTAGGGTTTCTGGGCAACAGCATCATGCACGCTAGAACAAACCTACATGCGCATAATCAAACCTGTGTGTGCAGGCAAGATTATGCGTACGCAAGTCCTTGCCCAGAAAACCTAAAAACGCAAAAAACATAGCACAAACAAGAAAAACCTAATTCTAACAACCTAGCATGCTCAAAACCTAAACAAAACTATATACTAACCTAGGAAAACATGCATAAACATAAACCAAAATAAAAACAAGATCAAAACAAGAAAAGAAAGACAGAAAATTTGGAGGAATAGCTTAAGAAGTTGTCCATTCACCTTAAATATGTTACCATTCTTAGGGTTTTCAATTTCTATGGCACCATAAGGGAAAACAATTTTAACAATGAAAGTTCCAATCCATCTAGATCTCAATTTTCTGGGGAACAAATGTAGCCTAGAATTATATATACAAAAGCAATTTATGAGATGTTTCAAAAGATTTCCTTAAAATATGTTTATCATGAAAAACCTTCATTCTTTCTTTATAAATACTAGAGTTCTCATATGTATCACGCCGAATTTCTTCCAACTCATCCAATTGCAATTTCCTTAATGAACCAGCCTTGTCTAAGTTAAAGTTCAACATTATTGCCCAATACGATTTATGTTCCAATTCCATAAGCAAGTGACAAGTTTTACCATAAACAAGTCTATAGGGAGACATACCAAGAATATTTTTATAGGCAGTGCAGTACACCCAAAGTGCATTATTCAACCTCGAAGACCAATCTTTACTATTTGGGTTAACTGTCTTTTCCAAAATTTGTTTAGTCTCCCTAAATGGTTTGTCATTGTCCTCTAAATAAATCCTATGAGTACAAACCAATGGACTAAGTCCTTTTATATTAGCTGTGTTCCTTCCTATGACACCTTTATGTTTACTCAAAACATTTAATAACTTACATTCTTGCAAGCAGTCAAGTTCAAAAGATATTACCATATGAAAAGTCTCATTGGTTCTTAGAAAAGCTTACTTGAGATCATTTGGCCAGGGCTTCAACTCCCATTTAGGTACTTGCTCGATAGATGGCAACAACTTTATTTGGCAACTCCTCATATTTCAATTTCCAATTGCCTGCTTCCAATTCCTGTGCTAATTTCGAGAGACAATGAATGTATGCAATTTCAGAATTCTCATCAAAATTAAAATCACATGAATTGACTAGACAAGCTTCTAATGTTTGGCCTTGAACAATTGTTTCAATCAAGTTAACTTCATGCACATCCTCTTCATCCCTAGTTTGCTTACAAGTATTAAAAATATTAAGCTCAAGGATTATATTGCCAAAAGATAATTTTAAGACTCCACTTCTACAATTTATCAATGCATTAGAAGTTGCAAGAAATGGGCGTCCCAAGATCACAAATATTTGAGAATTAGCATTAGAAACAGGATGCATATCCAAAATAATAAAGTCAATAGGAAAATAAAATTTGTCTACTTGAACCAAAATATCCTCAACAACACCCTTAGGAACAATCACAAATCGATCGGCAAGTTGTAAAATTATGGAAGTGGGTTTTAACTCTCCTAGACCTAATTGCTCATACACTGAATATGGCAAAAGATTCACACTTGCCCCAAGATCAAGCAAAGCTTTCTCTATTTTTGAATTACCAATCACACATCAAATAGTGGGACAACCTGGATCTTTAAACTTTGGAGGTCTATTGTTTTGAATGATTGCACTAACTTGTTCAGTCAAAAAAGTCTTCTTGTGTACATTAAGCTTACGCTTAACAATACACAAATCTTTCAAAAATTTAGCATATGATGGAATTTGCTTTATGGCATCAAAAAGAGGAATGTTCACTTTAACTTTTTTAAGCACTTCAAGGATTTCAAAATTTTGATTCATTTTTTGAGGGGGAATCAACCTTTGGGGAAAAGGAGTAGGGATAGGGCACCTTTCAATCTCATTAGATTTAGGCTCAAGGACCTCATCACTACTCTTTATTTTGGAAGATTCTTCATGTTTATTGCTTTTAGGAATATCTTTTTCAATGATTCTTCCACTATGAAGAGTAGTCACAGATTTAACTTGACTCACTTTATTTTCAAAAGAACTACAATCATCAACAAAAAATTGACCTGGGGGTTTGGTTGTGGTTGAGATGGAAACTTACCCTTTTCTATTGTGCTCATAGATGTGGTCAATTTAGTGAGAGTGCTCCTAATGTCATTTATGGCTTGTGAGTTTTGAGTATTAATGGTGGATTGAGTTTGCATGAATTGTTGCAAAGTGTCCTCTTTGGAGGGGGATTGTAGGGAACAAAATTCGAAGAACCATGTGTAGGATGTGCAACCACATTATCATTCCTCCAACTAAAATTTGGGTGATTCCTCCACCCTGAATTGTATGTCTCTGAATAGGGGGAAGGGTATGATTTTTTCATCACGTTTGTAGCATTTGCTTCATCATGCAACACCTCTTTAAAAGCTGGAATTGTAGGGCATTCATTTGTAGGGTGTTCCATGGTCTCACAAATTTTACAAACTTCATCAATTTTAGGCACAGTATTGATTCCATTGACCTTTCTTAATTCCATGGCTTCAAGCTTTTTAGTTAGACTAGCCACCCTAGCATTAAGGTCATCATTTTCCCTAAGTTGGTACTTACAACCCCCAAAGGGGTTAATGGATGCTCTAGACCTATTTGAGGTATCGATGGTATCCTAAGATTGGGCATTCTTAGCTAAGAGATCAAAATAATCAAAAGCCTCATCATGATCTTTATTCATAAACTCTCCATTGCACATCATCTCATCTTTGGAGTTAAACTTTCATAAAAAAATAATTAAGCAAATCTTTAAATCTTTCCCAACATTGATAAAATGTCTCATTATCTTTTTATGAAAAATTCATTATTTGTCTTTTAAGTGCATTAGTCCTATGAATTGGAAAAAATTTCTTTAAAAACTCAGTTTGCATCTCTTGCCAAGTACCAATTGACCTAGGTCTCAAAGAATTAAGCCAAGTTTTTGCCTTGTCTTTAAGAGAAAAAGGAAACAACTTCAACCTAATGGTCTCTTCATTTCATGGAAGGTAGCACATACCTCCTCAAATTCCTTAAAGTGTAGGTAAGGATTTTCAAAATCTAAGCCATGAAATTTAGGAAGCAATGAAATCATACCAAGCTCAAAATTAAAATTATTTGCATTAGTTGGAAAAATGATGCATAATGGTGCACTACTCCTAGTAGGTTGCAAATAATCCCTGAGAGTTCTAATTGGTTGGTGATTAGGAAGTCTTCATTATTTAGATTATTCACATCACCTTGATTACTCTCTAAGTTTGCCATGATATCAAGTGTGTGAGAATGTGTGAAAGAATCAGATAAATTGCCTATCGAATTATTAGACTCAAATCTAACCAAGCAATTATCACTATCACGACACCAAACACGCATGCAATAGTAAAGCAAGAAAGAAAAAGAAAAATAAAATAAAATAAAACAAATACCTTTAACAATAAAAAGAATTAAAAAGAAAAGAAAAACTCTAAAAGAAAACTAAACTACTTAAAAGAAAAGAGTTTGAGAGATATTACCCAATATGTGAAAAAATTTAATGCCGAAAACCTCTCCAAACAAAGTGGAACTCTTCTTTAATCGCCTAATCCCCGACAACGGCGCCAAAAATTTGTTGCGACTTAAATAATGCTCCCAAGTGCAGGATTGTCGTGAAGTAATAACTTGGTGAATCCGATGTCGAATCCACAGGGAAAAGGGAATTGATTAGCAAATCACAAGAGAATAAAACTAAAATAATAAAGTTTAATTGAAGAGATTTTGATGGTTTGATAAAGGTTATTTAAATTGAGAGAAAATAATAATATATTAAGGCGCTAAGATTTAGGGATCCACACACAACACATATATTGGTAGTCTTAACAATATTTATTTTATAACTCAACTAAAATTCATATGAAGGATGATCTTAGCCAGATGATTTAACATTAAGAAGTCAAGATTAATTGTCTAAGGTAGTTTCATGAAATTGATTGATTTTAGGCAAAACAAAACTAGTGAATTAGTTCGCAGGGAATGCAGCATTTGACGTGCCCTGAGTCTACGATAAATCAAAGAATTATACATAACTAAACACTTTTATAGATGAGTAAATCAATCAAAAACATAATAACATAAGCATTAAAACCCTAAAATAATTGTTAAGAACATACTAATAAACGGTTGGGTTTCGCCCCTAGCCTTAGTACGGCTTCTAGCAAGTCATAACACAAATAAAACTCTAAAAACTGTAAAGAAACTTTAGGAAAACCTAAATTACTTTCTACGGCAGCTCCTCTCTGAATTTTGCCCTAAAGAGCCTTTAAATAGGTCAAGGAATCCTATTACAGGTTGAATTCCCATTTGGAGAAAATCTCAAGTTTTTAGGCTTCAATTAACCAACGTTTTTGGCCCATTTAACTTCACAATTCGGACTTTTGGTAATATAAAAAGTTGTAGCCCTTTAAGTTAACTTTCCAGTTTAACTTGAATCATCTCAATTGAACATCCGAACCGAAAGTTATGCCCAAAATACTAACAGGTGCGCAAGCTGGAATCCTAGTCTGAATTAGACTTGGATTTGGTGCAAATTTCCTTTGATTCCTTGCTCCAATTGGACTCAAATTTAATTGGGTTGTCCTTCTTTAATTTCATTATGGCCCTTGTAAAATTAAAGTCCATTAGCCTTCTTCTTTGCACAAATCCACTTATTTAATTTCATTCTCCTACAAAATATAAATTCATGCATTAAAATTCAATTAAGCACGAAATTAATTCTTCAACATTATTCCAAAACCAAATATAAAATACATGAATTAACTCAAAATAAGTATGATTATGCTTTCTAATAATGATATAAAGATGCAAAATTAAGCTATTATCAAAAACCAAAGAAATCCACTTTGGTGGGGCTTGGTTTCTTGATACGTAATATGAATAGTGAGGTTCTAGCTGCATATTGTGTTCGGGTGGAGAAGCATTTGAATCCTCTCTATACAGCTACTAACGCAATGAGAACAGCTTTTCAATTCTGCCAAAATACAAGTTTTCTCAAAGTGACAGTGGAATGCAATTTTGCCGAGTCGGTAGACCTACTGAAGTCAGATAGAATTTGTGCCCTTGGAAGTTTCCTGGATCCTTGAAGACATTACTTTGCTTAAGGTTAGTTTTGCTTTTATTTCTTTTGTTAGCTTACCTTTATGATGTAATCGTTTTGCACTAGCCTTGGCTAGTGCTGCAAAGGAGAAAGAAGACATTATTTGGTTAGAAGAATGCCCTTTTTTTCACTTCCCCACCATGCAACGTGATTTTATCTAAATAAAGTCTACTATCATTTCTGTTATAAAAAAAAATTTTTTTAAAAAAAAAAAAAAAAAAAAAAAACAAACAAACAGATAAAAAAGTTTCTTCAATATAAAAAAGATATAAAACAAGAACATTAATAGAGGAAAAAAAAAAAGAGTTTGTTGAAAATGTATTTAAAAAAGTAGGTAGTTAAAATAGAAAATTGGTTTTCTAGCAAAAAAATTGCTAAAAATCTTATTATTTTATTGTGAGTACATCACTTAGGTTATGTTTGGCGATTGTTCTTGTTTTTTGTTTCTCAAATTTTGTTTAATGAAATAAAAAATAATAATAATAATTTAAAATTTTTCTTACAGGCTTTTAGTATTTTATCCAAGAATAGATGAGATTTGTCATTTTTTTTTTTTTGGCTAAATTTTAAAATGGGTTCTTCCATTCCTAGAATTTTTTTCCCAGGGAACGAGAAAGAGTCATAGGTTTCAGGCTTGTTCTTGATGGGATTGATCTGGATTTTGAATGGGGATTAATCAAATATCATTGTGACATAATGATTCTCAATTACATACATATCTTGGTTGAGATAATTGTTGGATTGGCTTGTGGGTTGGTAGCGTGAATCAAAGATTATCTGTTGGAAGTGTTGCTTTTTTTTCTTTTTCTTTTTGATAAGCTGGCAGTGTTGCATTAGTGTTTTTTTTTTTTTTTTTTTTTTTTTTTTTTTTCTATTGGGTCTTTCGCATAATAGTGTCCCTTGCTTTAGCTTTTAGATGTTGTGGAGTCCTTATTTTTTGATTGTTAACGTTGTTGCAACTGGCATATAAACCAGCCAAGTACACTTGAATAAAAGTTATAAAACATCTGAATTATTATCCAAAATATTTCTCAAGGAGGCCCTGATTACCTCAAAGTTCAAACCAATCCAGAAATTATACTTTGTTCTCTGTTTTTATTTCGTTAGATAAGCCACCAGAGTACTACCTTTATAGTTTGAGGATAGTAAAACAGAACAACTTCAAGTTGGATTTGATAATTTTTGTGTAATGGGATCGTCTATATATGTTCTATGTTATCTGTATTCTACACTCATTGATTGCATTCACAAGTGGTTCTATGGCAAGGAGATCTCAGTGTTTAATTATGACATTGAAACTTCTCGGAAGCTTTCTCATTCCCCCACATGATCAATTGCTGATCCAAAGCTCCAACGCTATGGCGGTGTTAATTCTATTCGTACTTGGGCTTTTGCTGTTCATGGTGGCACTTGAAACTTGAAAGGGACAGAAAGGTCCAGAGTTCTTTTGCTAAAATGTGTGTGGTTCTTCATCTTTTACTGACTATTGGGAGAATTTACTTTGAGAGGAAGCTTGAGAAGGTACTGGCTTGGGACTAGCCAAGACAAGAGGTTGGGATATTGTGATGGTGCTCTCATTGGTGTTCTCTATAGTGTATTATTGTAGAGAAGGGATGTGTTTATTACACATAGCATGTTACACACAACTAACACAAGTTACACACATTTTAGTTTTTTAACTGAAATCGTGACTTCAAATCACGATTTTAGTTCAAAAAATAAATTGTGAATACAAAGTGTACAACAAGGTGGGATAATAATAATTTTCAATTTACAGAGAGGTTTCTATGATTTTGATTTGATTTTCAAGAATAAGAATATTAAAGAATAAGAAGAATAAGATATAAGTGTGTGTACAATGAATCTTTGAGTTAAAGGTTCAAAATTGGGGTTTCAAGGGAGAAAGAACACAAGCAGGTCTTCAGAAGAAAGATCTATCCTTTAGGGCTTCTTTTTTTTTTTTTTTTGGTAAATAAGGATAGCATTCAACAACTAAAGAAAAACTGAGGTTCTAGGACAATGCCTGTTAAGATACAACCCATTGAGGTCCTCCTCATAAGCAAAGACTAAGTCCACAGGCAAACTGTCATACAAAATGAAGTCAACTACTTGATTGGCTCCCATCCTAGCTAATCTGTATGCACACTGATTAGCTTCACGGTAGCAGTGCCTTTCTTATGAATGAGATCAAGTTTTTTGTATCTTAATTTTGGATTTGTGGGGGTTTAATGTGTCTTAAAGGTTGTATAAAAGTGGAGAAAGGGAATCTTGGATTTTATAGGTCAAATAATATGAATTTTAAGGCTTTTTTTTTTAATACGTTGAATCTTAAGGCTTAAATTCATATTATTGCACCAACAATTTTTAGCAAAAATTTGCTACAGAATTTTATTATGACAATCTGTTATGGAAGGGTGTGCTTAGTGAAACAACTTAGATTTTGTGGAATTAGGCTATTGTTTTTTTGAGATTAGGTTGGATATAAAGGTTTGGTAAAATGAAGAAAGGTTCTCTTAATGTTCATGATTTCAAAGAATATGAATCATGGAGCTACGATTTAGGTTCTTACCCACATTTTGTTGTTGTATGTGATATGTAGTAGGGGTAAAAAGGGAGGCCTATCCCCAGATCAGGTCTAGCCCATCTAAGATCAAGTTAGCCCAATTACAATCCACTAACCAATTGAAACATGATTAGGGATGCATCACCTCGAAAGAACCTACCGACGAGAACTTGCCTCCACCGAGGATATGGGTCGAAGTCTAGGGGAACTTACCTACTGAGCATAAGATTTGGCATCAAGCACAAGTTACTAGGCGATCTTCTTAATGGCAGAATTTCAGACTCTACCTTTGGTAAATGATTCGACAAGTAGGAATAGTAGCATAGACTCAAAGTTCCACTTAGGTCCAAGGGTGGAAGGGCCCACACACATGTGGAATATTCCACCATCATGAGGGCTCCATTAAGAGGGTATAAAAAGGGGAAGGGAAATCGAAATAGGGGTTGGAACAAAAATTGAGTTGAGACATATGAAAGAAAAGGGAGAACGCAGTTTTGGGGATAGGGAAGTCCTTCTTGGACTTTAGAAAGGGAACTTGGCTATTTGAAAGCCTCCTCAGTTGGGCTGAATCTTAAGCAACCTAGTAGCAGGGTACTACTAGGACTTCACCCATTACTATACAAACCACTTCTGGGACCTCCCATTGTGGTTTACACCCAACCCAAAATACAAATTAATTGGGGGTTGGGCCGAATCATCCCAGGGTTGTTGGGAGCAAACCACCACATGATAGATTTTTTACTTAATTTCAACTTTGCTCAAATGATGGTTTTAGAACTTGAAGCTACAAAATTGGCTTGTGACAAATTTTGAAGTTGTTGCGGTGGTGAAATTACTTTAAAGGAAGCAATCTAATCATTGACTTACGAAAGTGATCTTGTTTTTGTCATGGTGGCAAGAGAGTGGCTCTAATACCAAATGTTAAAAATCGTGAGTTAGTCTAAGGATTAGCTACTTTGAGGGAGCTAGGCCTCCAATAAAGAGACAAAGAATTGAGAACTAAGAGAGTAGAACTTGGTAAAAGAGGGAACAATCTATTTAAACAAGTGTTAGCCATGTTCAAAAACAAATAATATCATAACTAACTCTCAATATGATTGTCAAATGGCTGGAAACAACTTCCTAACAACCTAATATGCTTCTAATTGAGCACATGCTACATCAATTATACATATGGGCAAGAAACGGATCAATTACAAGCACATCTAATCTCCATGTACACTCTTGCACACATGCAACATGTCTCTTCTCTTGATACACTTATGCACACAACAACTTGTACACAACCTTAATATCTACAACACTATCACGCAACTTACAAGGTAGAAAGCAACAATATGTAGAGTGGCAGTCAGCAAATGGTTTACAAAGTAGTAGGCACTAGGCAGCTGTTGGTTTCCTATCAAACCACCCCCCCCCCCTTTTGAGTACCTTGTCCTTAAGGTGATGCTGTTGGAATAACAGTAAGTAGTAGGCAAGGAATACCTCTTTGTTGCATTCCACGCATTAAAAAAAAAAAAATTTATTTAAGAAATCCCTCAAATGCTTATAAAAGGAGTTTTGCTTCTTCTTTTTTAATAAAAAAATTTTAAATCGATAGTTATCACAAGAGATGAGGGATTTGAATCTTGAATGTCTCCATTAGAAACATCAGAAAGTGCTATTTGAGTTAGGTAGTTACCCTTTTTGTGCTGTTTGAGAACTAAAGCTAAGGCCTTTCAATGTTGAGGGAGTTGGGCATAGTTCTCTATGCAGGATAGGCCTTGCGAACCAGTCTATGCACAAAACAACACACCCCAAAACATAGAACAATATATATAGACAACCCAATAATTGTTAGCTCAAGTACTATTAGTCCACATAATCAAGGGAGCGAATAAATATACTAATATGCATGATTATAAATAAAAATGCACACTACAGGATATGAACTAAAGAAATCTCAGTCCCAACTCACACAACCATACTGCCAACTAAGGACTATAAAATTGTGGGGTTTGGAACGTGAGTCAAGATAGTCATCCTAATGATTGGAAGGTCTGTAGATGGCATGACTTTTTATGAGGGAGGGAAAGATGCCTTTAGTGATGCATACTAACTATCTATGTTCTTGCCATAATATTATAAATCTTCTTTCTCTCTCCTAGGTTACTCTCCACTTTTTCTCTTCCTTCCTTATCAATTTCCTCTTATATCCACCTCAGTTTTCATGCTGCCTATTCATGGGTATTACTCCTCTTTTCATACCTAGGCTTGAGGAGTTTCTTTTGCTCTTTTGCCTGTTATGGTCACTCAACTCCCCTTCGCACTACCTACTAACTACTGATACGAGTACTGGGCATCCCACTAAGGGAGCCTTGATTTTGGCCTCATGACAAATAACCTCCCATTTTTGGTTAAGTATCAATCTGCTGCAGCTTGTAGGGCCACCTACCTCATTCTTCCCCAAAACGGTGATAGGGCTCATAAATGTTGTTTGTCTACACTTTCAAGCATACATTACATGACTCCCACTTGACTCTTTCATTTATGGTAAAGATGTTTTCTTAGCAGAGCATCTCTTAAAAGAGGTCTCAGCAGGATGCCAAAACTAAGGTTCCCCCTCCGCCCCTCCATTAAATCATTCCGTCTGAGCCTTACCAATTGTTAGGACATATGTGAATCATGTTAGGAACATATGTCATCTAGAATTGGCTAATCCTTTGACAAAATGCACTTTACTTGTAATTGGGTAGATCTAGGATGTGTTTAATACTTCAAGGAACAAGAGTTCAAGTCCAAGTGTTAAAGCCATGCAAATCTGTCCAAGAAACAAGTGAAGAAGTGCTGGATTGTAAAGCTCGACAGCTAACTCGACAGATAGCATCTATCGAGGTTTAAAAGGGATCTTCAACCCGATGCTCGACAGCTGCTCGATAGGTAACCTATCTATTGAGATTTACAAAAATTAGTTTTTCATATCTGATTTCACACCAATCCATGTATATTTGTTTAGGCTTTTTTTTCTCACAACCCTAAACATATATAAGGATTATTTTAAGAGCCGTCACAACTGATGAAAGTGAATGCAACTTAATGCAAAAGTTTTTCACAAGCATATTGTGACCGGAGACATATGCCCTAATTCATCTTTCTCTTGGAGAAGCTGTTGTGTTTGTACGCCATAGGATTTTGTAACTAAGGAGTTTCGTGATCTTCATCGTGTTGATGAACTGAAGAACTTTGCAGCCAACATCCTTCTCAAGTTGGTGGTTAGTCACGTACTTGAATTCGTGTATCGATTAGTTAGTCACATACTGGGAACCCTGCATTGAAAAGGAGAGATTGTTACTATAGAACAAGTCCAATTTTGTATTGGGGTAAGGGTTCAACTGTAGGTTGGTATAAGGTACTAGGATTCCTTTACTTGTAACCACTTGTTGTGATAATAGTGTATTCTCGGAAGTGGTGACCTTAAAATCACCCGGTGGGGTTTTGCCTTGGAGTTTTTCCCCATTCGTAAACAAATCACCGTGTCAACTTTATTTTCCGCTGCATATTAACTTAGTTGGTAATTTGTTTGTGCTACCACGCGTATTGCATGTTAATTGAATTAATTAATTAATTAACTTGGCTAATTAATTTGTTAATTCATCACAAGGGGTCAATACATTCTTGGCCTATCACCAATCGTGAGCCCCACTCCTATTGCATGGTTGGGATTCATAAGGGCTAAGCCTCAACCTTACCTTGCTTGTCTATCTTAAGAATTTTGGTTCCACTCCAGATCACACATTTCTCGTTCTTCTTCTTTTTCTCTTTCCTTCTTCTCATTTTTTTCTCTTTCATCATGCCTCTCTACTGGAGGGAAGGGTTTGATCTTATCCTTTTATACAAAAGGAAATTGGACCTTTGTGGGCCAAATATTCTCTATTAGGTTCAAAGGGCCCTGGGCCCAATTTATTCTAACATGCCCATATCATTTTGCAGAAGACCCTTTTTGGGCTTTATTCTCTTCTCTTGGTGTTTAGGCTGTGCTAAGCCCAAGTTTTACTCTTCTTGGAGGATCCCCTTTGTACTAATTATCCCTCTTGTTTTTTTCTCCATTAAAGGGTCGGTGGGTCATCATCGGGTCCCACTTTTTACCCCATTCTTAGGGCATTTTGCTGTAGGTTACTCTTATTTACACTTTCTTTTAGCCTAAGTGTGAGTTTAGGGTCTATTTGGATACAGCTTATTTTGTTGAAAACTGAAAACATTGTAGTAAAATAATTTTTAAATGTGTAAATAGTACCGTAGGACCCATTTTTAATATTTTTTTTCTGAATAAAGTGGTTGTGGGTCCCGTGAACAGTGATGAACAGTGCTATTTGTCTCCAAAAGGTAGAAAATGCGTGAATCAAAAAAAAAAGAGAGAGAGAAAAACGCAAATGCAAAATGCCGGATCCTAACACTCACTTAGGCTTTACTTATTCTCTTTCCTTTTGGGGCTTTTGGGTTTGGCCCATTAACTCTTCTTGTTCTTGGCCTCCTTGGTGGGCCTTTAGGCCTTGTCTTGTTGGGCTTGAATTCGTGAAAAAATGGGTATCAACAAGTTACATGGCTCTTAACTATTTATCATAGTTATGTATATCATAATGTAGAACGTTAGTCCGTTACATGACATTTCGAATAGTTTTATAATACAGGAAATTAGGATGCTTGAGAAGGGTCGGAACGGAGAGGGTAGAGAGTAGAGACGTTTATTTATTCTCTTTGACGAATAATATTAGTTTTTTACGATGAAACAGAAGAGGAGGGACCGATCTACCAAGAAATCTCTACCCTTATATTACAATGTTTTTTTGTCTTCATATGGTGGATCAAGAAGTTGTTAGTCTCTTCTCTAGTTTCTAGATGTGATGGACTATTTTGTGGGCTAATAAGATGTGACGGACTTCAGCCCACCATTTACATGATAGAAATAAAATACATTAGTCATTAACACGCACAACAAGATAGAAATATTAAATATCGTTCAAAAAAAAATAGTCTGTCAAAAAAAAAATAGAAATATCATGTATGAACTAAGATAATTACAAAGTTCCTGTCATCTTCTCAAAAAAAAAAAAAAAGTTTTAGTAAAATTCACGTGTGACAAGTTTACATTCTTTTTTTTTTTTTACAAGTTCACATTCACTCAGCAAATTCCAAATTCCAAATTCCAAATTCCAAATTCCAAATTCCTTCCTAATTAATGCCCAAAAAACAAAACAACAAAAAAAGGTTGGCGTGCTAAGAAATTTCAATAGAATCTGCAAGGTGTAAAGTTAAGTTAGAGATTAGCAACTAAAATAAGAAACCAGTTGAGACCGAAGGAATCACCAAAAGGAGTCAAAGGACGGTCCCCAATTGGGACTTTTGGTCCAAAGGTTTTAAGCCAATGTGCTTTGCCCATTTCTACACTCAAAAGAACCAAAACTGTTATATAAAAAAAAAAAAACACAAAAAGCCCAAAATCACAAAGCTGAACAGTGGAAGAAGAGCCCAACTGTCAATCCTCACTTCTAGTTTCTACACAAAGACATTGATTTTAATTTTACCTGCAAGCTTATATGTATCCCAGAATAATCACAAACCCATCACTTTCCTTCCTAGCGCGTGCACGCACGTTCACTCCAACCCCATTGAATGAAACCGAAGGTACAATCCACGCGCCTTTCATTTCACACCGACCTTATTATCTCTACTTTTCTCATCATCAATTCTCTCAGATACTGACACGGATTAGTACCTATTACCCAAAACCAACAAACAAATAAATTAGAAAACACACCCACAAAGTAAATTTGAGAAATATCAAAGCTTTTTTCAGTTGCAGGAAACATGGAAGAAGACCAAGAAACAGTACCCACTTCACCAACACAAGCATCATCATCATCATCATCATCATCATCGTACATGTTACTTCTTAGGGTTATGAGCAAAAGGAGAACATGGGTATGTATTTTTGTTACAGTTTATGGCATCCTTTTAACTTGTTCATGGAATTTCCTTGAATCTATACTTTCTTGGTACAAATTACAATCCCAGCCATCATCTTCTTCTTCTTCTTCTTCTTCATCTGGGTGGCCTGCCCTTTATGCCTCTGTGCTTCTGGGGGCAGTATTTGGGATGCTTTCAATGGTTGCAGCCCTTGCAGTGATGGTTCCTGCCACTTTGGTCACATGGATCACAATTATGGTTTTATTGACTTTCTTTGGGAAGCCAAAGAGGGATTTAGTTGTGGAAGGAAGGATGATTACTAAGGAAATTGTTGGGTTTCTGCTCAAGATTTTGTTGAAAGAGGGGAATGTTGTGGCTGCTGTTTGTGCTGTTTTGGGCTACTTTGCACTTGTGAGGAGGAATAATGAGGGTGATTTATTGAATAGTTAGATGGGTTTGGTTTCTGATTTTGAATTTGAATTTTGATGGGGTTGGTTTGTGATGTAGGGATTTTGATTTTGGGGAGAAGGGTTTTCAAATTCAGAATTCTTGTGGGCTTTTTTTGAAACTTTTTTTTTTTTTTAGGCTGGGTATGTAACACTAGCAGTTCTAGATTTGTTAATTATAATGTATGTTTTTAGTGATTAATTAATCTATCTAATGAGCTGCTCTTCCTTATGCTATGGTGTGGAGTCAATTGTGCTTTTTTTGCGGAAGAAAATTTTGTCCAATGCCTCTTTAGTTCTTACCAATTTTAGCAATTTTTTTTTTTTTATAGGTCAATTTTAGCATTTTACAGATGTATTCTCTATAAAAAGAATAATAACATTTTTTTTATAAGAAGGGCCAGATTTTATATTTATATATTAATATTAGTTCATAGGGCATTGTGATATGGTGTGGGGTAAATTGTGCCTTTTGTGCCAAAGAAAATGTTCTCCAATGCCTTTTTAGTTCTTACCAATTTTATCATTAAAAAAAAAACAGAGAGAGGTTGCAAGAGAAAATCGAGTAGTCAAGCAATCATAAAATATCTAACTAGCTCAATCACTAACTGAGGCTTTAGAGCCTAATTATACAAGTTTCTCAACAACAACAACAACAAAAAATTAAAATAAAATAAAAGCCTAATCAGACTAACAAACTAACTGGTACAAATTGTCTCAAAAAAAAAAACTAACTGGTACAAGTTAACAACTCTCTAATAGAATTTGTTATACAACGAATAATCAGAGTGTAATAATTTAATTAGTCACAAGCTTTATATCTGAACCACGTGCTAATAATTTGATTGTGTGATGGGATGGATGGGAATCCAATGGACCAATAACTGCACTTTTTTTTCTTTTTTGAACAGCAATAACTGCACTTGAATTGTGAGTGTGAAGTTCTACTGATACTCCTAACAAAATCGCCTAAAATAATGACTTCTAAAAAGAATTCAAGAACTCAAACCTTAACCTAAGTTTACCCCAAAAAGAAAAAAACCCTTAACCTAAGAGTAAGTGTCCTTTTTAGTATAAATTGATTGAGTGTGTTATGTGGGGCGTATGTTTAATCCCACCTTGGGTGTTAATTAAGTGTATATCTTAAGTTTATAAGTGATTATTGAAAAGTCTAAATTGTAATTTGACTTGTCCTTTTAGCTTATAAGCACAAATGTCGCTAACTTTAGTTATATGGTCAACCCAACATAACCACCTTATTAAGTCTGTTACATGGCTCGTGTCATGCTAATCCACTTAATAAACGTGCTATGTTAGGATTAAGATTTTTTTTTTAATTAAAATTGGAATAATCTTACTTAGATTGATTGGGTTAACCAATTATAAATTCAAAAGGAGATGCTAGTAAAACTTAAATAATTTTGTGTGAGAAGAAAGAAGAGTATTAAAGTTTTCACCTTAGATTTGAAAGTGAGTAGCCTTCCTCTTTATTTCACGTGGAAACTTTTTGGATGCTTCCTTGTGGCATTGGCCTTCATACACATGGTGTAGCATATATGCTTTCAAAAGAGATTTCAATGACGAATTGCGGATTGGGGATGGTCCGGATGGAAAACGGGTACGTATTGGAAAGGACAATTAAATATATTCCAACTCCAACCACTTATGAGGTTCATTATTAGTTCGGTTGGTACTCTTTGACAAAGATGCAAAGAGTATAATTGGCGAATGTTTGAAGATTTGGAGAAAACAATAGACCAACTCTAAACTTATTTTGCTGGGCACTTTGTTTGATTTGGGTACGTGTTTGGGGACTCGCAAATAGAGATTTCATTTCTATTTTTATTGAGTCTGTATCTCTTTGTAAGGTCTTTTGTATATTTTGTAATTCTTTGGCTATTTCATGCCAAGTTAGAAATTGGCAAGATGCCAGAATCTAAATACTTTTGTATAAGCATGAATAAAACAAAGTACATGGAATGTAAGTTTAATAAATGTAGAAATAGAGACGAAGGGGTGATAAGACTTGATGATCAAGAGATTTTAAAGAGTGAGAGCTTATGATATCTTGGATCAATAATTTATAAAGATTGAGAGATCAAAGAGGATATAAATCATAGGATAAGAGCAGATTGGACTAAGTGGAGAAGCATATAGGGAGTATTGTGTAACCGTTGAATACCTATAAGTTAAAGAGAATTTTTTATAAGATTGCTATACAACCAACTATGCTTTATGGTATGGCACCAAATGTTAGGTTGTTAAGAAGTAATATATCTGTAAAATAAGTGTAGCTGAAATGAGAATGTTAAAATGGATAAGCAGGAATACATGGAAAGATAAGATTCAAAATGAGAAGATCTACTTAAAGATAGGGATAGTCCTTAAGATGGTTTTAACATATTCAACGGAGAGTGAGTAATGAATTGGTAAGAAATAGTGATTTGATCCTAGTCAATGATACCAAAAAAAGGTAGAGAAATGCCAAAAGTAACATTAATTGAAGTAATAAAAAAAAATGATATGTCAATTAGGGAATTATCAGAGAGCATAAATTTAGATAGATAATTAGTCAATGCCAAAAGTAATATAATTGTTGAGAATTCATAGCCAACTCTAAAATTTTGGAACTAAAACTTGGTTGTTGTTGTTGTTTATACTACTTCATGCCTTTCTTTATATGATATAGTCTCTTTTTAATAAAAATTTTGGTGCCTATAAAAAATATATATATTCTACTCTAGTTCGCACAAAAACCCATCGAAAAATTCCATAAGCATTCCAATTCAATCTATCTTATTAAATTAGTTAGCATTCGTTTGATATATCTTATTTTCATTGATTTATTTTGTTTGATATAGCTTATTTTCATTGATTTACTTTTTGCTAAAGTGTACCTAAAAAAAGGAGAGCTAAACCACACCAAGACAACATTGCACGGCAGCATTTAACTTTTTACTAGCATAGTGTAATTATTTGATAATGGTTCTAAGGAACTGCCTTCAATACCTTGCTTTTATTCCCATGACAACCATGCTTAGAAGTAAAGGACCAAAGCCGCAGCCCACCCAATACCCAGAAAAGAAACATCAGTATCATTTTATTATAGTATCGAAACTAGGATGCAATTCAACAAGACTTTTGTTATTTTTGATAATCCGGATTTGTACATTTGCATTCTTTTATTTTATGACAATTTGGGTTTGTACTGTGAGAGTAGCTGTCCTCAAACATCTATAAGTTATGGTTAATTAGTTTATGAAAGTCGAATTTTACCCAAAAAAAATAATGGAATATAATATTAGTTTTCAACAAAATCACACACTAGGAGCCTCCAAAGATAGAAGAAAGAGAGATTAAAGAAGAGGTGGACCTGAATGTGGTGGGTTACTGTGGGTACGTGTATTCTTCTAGGCCTGAGTTTAGTCCAAGCATCAGTCTGAGTGATACTACTGATAGTCTCCATCTTCCATAACCTAAAACTGTATTTATAGTTAACCCTACCAATGATCCTAAGAGGCGATTGGTCCTTTTCCCTAACCGCGGTAAGATTAAATAAGGGTTTAGTTAACCCTACCAATGCACCTATGAGGCTGTTGGTCTTTTAGGGATCCAAAGTTTCAAACACTCAGGGATTATTAAGTTCATAATCTTTTAATTTTTTGAATCTTTTAGTTATTTTTGTCAAAAATGCAATGTGCATCTTCTAATTTTGTTTTCATTCAATTAAGTAGGAGAAAATTGGCATATAACACCAATTTTCAAACATATTTGTTAGTTAGCACGTTTCCAAACTTATTAGCAAACTAACATCTAGAGTCTCCCATATTCGAGTTCACTGTAGCAACTCGAGTCTTGGAAATTCAATTTCCATGTGTTGGCAAGTGGAAATTGAGTATTAAAAACTCGAGTTCCTCAAAACAAAACTAAAAGAACAAAATTCACGAACAACTTTAGCTCCTCACACGTGAGCTTCAGGTTTCACTCTCACCTTCAATTTCTCATAGGACTGTATAGCATCCTTCTAGGTCTCACCTTCAAATCCTTCACAAGTCTTCACCAGCAAGACCAAACCCAAACCCAAGAAACGCACCGATCAGAACCTGTAAAACCAAACCCAACAAACACACTGATCGAAACCTAGAAAACCAAACCCAACAAACACACCACCACCTCATCTTGATCCTGATCACCGCCTGGGTTCAAACCTCATCACAATCCCAATTGCCGCCTGGAGCCTGGGTTTGTTGCTTCATTTTACTATTTTGATTTCACTGGGTTTGTTGCTTCGTGATTCTATTTTTGTTTTACGAAAATCGAGTGTTAAAGAGTCGAGTTCACATGGAACTCAAGTTTGTGAGACTCGTGTTGCTACAGTGAAATCAAGTCTAACAAACTCGAGATGTTAGTTTGCTAATTAGTTTGAAAACGATACTAACTAACGAATATGTTTGAAAATTGGCGTTATATGCCAATTTTCTCCCAATTAAGTATTCTAAGTTTAAAATTATTCAATTAAAACTTCTCCATCAATTTTATTAAAATTTTAAAAATATATATTTGATTTTTTTAATAATTAATTGGATTTTTTTTAATTTAAAAAATTTTGAAGAAAAAATGAATTAAAATTTGGACACTTAACCACAACATTTAAGAAAATTTGATGGAGAGATCTTAATTGAATAACCTTAAAACTTAGAGGACTCAAATTGAACGAAAGTAAAATTAGAAAACTAAAATAGATTTTTGTTAAACTTAGAGTATGCAATTTGCATTTTTACCTTCTTTTTTTTTCTTTTTTTTGGGGGGGGGGGGGGGGGGGGGGGGAGGGGGGGTTTCTATTAATAATATACGGGTCAGGTCAGGTACCTTCATCAACAACAAAAAAACCTCATCCCCAAATTCCTTATCGGGTCAGGAAAAACCTGAACCCATCGGGCCAGGGACGAAGCAGGTACTCGTTACCCGACCCCGCTGAGCTATTTGGTACACAATCCCGATGATGTTCCTCATAAAGTGAAGCTGTTGGGTTGGAGGGCTAATGTTATGTGGGTATCTTTCCAGCATGGGCCTTCCTGCTTAAATATGGTTTTATACATGCGTTGTGTTATTGTCCAACAACAAATGGAGTAGTGGGCTTTTTGGGGTGTTAAAATTCAACAACAGTCCTTATTACAACAAAAGTACATAACAAATCAAAATTTTCATAATATTCTCAACTTTTTTTTTTTTTTTGAGAAAGATAATATTCTCAACTTAATAATTAATTGTAGATTCTGGTGAGCTCATAAATGTGTTGGTAAACTAATTTAGAGATTTTAAAAATGGTGGTCCAACTCATTGCCATTTTATTTTAGAAATTAGAGCAGTTCATGATAGTTTATTTTGGTATCAAGGGAATTTGATGCTATAACCTGTGCTAGATTCAATCAAATTTGATTTTCTATTGGATTCCTTCCTTGACTAATAATCGTCATCTCTCTTTTTATTGTTTTGTTACCCATAAGTTTCCCTTCCTCTCTTTTTTTATCCCTTTTTGAAGGGTAAGGCATTTTTCACAATCGACAACGACAATCCCAAACAAAAACAAATTAAAAGGAAAGGGAAAGAATCTTTCTCGAAATTGAAAAGAGGAAATCTAGTTCATAATTATTAGTATTAGTTGAGGTAAATTACTAAAATGCTAAATTTACTAACGAAATATAACAAAATGCTCTTGCATCAGTGGAGGAAAAACCAAATTTTTTTACTCTTGAGCTGAAGTGCATAGCTATCTTTGTGTATGCGCATTTGTAGCTCACATGCTAAAAACAAAAACAAAAAAATTTATTAAAAGATATATTATTTTATTGTATTGGTAGTGGTGGTTGTTATTTATTGTAGTGGATATATTATTTTATTATGTTGTTTATATTATTTTATTGTGTTTAATGCTAAAATAAAACTATTAATATTTGGTGTTTTGTAAAGTAAGATGGTAAAATAGATAAAGTAAATTTTTGTATTTTAAAGCAAAACAATAACATTATGAAAATTAAAGAATAATCTCGTTAAAAACAACCAAATCTCTTTGTGGTGGCCTTTTTGTGTCTTGGGCTGGATTGCTCCTGCAGTACTACGACCCTATAATTCTGGGGTAGGAGAGTTAGGACTAGCCTAACTGAAATTCACCTTAGGCCAGCTTGTGCGCAAGTTAGAGCCCGGGCAAGAATCTTGAGCGTGTCACGTGCTTATGGCAGGAAATATCGTTACAAAATGTTATAGCAGGAAAGACATAATACAGCAGGATAACTAAAACATCCTAACTAAAATATTTCCTACTGACAACAATAATACTTGAACAATTCCACAAAGGAAAAATATGATAACGTAATTACAGTAAGAATAGATTAATAGCAAAAAGAAGTCATGTTAGTTTTTTAATCAGCCATGGAAAAGGAAAAGATTATTAGTCTGCTAAAAGAATGGACTTGAGTCTTCAGCAAATTCAAGTCCAAAAAAGGGGGACCAATCTCCAATGTGGGTAACCTCAGAGGGAAATCCTGCCGTAGAAGTTACTCACTTTGGAAAATGGACCTAAGTAGCTTGATCTCAGATTCTTGACTTGTTAGAGAGTGAGCTATTGGTAGGGAGAGAAGTGGGTATCTTATTGGTGATGCTTTTACTCCTATCACTCATATTTTTCTGCCTCACTCTCGATTTTCTTGTTTTCTTTCTTTTCTTTCTTTTCCGTTGTTGTTGTTCACTTGTTGTTCCTCTTTTTTTTTCTTTTTTTTTTTGTTCACTGTGCACATCTATGGCCTTTTTATACTACCTACCGTGACAGGATTTACCATTTTTATCTCTTAACTATTTTTAGCCTGTTGTGGGTGTCCTTCCAGGATTGCCCAGTGGCCTGCCGGCTGCTCAACCACCACCATTACACTGTGCTGGCTGTGCCATGCCTCATTCCCAGACAAAAATGGTTTTGTTTTGTTTTCTACTTCCCCTGGCACTCCTGTCCAGATAAAGGCTGGGCTTCTCCCTTACCAACCTCTATAACATACACCTAGTGATTCCAACTCATGTTTATCTCTTTTGGGTGGGATGTCATCCTAGCAGGACATTTCTCCCAAAATAGCTTGAGCGAGAACCCCAAAATAAGCTCCCCTTTCTCCCCACCACTAGACCACACCCTCTTTTACCTCTGACCCGTAGCCTACCTCCCCTGTATTAGCTGGGTACAGGTAGGTGGTGCCTAAGCCTTGTATGCATACTTCATTTCCATATGAGTCCATTGCTTTTCTGGCGCTCATGTATTTGTCATTGCCTACAGGTTTGTCTGACTCTGCTGCACGCTTTGGTGCTTGTTTAACTCTTGTGGCATGAATGAGTTCTTAAGTCTTCATTCTTTGCGTCCCATTTCTTCTTCGAGCTGAGCAATGCTTGGGTGTGGGCTTTCTCTTCTTTAATTCAGCCCATGTCTCCTTTCATCCCTTGTCTGTGGGCTGGCTGGTGACCTTGCCACGCCACTGCATTATTCCTACTATGATATCATTTACTCTTGTTTACCTTATTATTACTTCTAGGCTTGCGGGCTAAAGTGTTTGCTATGCTAGTTTCATATATTATTGCTTCCTTTAGTCTCTACTGCCCAGTATTCTTGCTAGGCCAGTTCATACAACATCTCAAGTTTCCTCAGCCCATTTCATTCCTTGGGCATTCTTGGCCCATTTCATTCCTTGGGCATTCTTGGCCCATTTCATTCTTTCCTACTTCTTACATTCTCATGGGCTTTTTCTAAATCCTTTGGGCTTCCTTGGCCCAATTACAACATCCATTGCCTTTGGGTTTATTAGCCTTCGAACCAATCCCATTTACTAATTCCTTTCTTTAGGCTCCTCCAGCCCATTTTGCTTTCATTCCATTTCTCATGATTCCCATGGGCTTATTACTTCATTTTTTAGGGCTTCCTTGGCCTTTTTGCTTTCTTTGAGGCCACTTATTATTTTTGTGGGCTTGTGAACCATCATTCTTGCCATCCTGGCCCAATAGTCCTTACTTTACTGCTTTTGTTCTCCACCTTCCTCATATTGTTGTGTTTCTTCTACCATTGGGCCCTTTTGTCAAAATGGGCATCAACACTTATAACAACTTCTATGTTAAAAACAACCAAATCCCTAATAACAACTAAAGGGAATCAAGTTTGCCAAGAGTATTGTAATACTGACTATTCTTGTTTTTCAATGAAAACATTGGTGATTTAAATCTTTCTCCTCTATTATTATAACTATCAAGTTATTCAAAGAAAGGTGGGCAAGTCTTACTCTCGAGTCTTGAAACATGTTTATCACTTTCTACGAAGAAAGATTAAAGAGGGCACTGTCACGTTTAGCCAAAAAAAAAAAAAGGAGGAGGGCATTGTCACATTGAATAAAAACAAGGGAAAAGTAGACCAATTCCTTAAGGGTAATGGTTTAGGATATATATTTACAAACTTTTTTTATGGGAAAAGAAAAAAAAACAATTAGTTTTTTTATGATTTTTTATATTTTTTCATAAAAGCGATATCAAAATTTTCTTAAAATGGTTACTCTACAAGTATAAGTGTTTGTGGGGTGTAGGGAGCAAAGGCTAGGGTTCAAGTTTCCAAGAGGGAGTTTCACACACATATACACTTAGATTAGGCTAGAGTAGAATATCTATCTTGTATATTGTCGGGGACCGTTTTTGTGCGTAGCCACATGTCTTTAGAGGTGTGACTTTGCTAGGCCTGGATTTGTTTTGGGGAGTTCAACCTGGAACTCGACATTAAGCCGCATAGACCAATGGCTTCCGGTGTATTTTAAGCCTGCAAAATAGATAAAACCCAAAGTCTTAAAATCATGATAATAGTTGAAATAAATAAATAAATAATATGCTTAGCATAATAGCTTTGATTAGATGGTAAGTTGATACGTTATTATTATGTATATTAAGTGATGTCTAATATTAGAAAATAATTAATTAGGTGTCAAATGTCCAACAATGGGATGAGTCCAATAGTCCATGTCTAGTTGCGGTTCATGGTTCATGTTCAACATGATAAGGTATGTCCGGCAATGGTCCATGTCCAAATAATATATGTCCAATAGTAGTTCATGTCCAAAAAATATGTATCCAAGGGTGGTTCATGTCCAAATAATACATGTCCGGTAGTGATATGGATTCAATTTATTAATACATATGTTTATTAATGAAGCATTAGTGAATCCATGTTTATTAAATGGTGAGAGAATATTAAAGTAATTTGCATCCAGCAGTAAAATGATAATGAATAAAATATACTTAATAATATAAATTTGAAGATAAAATATAATAACTTATCTTCATATTTTGCAGCTCCAGCCGTAACATCAATGTACTTAGCATTTCAGCAACTTTCAGACTTTGCAACTCTAGCCGTACAATACCAGTGGATTTAACACTTCGGCAGCATGGTGAAGTGAATCCTTTCATGATGACTTCATGTTTGAAAGGAAAAAATGGGTGCAACTGGAGGGAGAGAGAGCATGTCCAGCCGTGTGCATCGATTGTTTGAGTTTGTCCCCTTAATCATGCACTTAAATGACTTTCCCCATGTAATGCCCTTTTAGTTTTTAGTCAAACATGAGTGAGTTCGTGCTTTTCATAAGAATAGCTTTAAGTATTAGAAATGTACGTCTTCAATGAGAATGATTTTAATATGAAGTCTTTGTACCTTTTAAGAGAAAGGCCTTAGTATTGATGTTCATATGCCTTCCATGAGAAAGGGCTTTTGTAATGTGTTCTTAGAAGAGTATTTTGATATGTTTTAAGATGTATAGAGATGGTAAGAAATATATATATTGTCAGATATGGTGTTTGTAATATGTATAGGAATCACATGTAGATACTTTGTTGGACATGAATCTTGCATGTGTATACTTTGTGAGACATGGAGTTTAAAGATATATGAGAAGTATGTATAGGTATTTCGTGAGGAATGTATTTGTAAAATATATGGAAGTGTGAGATAGATAATATGAAGGTTAAATATAGTGAATACATGAGATTATTTGTTTTATGGGTTATGTTACTTTCTAAGAAGGGAGTTTTTGTATGAGAAATAAAGAATGAGATGGAGATGTGTTTTGGGCAGCAAAAATGATGAAGTTTCAAAATAATGGAGTGTGGGAAAGATGGGTAATGGATAATGGTATGTTGTAATATGTGTGTTGTGTTGTTATCTATGAAGAGGGACTTTGTAAGAGAGATGGGGAAGTGTGAAAATGTGTATTTTGCAGCAAAATGAGTGAAGTTTCTGCATAAGAGGGTGAGAGAGGGATGGATCGGTCCTCTTTATATAGAGCCAAGCTATGTAACCAGATTAGAACTTAGTTGAAGGAAAAATAGCAAATAAGGAAAAGTCCTTGACAAGGTAAGTGGTTCCATTAGTGGGACTTTGCATGTTAGCCAAAAGAAGAAAGCTAGAGGCTTTAAGGCTAATGTTATAGCTGTAACAGCTGTTAATCACAGTTGTCATAGCTGAATGATATCATCCAAATGACATCTTACTTGAAGGAAAAAATATTTGGCATTAAAGTCATGGTTTGGCTAAAAAGTGCAAGATAATCTTCATGAGATCCTCTTGTTTCTTTGAGTATGACAACCAGCTGCTAGGATTAGGCATTTATGGGCAAATGACATCATTTTAGGACATGTGTCAACCTGCTGGAGCTGTTTCTACAGAAGCTGTTTCTGCTTCTGTTAGAGCTGTTTCTGCTTCTGCTAGAGCTGTTTGTTGCTCCTGCTGGAGCTGTTTCTGCAAAACAGCTTCTGCCGGAGCTTTTTGCAGCTTCCGCTGGAGTTGCTATTGGTATTTTCGGCTAAGTTTCCTCTCTTGGAAAAAATTATATGTTTAGTCTATATATAATTTTGGTAAGTAATAGACTAGTTGGTTGATTTTTGATGAAGTTTTAGAGATGTATATATGGTCTTTTTGTATTTTAACCAAATCTTGGAGAGTAAAGAGAGCATTTAATGCTAGATATGAGATACTAATATATATTTAGCCATGTGCTTGGAACTGATTTATAAGAAAATAATAATATAATTAATATGGAATGATATAATTAAATTTTAAAACTTATATTATATGATGGACATTAATTTTTATGTAAAGAGCATAAGGAGTTTTATCATTTTAAGTGTTATGTGATATAAGAGGCTTACCAAATGTCACCTATTGCACACTGACCCGTCAGAGTTCAGGAAATTGGGGAAAACATGTCAAGTAACATGTTTTCCTTTATCAACTTTGAACTACTGGAGCTTTACTGAACATACTTCTTGGCCCTCCAAACCACAACTCCCAAAATTTCCCCGATGAGACTCATGAGCTTGGATCATGAGCCAAAAATGAGATGTTGTGCCATGAGCTCAAACTATGGGCCTTGATGATATTATATCGCCATGAGTTTTGGACCATGGGCTTCGCCATCATTTTTGTGAATATAGACTCTTTTGGGTTTTAAAATAGATTCTCCCAAAATCCATGATAGTGTTGACGTGATGCGGGTTGCCAATGAAATGAAGCCATGTGGTGTGAAAAATTTGTCCTCAACATATATAAAAAAAAAATTGCCCTTAGGGCATCTATTTGAAGACGCTTAAAAATAATACTAGACTGATGTCACGGAAACTTGAAAAAAGCACACACGATACTTTCTTTAATAGAACAGAAACTAAACTATTAGTTTCTGGAAATGAACCTTGAATCCACAAGGTGTTAAAACTGGAATCTACCAGAGCAAGAAATTGACAAAATGTCTGTATTTTATTGATAATAATCTGATTTACCTTTGAAAGCTACAAAACATATAAATACCAAGAAAGTAAAATCCTAGGACAATTAGGAAACGTCTAAAACCCTAATTCGCACTAATTACGAGACTAGGTGGCAAAATACCAAATTTTACCAAAAATGGTAAAATTGAATTAAATGCAAAATCATAAACTACTAACCTTAAGGGTCATCCCAAAACAAGGGGTCCTTATTCTGACTTTTGAATAAAAATTTATTAACGAAATAAAAATTACTGAAACGGCAAAATTACAGTTTTTGGGGCTAAAAGGAGAAATTCGTGAAAATCAAGGGTACCTCATGGCGAGGCCATGACTATTACTCAGAATATCGTTCTCTTCAACCTGCCAAATTTCATACTACCCCAACTCTATCACCCAAATGATTTTTACTAATGCCTTTTGCCTTGCGTAATTTCAGGTACGTTTGAGAGTCCAAGAAGACCATGATGGTCTGTTCTACATCACAGACAAAAAGGGAAAGGGTAAAAATTTCTTTTGAAATTAAATAAACGAACTAGATTCCTTGTTAAAGCTTACACTCAAACAAGTTAAGATCTATGGTCCCAAGCATATCTGCAAAATATCGATCATTATTCCGCGTCCAACGTCGGCACACCAATAACTGTCTTTTGGCCAAAGAGATTAAGACGACCTGTCAGTCATTTGATAATGTGAACCCCATGTCCCCTATTTTGAAGGACTCCTCAGCTCATCTTAATTCACCTGCCCTCTAAAGGACAACTCAAACCTTCTACAGTACTTGTTACATGTACAGCCATCTTCCCTCTCCTGGTGACAAATCCAAAGTGGTCACATTCTCATGAACTGAATCATAGGCCTATTACTTCAGTTTAATGGAAAGCCTTGTATGTGGCATTCAAAATTTTTTTTTTTTTTTTTTTTTTTCTTTCTTGCAAGAGGAGGTGTGGTTTAAATTAGAGCTCATTTAAAGAAGGGAAAAATGGTTGTTACTTCCTTTATTACCAAAAAGAAATGGTATTACTTTATAAATTTGGTATGGGATACTAACCGAACAATTATTAAAGCTAGAGGAGCCCTATCTGGTATAGCCGTATAGGGTACTTCAGCTTGGTATGGGATACTGACCAAACAATTAATTTATTTTTTTAATAAGAAACAAACACACATTCAAACAATGGAAAAGGAACGAAGTTCTTATGCAAAAATATACTATAAATTTTACTAAAAAATCATTGTAGATTTTAAAAGACGATAAAGTAAATTATATTACACATAATACATTCTCTTATGCAACATAAACAATTTTTTTTTTTTTTTTAAGAGAGACAACATAAACAATTAAGAGACCAATTTCTGTTTTTGAAAAATGCAACTTTACTTTATGACCTTTTAAAGACGTATCTCATGGGTCTTCTGTTTTCATTTTTTTTTTAATTTTTATTATGCTTGTCCCTTTGTGACTTTGTCACCCGATAATTTACAAGTTTAATACTACTTTTTTTTCTAATTAAAAAACTTTTTATATTTATTGGAAATTCTACCAATCAGGGGTTTTCTAATTAAAAAAACATTTTAAATTTCTTGGAACTTCTACCAATCAGGGGAGTTCTATTATGCTTGGTCCTTATGTCGCTGCATGATATATGGTGCGTGTAGGGACATCACCCAAAATCCAGCGCACACCAGACAAAATTTACAAGCGGTGGTTAGTAAACCACGCCAAGGAAAAGTATTGCTAAAAGCACATTGAGATAGTAGATAGATAGGCAGTAAACAAATCTATTTTGACTTTGACAAATATTAAAGGTTCAAAATTGTTTGTGTAATTTTATTCTTAATATAAGTCGTGATTTGAACTCCACAATAAACTATATTATATCTTCGTTCAATTCAAATAAGTTTGAGGTTATTCACAAGCTATTTGATTAATTTATTCTTTTCTCTTACTATCGGGTTCTTTTGACATTAACATTTTTTGGAAAAGAAATCATTTTTTAAAGAATAAAGTTTTGTTACAAATTTAATTGTAGTCTAAGGCTACAAAATTGGTTGTAGTTTAAGGCTACAACCTTACTCAATAAAATAAACATTACTATATATTTTGAAAATCTAATCATTAAATTGCATATTCTTTATACTCTTAATGCACATATCAAATTTTGTGTCAATTAGATATTATTTACTATATAATCTATTAGCTTATATTTTATGTATAATTTTAAATTACAAAAATTTGCAATTTAAACAATTAATTAATGGCATAGCTA
The DNA here is from genome assembly GCA_028535165.1 of Quercus tomentella. Taxonomy (NCBI): domain Eukaryota; kingdom Viridiplantae; phylum Streptophyta; class Magnoliopsida; order Fagales; family Fagaceae; genus Quercus; species Quercus tomentella. Next base: position 38,382,214 of record JAPQVY010000100.1, on the reverse strand, counting down.
TTTATATTTAATTTTCTAAAAATTTTGCAAGCATAGAGAATATAAGAAGAAGATGTAATCTAATGGTGGATTTGTCAAAATTCACCTCTAATAAAAAGATATTGAGTAAAGTCGTAACCTTAAGTTACAATAAATTTTGTAACTAAATTTTGTCCTTTTCTAAAATACATTTTCTAGAAAACTATCTCAGTTTCCTATATTAGGTAGTGACTTTAAAATGAGTTGGAAAAATTATCTCTTGATTTTCCTTATTTAGTTTCATGTGGATAGAGTTGTTTTCTAGAAAATTTTAGTGGAAAACAATTATATCTCATGTCAAGCTAAATAAGAGAAGTTAAGAGATAATTTTTCAAAAAATTTTAGTAAAAAGCAACTATATCTCATACCAAGATAAATAAAGAGAGTTAAGAGATAATTTTTCCATAACCATTTTTTTTTTAATACTACCAAACACAGGAGGAAGCTATCTTCACATAAAGTTTTCCGTTGAAAAAATGGAGTGTTAAATAGTAAACACCACGACTATCAGTTTTTACCCCTTCATAAACCTATAAAAATAATAACTAAATTAGAATTAAAATTTTTATTTTCTTTTTTCTTTTATTAACTTATCAAAATTAAATTTATCAACCTTATATTGTTTTTTTTTTTTTTTTCGAGAATGAAACCTTATATTGTTAAAAATTATATATAATCTTTATTACAAAATAGACTATTTATTATACTATCAATACATTATAAATAGTAATTTTATATCTTATGAACTCATTACAAACTTATACAATCTGATATCAAGTTTATGTAAGTATATTTTTTCCTAAATGTATACATATTAATAAATAATATTATATACATAAATCGAGTCTTATACTCATAAGTTGTTCACAAATACAATGTGAAATTGTTGAAATTGAGATCGATGAAACTAATATCATTCTTCTACTATAGCAGCTATTATAGGGCCATGAGCACATTACCGCGCTAAGTAAGCTCAATTCCGCGATGAATTTAATGAGTTTAGGCATTCACATTTTGGTGAAGCCACTTGATCAGACCTCTCTTTTGGCACTTAATGACAAAAAGGGGGAAGAACGTTTTTGATGATTTGACAGTGCTATGAGAGGGAGAAGAGTAGATTTGGTATTGCTTTTTGTTGCTATATCAGTGTGGGGGAAGCACATATTTAGGCGGAGAAATTAGATATTGTTAATTGTTTTTATGTTAAAGATTTCTTTTCTATTAAGAAAATTAATGTAATCTCTAAACATTGATTTTTCTGTTTAACCCATTGAGCTTATTTGGTTTATCTTTGTTATGCATTGTTGTTTGGTTTCACTCTAATCGAGTCTGTATAACCATGTTTTCTAAATTGGATGAGTAATGGATTTTTATTTGTTACTGAGCTTATATTTTTAACATGTTCAGATGGTCAATTCCATGTTTGATTGATCATTGTAATCAATCAAATGGTTGTTGATGTACGGTTGAGTCTATGGTTTAATGATTATATCTAATGAACACTTGATCGATATGTGTTTGATGTGTTTGATTACATTCTCCGTATCCCATGCGTTTGACATGTTTGTTTGGTTTTCAGGAAAGACAGGTATATCTGTTGAATCTGTTAAATCGGTCTCCAATCTAGGTGTAAATTACTTTGGTACGTGTTTTTGAACTTACATTTTAGTACTTCAAATTAGGGTGTTTTGACATGGAATTGCCAAAGGGAAAGTTTGTTAAGATCTTTAAGTGTTGACTAATGCCATGACAAATTTATTTGTAATTGTTGGGTTTTGATATTGTAATGTAAAAAGCAGTAATGAAGGCTAAAGGTTAAAGTTTTTGTTGAATGTGAAAGAAGACAAGCTCAGTCATGCAAAGGTCAAGCTAGGTCTCAATTGTGCGAGTTCAAGTTTGGTTGTATGAGATCAAATAAAAACTCTCGGTATACTTGCGGTCAACTAAAACCTTGTTATAGAAATTCCAAGATTTTCTCCAAGAGTCGGTTTTGTAACCACCTCTAGCCCAAACCCTATTTATATATAAAATCCTTATATCAACCCTATTCTTGTGAGAAGGAATATGACTATTGAAAAACAAAGAGACCATTCTTTGTCTTCCAACCCTCTCCAATTGAATTTTTCTTAAGAGAATATTTCTACCCAAACACTAAGATCATCTATTGAGTGTGTTAGAGTGCAAATTGGAACCACAAAAATGACAAATCTTCAAGTGGTCTTGAGGTAAGAGAGATCGATTTTTCGGATGGCAATCACTTGCAACGTTGGATTACTATGAAGACATAGGCTGGATCAATAGTTGCAGTAAGAGCGAGGAGCTTAGATACAACGTCTGATTAGTGATTACTTGTACTAGAGGTCTTGTTACTCTTGTAAGTTAGCTTGTATCACAACTTTTTTTTAGTAGATTTAAAGAGTTGGGTTAGGCTCCAAAGTGTTTCTCACAATCCGGTGTTCACTTCGTGAACGATTCCTCGTCTCATGTACGTGGTTGTTCATGTGATTGATTGATTACAACTTTATTCATATATCATCTGAAATTGTTAATTAATTACTTGGACTATCAATTACAAGTTTAGTCAAATTGGTAGTAACCGTACTTATTAGGAGTCTGAATGTGAATTTTTAATTATTAAGACAACAGGATTATCATATTTTTATTTTATATATATAAAGTTATTATTGCCATTGGTTAGGATTGGATAGAACAATAATCAATGCAACGGAAGATTGGAAGGTACATTTAAAATGAAGAAAGTTGATTCTCATCATTGGTCTGCTTTGCATTTTAATTAAGTTCGGTCCTTTTGTTTGGACCACATATAATTCAACCTTAATCACAATGGCATTATATTTAATTATTGAAAGAATCTCTTTTTGGCCCCTTTCACTATGCCTCCAGACTCCAGAGGATCGATGGCTGTCAATTACATCAAACAATTTCCATTTTTGGAAGCTTTTGATATTTTCGTGCATACATGATATATATATATATATATATATATATATATATGCTTGGAACTTACACCCCTTTGGGAAGAAAAATGAGTGGAATGAAAAAAAAATTTAATATTTTTTTGATTCTCTTATTTAGGAGTTTTAATAAAGGGAATTGAAAGATTATTCTTTTGTTTGGAAAATTCAGAAATAAGTAGCAATTTTATAGACAAACTAGCCTCATCACACATGCTTTGCACGTACGATGAGGGCTTTTTTTTTTTTTTTTTTTTTTTTTTGGTTTAGTGTCATAATTTTCCTTTTTTTTTTTTTAATTTTGGATAAGTTTTTTTTTTTAAGACATAGATTAATAGGAGAGTATCCTATTTTGTAGGCATTTTAAGTGAAATTAGAAATATATTTTTATCAGGTTATTCTCAAGTCTTTTTACCTGTTAAATGTAAAGTTTAGGAGTATTTTGAACAACATAAAAATCCAGTCAAAAGAGGGGAATTCTCTTATAGATAGTATAGAAAAAACATATCTCATTGCTAAAATTTGTGCATTACAATGAGGGTTATGATGGAATCTGAGGAGACTAAAGAATTATTCAATTTAACCTGATGTTTCTCCATTGAGCATCTATTTGCTTTTTCTTCCTCCAAAAATACTCCAATCATATCCTAACTAACCTTAAATAAGAACCCCCTATTCTCCAACTCTTTCCTCTCCTCCTTTCCAAGGGTAGCACAAAACCACATTTCTAAAGTAATTGCTATTAATTAAGAATGTCACGTATACATAAAAATATTACTTACAAATTTTGATTTAACTTTGGAACTTTAGTAATAAAGTTTCACTATATATATAGAGAGAGAGAGAAGGTTTTCTCATATAGTAACCACAATGTGTAAGATATAACTTTTATTCTACTGCATATGATTTATTAAAGTCTAATAATGTTTAGGGCATAAAGTATATTGAGCATAAATGAGTGATTTTGAATGGTAATAAACTCTTAAAAAGAATGAGATACAACATGAGTAATTAATATAACATAATAAAGTCAAACTTATAAGTTTAAAGCTTTTATTAAAATGGCTTTCTAAAATGTTGTATTTTTTATTTCTCAAAAAAAAATGTTGTTTTTTTTTTTTTTTTTTTGAGGGAGTCTAAAATGTTGTATTAAACCCTTAGAATGAGACTCTTGGGTGTTATTTCCCAAAAAAAATAAATAATATACATTATTTCTCATCATTATACTAAGCAAAATTCTAATTGTTTATATTTTAGAAACATATATTTTTCTTTCAAGGAAGATATATAGCAACTTAGAAATCTATATTTCTGAATTCCATTTTCACTTTAAAACACACACACACACACACACACACATATATATATATATATATTTCTGATAGCATGTCTACCCTCTCTAATTGGAGTAAAGATTAGTTGCATTTTGATTCTAGAGAGAGAAAGAGAGAGTTGCATTCTTAGATGACAATATATTTCTTAATTTTGTAACAAACATTCACAATAGCAAGTGGTATTATAAGTAATTATTAGATGTTCTCGGAACACAATACTGTAGTGCTCGTTCTTCTTACATTCATATAGATTTCACTAATTAAAATTATGATGAGATTAACATGAATATTAGAAGAGAAAATACCACGTCACTGTATTCTAGAAATATCTAATAATTTCTCATTATATTAAACCCTTACAAGGAGATTATCTTAGGTATTATCTCCCTACAAAAAAAAAAAAAAAAAAAAAAATCATATATATTATTAATTGTGTAAAGCGGACTTTCTTCTTTTATCTATTTTTGAAAAATATATTTAGCTAGATAGCAACATTTTTTTTTTTTTTTTTTTTTTTTTGAGAAAGAGCTAGATAGCAACTTAGGATTTAGGAAATCTATATATTTCTGATAACAAGTTTGTCCTCTCCAAAATTGAAACAAGGATGAGGTGCATGCCTCTCCCTAAATAAATAAATAAATAATAAATAAAATAAAATAAAATAAACCATATATATTATTCATTGTGTAAAGCGGACACTCGTCTTTTATATATATATATATATATATTTTAAATATTTAGCTAGATAGCAACTTAGGATTTAGAAAATCTATATATTTCTGATAACAAGTTTGTCCTCTCCAAAATTGAAACAAGGTGCATGCTTGAATGACAAGATGAAGACGTATATTAATTTTGTATTGAACGCTCACTATGACACTCCCCGAGGTATATTATCACCTTAACAAATTAAACCATGTAAATTTTTTATCATTACTACCTGATTAGTTGACTTTCCCTTTTTCCTTGTTATTTTTTAAAACATATTTAGAGAATGACCACAAAACTATTAAGCATAATATTTTTATAAATGGTTTACGAACATATACATACTATATTAAAACCCATACAATTAAGGAGACTATCCCGGGTGTTATCCCCTAACAGAGTAAACTATATACATTATTCATCGTCATTTCCACAATTACAGTACGGATGAGATGCTTGCTTGGAACAGAGCCGTAGATAAATGGCTTAAATTTCCCTGCCATGATTACAACAATGCTCTTATTTAGCCAACAATTTTTACTTGTTATTTTTACAATCATATTTTGATAATGACCAAACTAAAGAACCCCTTGTTTCGGAGCTATGAGGAATCTTATGGTCCGTTTGGATTGAGGAGGAGGGAAGGGGAGTAGAATAGAGGAGAGTAGATTTAGCAACAAATTAGCTTATTTTTAGTTAACTCTATTCTACTTCCCTCTACTCCCTCTCTTTCCCCTCTCTATCCAAACTGGTCATTAGTTATGAAGCTATTTTATGGGTTCCAGTTAGCTCAACTGGTAAGGTTTTTTATAGTTGAATAAAGATCTGGGGTTCAATCCCTACCTACACAAAAAACCAATTGGTGTCTTGATCTGATGATAAAGAGCTATCATTAAAAGCGGATGTCATAGGTTAAAACTCTTAAAAAATAAAAGAACCCCTTATTCCTTATAGTAGGTTTTGTTTTGTTTTTAAGTTTGGAATGGGAATGTGGTATATGATAGAATCCCTTTCACAATTTCAATAAGGACAAGTATGCATCGATCACAGTGGAATCTAAAGAGTAAGGAGATTTCGGATTTCACCCAGAAAATTTTCCATTGAGCGTGAAGGTAGTAAAGTATCTATTTGATTTTTCTCCTTAAATAAACATACTCACAAATACTCCATCTGACATTACATTAGAAACCTTCCAAGGGTAGCACAAAATCACATTTCCTATATATGTAAAAAAAGGCAATATAGCAATTTGATCAAATCATATTAACATAACAATATAATTATTAATGAAATTAGTCAGATCTTTTTTAAAATATATATCTTTTGAAAGAGAAAAGTGTATAAAGTATGTTGAGTCATGACTCATGAGTGTACACAGGGAAAAAAAAAAGGTATAAAGTGTGTTGAGTAATGACTAAAATGAGTATACACGGCTAATTATAAGTGTAAGTCTTACAATAATAAGAATTCATAAAAGTAAATTATAATTAATATATGGTAGGTTTTAAAAACTAATAGGCATAATCTTTTGGTTAAAATGGTGTCACAACAATTTGTATTAAACACTTATAACTGCAAGGCGATTCTCCCTAGTATTATCTTCCTAACAAATAAAAATATATACATTATTCATCATTACTATATATTTGATGGACTTTCTTTCATTTTTTTAACTTTTTAAAATTATATTTTCCTTCCAAATAAGATAACGACTTAGTAAATCTCTATTTATAATAGACTACAAATAGTAGGTATAGTCTCTTCCACAATTAGACTAGAGAGAAAATCTATGCGTAACGATGGGTCTCTTTCGCAACTATATTTTAGTGAGAGAAAAATTGGTAAAGGGAGGCGACTTGAGTTGGCGTCTTCCACCTAAGCGTGACCATAGTGATACTGTACTCGCTAGGCCTCAGGCCTATGAAATTAGGGGATCCAAATAAGCCATAGTTGTGCACCCAGTCCCATCAAGGACGCTAGTAAGCATGAGTCGAGAGTATGAAATTATTTCCCAGGCACTTCCCATTGTGGGATTCGAACCTAGGACCTTCACCTCCCAAACCCTTAGGAGTGAGCCCATGATCACTAGACCAACTACCTCCGATAATGGTCTCTTTCGCAACTAAAGTAAGGATAAGTGTCCACTAAACATAAGCCTAAGTTATTAGTTATGAATTATGATAGTATCTTAATGTTGTATTAAGCACTTAGAAGAAAACCCCCTAAGAAGTTATCTCCTCAAAAAAGTAAATCTGATAAATTATTAAACATAAATATATAATTAGTAGGTTTTTTTATTTTTTTTTTATCTTATCTCTTTTTGTTTTGTTTTTTGTGAAGATAATGGAATCTTAATATCTAATAATAAGCATAGTCCTTCACATAATCAAAGTGAAAATTGCTAATGTATTTTCATGAATCATGATGGGTGATCACACCATAATAATGCACCCTCATGCATGGAATAACCCCATTTCATTGATTGTGTTACTTTATAGTTTTAATATTGTTTCACTAGAGAGATGTGACTTTTGGGTAAGCTACAACTCTTTAATAAGCTATATCTAGTGTGCGTTTGCGAAGCGTTGGGATGAAAATTTTGTGCGTTTTGCTAAAAAATGATGGGTCCCACGGAACTGTTCATGGACCACCAAACTTAGCAAAACACAGATTTTTAGGTAAATTTGGGTCTCACAGCACTATTCATACCTTTAAAAATTATTTTGCTACAGTGTTTTCAACAATAAGTTTTCAGTTTTCAGCAAATAAGTGGTATCCAAATAGACCCCAATTCACTGATATATATATGTACATTTCTTGAGGGTTGTATAGTTGCTTATAAATATTAAACTCTCATTGTATTTGGACACAATTAAATACGCCTATGACCAAGCCATTCAACTCTCTACCCATGAGATAATCCGAAAATCCTAATGGGCTAATAGTGTGGTGAATATAATTTAGACCTTCGGGTTTATGGCATATTCTTTAAGTCCATTAAGCCTACCACTCGAGTGTGTTCAAAGGAAAATGTTAAATGAAATGAAATCTATCTTCTTATCATGGAATGCATCACTTTTACATTTTTTTAAAAAAATATTTACAATAGAATTTGAATCTATGACATCCACTCCATGATATTTGCTCTTGCCAAGTCAAGATAATTATTTTGTACTTCAAAAGTATAGTGACATGAAATTAGGATCTTCTAGAGTTCTTAGGGTTAGTCCATCATAGAGCTCTTAAAATATTTTCTCTATTCAGTCTAAAATGAGTACATTGGATTTGCCACATCATCAATAATTAGAATAGCTACCAAATGGGGGTTCATGTGATAGCAAAGTGGTAGTGACACTCTTTGTAGTGCCTAATGTCTATAATTTGAACCTCATCTCTCGAAAATGGGATAGTCAATTTTTGTTTTTCAATATCAATAATTTGACAAAATCTTACCACTTATTTCAAAATTAATGGATAAGATTTTTAAAAATTCTAAGGTAGAGTTACCCTAAGGACTAAGGGTGGCTCAATTTTATTAAGTTGGGGCCTTTTATTTTAAAACTCATTATAATTTTTTATTTAAAATTAATTCTTCTTAATTTTTGAGATACAAAATTATTAATTAAGTTTTTTTTTTTTTTTTTTAAAGGTTTTTCTAACATTTACTTTACAATTGATAATAGGACTTATCCCGTTAATCTTCTTCTCGTAACATAAGCAATTTTACGTAGAATTTTATCAATTTTAATTTTGAAAATTTTCCTTTTGCAAAAACAACTATAATCTGTCAATATAATTTTATAAACTATAAATGCATTTGAAAAAAATGGTCTTTTTATATAATCAATAATTGTTATATTATATTTAAATATCATGAAAGCTCGAATTTGTGCTAAATCACAAGAGCTTGTTCAGACTCTCAATTAAAAATTACGACTAGATAGCTTTTACTCTAACTTATACTAAATGCAAAACAAGAGTAAATAAGCGCGAACAACCAATAACACTACCCTAAGCCATATTCATCCATTATTAACAATAAAATGAAAGCTTAAAGAGTAGGGAAGAGAGATGCAAACACAAAATAACACCGAGACATGTTGTCGAAGAGAAAACCGAAGAACTTGGTGAAAAACCTCTCTGCAACCCTCCGAGTCGAAATCGATCCACTAGAGAATAAAGTTGGAGTATACGAATAATAAAAGACCTTCCAAGCCTAGTCTATCCCATGTACTTGAGTCCTCCAAGCTCCTGCTACCAACTGACTTCTTGGAGCCTTGTCTTCCCTAACTTTTCGGATCCCGCAATTCAGCCCGATTGCATCTGCCAATGAATGGCTCCTTCCAATACTTCCCAGCAGCACCAAAATCTCACTTTAACACTCAGTATAGGTGTGGTAAGTGTTTGGGCTAACAACCTCTGAAGGATGTAGAGATGGAGAGGTAGAAGTTGAGGAAAACCACAATGAAATGTGTAGATGATTGTGGGCATAACAATCTCTAACTCTCAAGTGTATTTTCTAGGGTTTTCTCTCTGAAAAGTACTCCTTACAATTTCTGGGTAATGAAAGTATATATATAGTGTGGGTAAAGACATGGTAAAGCAAAACATAACTTTTTGTCAAACAGAGAGTTTCGCGAGTCCTTCGTGGGTTGGCCTTACTTGCGAGACACTCGCAAAATATCTAGCCTAGCACGACTCTTCACCTTCCAATCATGTGCTCTGCACATGGCTCTTTTCGCAGGTCAGCTACTCGCGAGACACTCACAAAAACCACTTGTTCATCCTTTGAAGCTTGAGTCTTCACTGATCTCTCACACTCATCTCTTATAATTAATCCCACATACATACAGAGAAAAATGATTGAAGAAATTACAATCAAATTTGACACGGAATTAAAACTAACACAACATAGTTGGAAATCACAACTTTACATATCATTATGATTATTTTCATTCTTATCTTTCCCTTTTATTATTTCATGATCTTTTAACTCTTTTGGATGAGTTTTTGTTGTATAGTGAGATTTCCATTTAAATTTTATGTTATATATTTTTTTTTTGACAAAATTTAGTTACAAAACTAGTTGTAACTTAAAGTTACAACCTTACTCAATAAAATAAAAATTATTCCATATTTTGAAAATCCAACTGGTGAATTGCATGTGCTTTACGCTTGTAATACGCATGTCAAATTCTGTATCAATCGGATATTATTTACTATATGATCTATAAACTTATATTTTATTCATAATTTTAAACTTCAAAAACTTGCAATTTAAACAAGTTATAGCTATTGATATTTAATTTTCTAGAAATTTTGCAAGCATGAAGGAAATAATAAGAAGATGTAATCCAATGGTGGATTCGTCAAAATTAATCTCCAATAAAAAGATATTGAATAAGGTTGTTACAACCAATTTTATAGCCTAAGACTACAACCAATTTTGTAGCTAAATTTTGTCCATTTTTTTTTCTAACAACAACTTTATCAAGAAATGCTATTTGAGATTTTGCATATTCTTCTCTCCTTTTGTCTTAAGTTTTTCAACCAAAAAAAAAAAAAAAAAAAACTTTGTTTGTTTAATTAATGGGATTTAATTTACTTTGGGTAAAGCTAGCTATGCATGGTGAAGGAAAATGGAAATCTAATTTTCATTTTTGATTTTGGTGTTGAGAGAGAGAGAGAGAGAGAGAGAGAGAGAGATTTTGGTGTATGATGGTATAGGAGATCAAGTGACTAAAGTTTGTAATCTATCATGTGGAAGACTTGCTTATATATATTGGTCCCCAAGTTGTCAGAGTCCAAATCTTCTGTCACACACTTCCTGTTCCACTATATACTCCACAAATAAAAACATGACACATGTCCATCTAATTTATTAAATGATAAATTTATGCCTTCTATTATTTCAATTACCTAAATATGATGGGTTATTTATTTATTTATTTTAGAAAATTGAAATAATAGAAGACATAAATTTAGCATTTAATAAATTAGATGGACATGCGGCATGTTTTTATTTGTGGAGTATATAGTGGAGCAGAAAGTGTGGGACAGAAGATTTGGTCATGGGAAATCAATTCAATATTTTTTTAGGGAAAAATTAAAGGATATTCTAAGGTTATTTGTTAATGGACCACTTTTAGAAATGTTTTATGAAAAAAGAAAAAAGTTACTAGCTTTTTTGAAAACTTTTTATATTTATCAGGAAAGTGGTATTAAAACTTTTCTAAAAAAGTGTCCATTAACAAATGCTCTAAAAATGCCTTTTAATTAGACCATTTTTATATATAAAAGGAAAGTTCAAATGTGGGGGAGTATAAAATTCAACCGTGTGAGGCATTCAAAGTTTAGATTTATGTCAAAGTACTAATTAATGATATCAGCCTTGGGACTTCTAAATATGCTTAAAAGATTTTACTTTATTTTTACATCATAATAGATTTTACTAATTAAATTTATGTATAGCTTCTCATAAAAAATAAAATAAAAATTATGTATCACTTGCCTAAGAGGTAACCCCATAAATGCAGTCAACCAAAAAAAAAAAATTAGCAAATAAATTTGCTGCCATATATTTGGATATGTACATAATTATATATATGGTAATGTTTTTGAAAAAAAAAATTACATATATGGTAATTGAGTCTTGCAATTGCAAAGACAGTATTATAAGATCATTAAAGAGAGAGAGAGAGAGAGAGAGAGAGAGAGAGAAAAGAAAGAGGAACAGAAAAACACTCCCAAAGAGGGGTTCCCATGTTTTCTGGCTCTCACGTGGGAGTTGTTTTAAGATCTACCGGTCCTGAAAATCTATGTGTTAATTAATATACTATTCCTCTCAATCTCAAGCAACTAATGCCAGAAAGAAAAGTTTACACACAGCCTCTGCATTAGTACAGAATTTGGGTATGACACATGAGGCGTGACTGTGACTGTGACTGTGAGACATTCCCACTATAAATTTTTCACTTTCATTTCTTCTTCCTATTAAAGTTTGGTGAAAGAGATTCAGAGATACATCATACATGGCCCATGGGTGTTGAATAGACTTGTCTTGCACAATATTAAAATTCAAGGGAAGGAAAATTGGAAGGGAAGATTGTGCAAATCAGTCAGGGTCTCAGATCTAATTAACCAACAGGCTGATATCAACACTCCACCACATACCCACCACCACCACCTTTCACCTTCACTTTCACCCCATCTTTCTTCTCCCCTCAGCTTTGACTGCTTTTCTTATAACTCATTAGTTGTGCTTTCCTTGCTTTCCATCTCTTATCGACTTGACCTCCCTCATTTCTTGCATAAGCCTCATTTTGATCATTTTTTCCCTTATAAAAACTCCCCAAAACTCAGTCACACCGACATACAAATATACAATACAAATCCCTCTCTGTCTCTCTCTCTCTCTCTCTCTCTCTCTCTCTCTCTATCTCTGTCCCTCTCTTAAAGCTACAAACTTTAATTGCATTTTGACATGGGTCTGTGAATTTTTTGAGTGTCATTGACAATTCTAGGAATTTTGGTGTCTTCAAAGATATTTTTTTGGGTTAAACTGTCCAAAGGGGGATCTGGGTGTCCTTGAAATTGGATGTTCTATGCATTTTTGTTCAAATCTGGGTCTGAAATACTACTGTTTCATCTGGGTGTCGGTGGTTCCGCAAACCTCTTGAAATAAAGCCAAAAGGGTATCAAGGACTCTTTCCAATTTGTGCAAATTTTGTGTCTTTTGTCAATTTTCAGGTCCCATTCTGCACATGGAAAGAATGATAGGAGGAAATGGGCTTTTTTACCCAATTCTTGGTTTTGCATCATGTGTGACTTTCATTTACTTGTCCTTTGGGGACTTGATGCTCAATAATGAGAAAGAACAAAAATTTGGTTTTGTGGAGAGGAATGGGACTCAGTTCATGTTGGATGGAAGTGCCTTTTACATTAATGGGTGGAACTCTTACTGGTTAATGGACCATGCTGCGGATGAATATACAAAACCAAGGGTCAGGGCAATGCTGCAAGCTGGTGCAAAGATGGGTCTCACTGTGTGCAGAACTTGGGCATTCAATGATGGTGCCTACAATGCCCTCCAGAGTTCCCCTGGTCGCTTCAATGAGCACGTTTTCAAGGTATTAGAATTTCATAATTTGTGCCAGTTTTGTCCTATTTTGCTCTTATTATTTCTGTTAAGACTGTTGGGTGCTTGAATTCTTGGCCTTTTTGAAGCCAATTGTGCTTTTCAATTGGTATTGGTAAACAGCTTTCAAACGAGACAAGGGTAGAGACAGAGATCTTGGCTGTTTATAACGTTGTTAATCAAGGTTTCCTCTAATGATAACATTAGTGATTAGCCATGACATGCATACCTTGCTTAACTTTAATTTCTTTGTCCTTAACAGAGACATTATGGTTCTTGGGAATCAGGGTAAAAACTAAGGATTGTAGATTTTGGTTAAATGCATTTGAGAATGCAGAAAATCCTAAAGTTGTCCTGTGATTAAGCCAGAATAAAATAAAATGTAAGACAGTAAAAACAAAGGATAAAGATATTTGTCAATAAAGCAAACTAACACGAAGTCTCTCTATATGAATTCATTATTATTCATTCCTTATTTTCCGATTGTGTTCTTAAATTATCCTCCCTTTCTGTGCGGTGGTCAGAAATGTGTGGTTCATGGTCATGTAATTTATAGAAAGAACCCTTATGCCGAAAAAAAGCTAAAAATTTATATGTTGAAAGGATTTTTTTTTAAAGAAACTAAATATGAATAATAATGAAATTTGTGTTTAACATATGTATAAATGTTTATGTACTTTGTCAAGCTTTTCTTAATGTAACAGCTCATAGTTAAGGCCCAGGGATTATCAAAATGGCCATGCTATACCTGATGAAAGATGCCAGAATTTTTGCTATTACAATTTCACTAGTTCCTCTATAACCTTGATAAGTACAAATTTCTAAAGTTATGTTAATCATTTTTGTATTACATTTTGACTACCGGTTTGGGTGGCAGGCACTGGATCATGTTATTGCAGAAGCACGACAGCATGGGGTCAGGCTACTGCTTAGCTTAGTAAATAACTTACAAGCATATGGTGGGAAAACTCAGTACGTCAAATGGGCATGGGAAGAAGGCATAGGTTTAAGTGCCTCTAATGATTCCTTCTTCTTTGATCCATCCATACGCAGTTATTTCAAGACTTACATCAAGGTATCTCCCTACCTACTTCTTTCTCTCCAGAGAATGGTCTAGTGCCTCGCAAGCATTTGGTACTTTAATAAATACTTGCAAACATTTAGCTTAAGCTCCTTCAAAGTGATATGTCCAAGCAAAAGTATCTCTGTTGACTTGACACACCTGGGTATGCGAATGATCTTTTGTCCTATTGTACACAGTACATGCATGTCATTGTAGTCTTTCAGTTTACTGTTTCTACAATTAGAGGCCCTGTAAATTAAATACTGGTATTTTTAATTAAACCATATTCAGAAACTAGGCCAACAGGTCATTGGGTGCTACTAGATGGGCATGTATAGTGATTGCTTTTCTTAGAATCCAAAACAGTTAGGCAGAGTATTGCATGTTTTGAAATTATTGAAACTCAGGGCTCTCTTGGCATCCTTGAATGTATTGGCTGAACTTACTTTCTTTTAATTAACTCCTTTTTTTAGTTCTCCCTCCCCTTGATTCAGAACACACCCTAAAAATCCTATTGTCAAATTGAATTTTTTAGCTACAAATATCTTTTGACGAAACAGTAAAGCCTTAACCCAGCTGCCTGATGTCACAAACATAAATCACCATGAATTCTTTCTTTTAACCAATACTTCACATACTTTTCAATTTACAGGCATCATGAGAATGATATTGTATATTTAATAGTCATATTGCTTTGATTTTTTTTGTTAGTTCTGACATATGTCCTTCTTCAGACTGTGCTGACAAGGAGGAACACTATTACCGGAATTGAATATAGAAATGATCCCACCATCTTTGCCTGGGAATTGATAAATGAACCTCGTTGCATGTCTGATGCTTCAGGCGATACTCTTCAAGTAAGTCGTAAACTCTTGATTCTGCTCCTTTCCACCTTTTTGATAATCAACAGATTTTATTAACAAAGGAACCAGAAACAACAGATAAGAAACCAAAATCTTAGCTTGCTCAAGAGCTGCTCCTTTCCACCTAGTAAAGAATACGTGCCATTTTAAAGTGGCTAATATGTAGCACTACTTTCAACTACAATAAGATTCTAACTATTTTTTTATATCTATTAAGGTTCGAGAATAGGTGCTATCTAGGGCAACAAGATATTTCCCCAAATAAAGAAATATATATATATATATATATATATATATATATATATATATATATATATATATTGCTATTGGGCATGACTATAAACTACTTAGCTCGTAAGGGGTGAATGCACCTAGATTAACTGGCAATTTTGATTCTAGTGGATGGGGTCATTTGCCGTTGGTTTTACTGGTTATTTTGGGGGGGGGGGGAAAGGGATGCTAGTATAAATATGTATTCTAGGATGAATTACACTGGTTATTTTGCCAACTTTAGAAGAAAGAAAAGAGGGTTGGTGGTCTGCAACTCATTTTTAGGGTTCACATTTAGTTCTGTTAGTTTGTATGATGAGGTCTCTTTATCTAGCATCACGTTCTTTAAAAAATTTTCTTCTGCAAATATTAGTATAAGCACATGGATTATTAGGGCTGTTGGACATGAGTGTAAACAACTTAGCTTGTTAGGGGTGAATGCCCTTGGATTACCCGACAACTGGTTCTAGCAAGTGGGTTCAATTGCCCATAGGTTTTACTGACTAGAGGCAAGTCCAAAGGGCTTTTCTATAAAAAGGTTCCTATGTTATCCAAAAAAAAAAGTGCATGAATTATTGGGGATGAAGCTCAAATTCTATGAGGACCTTTCATAAACTCACTCAATCACTTTTGCTCCTTATTTTTGTTTCTTTATTCTTTCCAGTTTGGGCTTTGGGGTCTAGAGGGAATATTAAAAAATAAAAAAGAGTAAAGCTTTATCTTTGAATAACTAAGTTTACAGAAAGGATGGAGAGAGAGAGAGAGAGAGATTCTGCTACCTGTTATTGATTGATATTTGAGTATGAATTTATTGCATGGCATGGAATTTCAGGATTGGATAGAAGAAATGTCAGCTTTTGTGAAATCAATTGACAAGAACCATCTACTAACTGTTGGCTTGGAAGGATTTTATGGTCCTAAAACCCCCAAAAGTTTGACCATGAACCCAGAAGAATGGGCATCCAGACTTGGAGCTGATTTTATTCGCAACTCCAAGATCTCTTATGTTGATTTTGCCTCCGTTCATATCTACCCAGACCACTGGTAAGTATTACATGATTGTTAACTCTATGAAATTGATGGTGTCAAATTACCAAAGAAGTCAAATCTTCAAAAAGTTTTGGAAGCCAAAATAAGTAAACCTGATGTCTATAAACTTGGCTTAATTCCACGTTGTCTGGTGTTAGTTATTGCCAAAGAAGTCAACTTGGAAGTATTTTGGAAACCAAAATAATTAAATCTTTTGCATATAAACTTGGCTTAATTCCATTTTGTCCGGTATTAGTTATTGCTTATCCGTTGATGCAAATCCAATGAAATGTTCATGTTTCCTTTGGGACTGTTTTATGTTCGAGCTTCAAAGTGGCTATATATATCTCCTCAAACCTTTCTTGTATTCCTGAAAAGGTGCTATGTCTTTTCTTGATAGTACACCTAACCTGTTTTCAATTCATCCATTAATTTTGTGGTAGGTTTCATGAGGAAGGCTTAGACGAAAAAATTAAATTTGTTAGAAAGTGGATGCTTTCACACATTGAAGATGGTGACAGGGAACTGAAGAAGCCTGTTATGTTCACTGAATTTGGATTGTCAAACCTGAACAAGGACTACCAACCATCTCAGCGAGATAGGTTTTATAAAACCATTTTTGATGTAATCTATAAATCTGCAAAGAAAAATCGGGCTGGGGCAGGTGCTTTGGTCTGGCAGTTATTTGTTGGAGGAATGGAAGAGTATAATGATGATTTTGGTATTGTACCGTGGGAAAGGCGGTCAACATATAGTCTGATAACAGAACAATCTTGCAATTTGGCTAGAATCCGAGGACTGAATCAACTAAAGGGATATTTGAAAGAATTGTGCTTGGAGAGACACTGAAAGCCTGATTCTTTTATCAGAAAATTTGATTTGTTTGTGGGAAAATGTGGGTTCTTATTTGTGGTTTGGCGAAGGAGAGAAGCAGGTGGCTGTTGTCTTACCTTTTTCGCCCCGTGTCCATTGACATTATCTATTTGAGATTAAAGTGAATTAGATAAGTATAGAGTATTCTTGAAGCAAAGTTTACAGGAAGTCTTGTAATTTTTTGGAGCTTGTTATCCAGAAAAGAAAAACATAGCTAGTGCAGAAAGTTTCTTAGTTTGTAATCAACAAATACCCAAGGAAAAGATTTGAGGAGCCTCTCTATACTGAAGCTTATAAAGAAGAGGCACAATGAACAACTGAAAACTACAATCGTTCTTTACCCCTTTATATTTTTGGAAGCAGCTTTCAAGGTTCATTTCCAAGCTTTCCAGCAACTTAATGGAGAGTTACCATAATACCATGACATGATGACATTTGTACTGCCCCTTTTCGTGTTGTAGTGGTAGTGTTTTCCTTTATATACTGTAATGGATGCACCCCTTTGATGGTGTGATACAATAAACACCATGTAATTCTCTCTCTCTCTCTGGTAGGAGCTTGAATTATTTGTTATAGTGAATTTAATTATTTAATTATTATTCTAAGAAAGTGATTTATCAGTAAATTAACAATGCATTCACTCATGGTCATGGCCATGGGGCATTGGTGTATGACCTTGCACCTAACAGCCAGCATCTCCCACTAACCCAAAAATGCAAATAATTATGGTCAATACAGTAATCAATAGAATATTAGACATTGATTAATGATGTTAAGTCCAAATATGAAGATGCAATAAAATAAGGGGGAAATGATCTTATTAATGATTTTGAAGCTTAAAAAAGATGACCAAAATGGAAATTATTGGCTGTAATGAGAGAATTTCCATGCGTGTGGTACCATAGTTTAGTTAAGCCGACATGATGTAACATGGGTTATAAAAGAAAAGTCCTAGCAAAGTATTCAAACATCTCATCTTTATGTGATGCCTTCATAGAGAATTTATAGAAATATTGGAAAAGTTTCACTTGTGTTATGGGGCAAATCTTTGTATGATTGGCTTGCTTAACTATGCCTTTTGGGCATTGAGAATTTTCCATTCATCCATTTATCTCTCACAAGACTTTGACCGACACTTGAATAATGATGGCATGGGCAGCTACTATGGGCCCCATTTGTGTTGTCTTCATTGGCTAACCACAAATGGACCTAAGGACAAAAGTTAAAGAGCGAAGAAAATCTAACTTAGAAATGCAATGCATCTGAAGCGAAGCTTCCCTTTGGAATTAAGGGGTCAAGATGATCCGGATACGGCAGGATGACTCAAATCACAATGGACCAGTGGTGAATCAATTCCCTGCTCATAAAAAAAGCATACAAATTTTCAGAACTAGATTTTCTTGTGCATAAAATAGGGTCTGGCTCCCCTCCCGTTTGAAATCCTCATGTTTTCTCCTGTTTTTGTCTAGATAAGTGACACATGGCAAATGACACATCGAAAGGCTAAAAACCACCAACGTCAACTATGGTTTTTCCCTCAATTTTTTAGCTCTTTCCTTCCGAATTTCGACTCTCTATCTACTTCTTTCTAGCTATCTCTCCAACATTATCACCGCCACCTGAAAATCAAAGGCATCAAGATTAGAACTTGAGTAAAAGTGAATTCTGAATGCTAAGAGAAAACCCAAGATTTTTTTTTTTGACAAAACCCAAGTTTGCTTTATTTTCAATCTCAATATACAACTGAACTTGAGAAAAGCAAAGCGTGGAGGAATAAAAATCAATTGAAGTATTTGACGTTGAATAAAAATCAATTGTTTTTTGGGTCTTCAATAGCCCAAATCAACAAGAAATATACAGTAAATTATGCGGTCAAACAATTGCTCTAAACAATAGAAAAAGAATGATAAAACAAAATTAAAGAAATTTAAAACAAGAATGGAGATAGAACAGATGATGGTTTTACAAGCAGAATGAAAATGGATTTACAAACAGAGGACAATAATCTGCACACCCACCTTGCACAATAGAGCTTCCTTGGCTTTTGGCAGAAATATATTTTATTCTTCTTTGATTTTCTCATCTATTTTCCTGCTTTTACCTCTTTTTTTTCCAGAAAGTTATGATCTTGGTGCCTTTGATTCTTAGGCGAGTGTGACAATGTTAGAGAGATAGAAAGAATGAGAGAAAGAAAGACCCAAAAAATTGAGAGAATCATAGTTGACGTGGGTGATTTTTAACCTTTGGACATGTCATTTGCCACGTGTCATTCATCTAGATAAAAATAGGAGAAAACATGAGTATTCCAAACGGGAGAGGAGCCGAACCCCATAAAATAAACTAGGTAGGCTCAAAACAAAACCCCTTACAACTAGTATCATGCTGCATGTGCTTAATAGACAGATGGCTATGATCCCAATCATTTACAGAAAACACAAACAGCCAATATAATTCATAACTTGCACGCTAAGCACAGCCATATTGTTATACGTTACAAATCAAAGTAGCACAGCTTAGATTTACCTTCATTTACAGATAAAGGTAAATCCAGTCCAAACCACTTTGAAAAAAAAAAAAATCCAGTCCATACCAAGAAATGGACACTTTTTTCTTTCTAAAGTATAGGAAGTCAACACCTTGGCACAATAAAATCTACTCTGAATTTTGTTCAAAGACAAACCAAATCTTGTATTCTCATCAAACCCAAATTCGATTTCCAACCTTCCATTTCCTACCTAATAGCAAATACAAACTCTAAAAATAAAAATAAAAAAGTAAAAAAACCAAATCAAGTACAAGCTCAGTAAATAAATAAATAAAAAACTATAATCCATAGCTACATTCCATAGAGACACCCAATTATGATCTAAGGGGACCCACGCTTTGCTAGTCTTGGAGAAGTCCTAATATTCCCACTTTTTACACCACCACCAGGTTGTCCAGGTCCATCCTTCAACTTCTTCCCCTTGGAATTCGACTTATTTACTCTCTCACCCACTTCCTCTTCCACCCGGCTCCTAGTCTTCATCGCCACTGAACCCGACCCATGACCCGAATCCTTCTTTGGCTCCACCTTCTTGTTTCTCTCACTCTCCATAGCCACTTTATCAAAATCATCCCCAAGCTTCTTCACCAGCCTCCTCTTCTTAACCACCACAACCTCCTCTTCCTCTTCTTCCTCCTCTTCAATCATTGCTAAATATCTCCGCCTCTTCGTCGCGATCGGAGCTGGCGGCGGAGAATCCGAACCCAAAACGGGCTTCATAGGCCGATTCGGGCCAGACCCATTTGGCGAATCGGGGTTCTTAGCTTCCTTCTTGAGCATCCTCTCGCGTTCGGCCCGGAGCTTGGTGACGCTGCCTTCGATGCGGCCCTGGAAGCGGAGGCGCGTGAAGCTGAGGCCACCCATGGACCAGTGAGCCTCGTTGGCCCAAGACAAAAGTGGGTCGAGTACCGGGACTGGCGGGTCGACCCGTTCGTCGCTGTACTTGACGTCAGTGTAGATCCGAGGGCGTGGGAGGCTGGACCCGTAGAATTTTCCTGGACCCAATGGCACTACCATGACTAAGAAAGAGTTTTGACGATTTGGTTGAAGGGGTTTGAGAGTGTGAGAGTTCTGTGAGGAATTTCGTCGAACAGAAAGGGAGAAAAAGCTTGGGTTTTAGGAATGATAGAGATGGGTTTCGATTGGGGGTTATAAAGGGAGGGTTGGGATTGGCGGGAAGTGGGGTTTTGGCGGGAGAGTTTGGCGCCATGGAATTGAGAGGGATTTAGTTTTGGTGTGTTTGATGGAGATGAGATCTGAATGGTTCATCAATTGGGCCATCGTGTGGCCCACTTGTATGGATGGTCCGGATATGTATTGTATATGCTAATTGTGGAGGATATGGACTTAGGGTTTTTTTTTTTTAATAATTGCAATTTTCATTATGGACCAACTTAGGTCTAGTGTTCTTATGCACCGGACACATTGGAATTTAGACAAATGTCAAATAATTGCCATATATCCATATCTCAAAATAGTCATGTATCCATATCTCAACTAGTAACAGTTTGACCAAACTCTTTCCCTTCATCCTCAACCATACATTAAAATAATACAAGTCATTTGTTATGTGCAATTTTTTTTAAATAAAGTTTTGACTTATGGGTCCGCTTCTAATAATTGCGCTCTTTATTATCAGACTAGTTAAGGATGACAATTTTGCCTTACCCTGTCCCTTCTCGTTTCACCCCACACTGTAGACACTGTATTTTGTACCCCTTACAACTTGGATCCCCGTTCCCCAATAATGCTCAAACTCTAAGGCCCAAGGCCAGTTTAGAGCCCAATCAAATATTAAGTTGACTTAAGGAGTGTTAAAATGGAAAATATAACATTTTAAATGAGCAAAAATCTATTTTTGGAAAATTAAATGACCAAAGTGGCCCTAGGCCTGCGTTCGCGAGCTAAAGCATGCATACACAGGCACGTTCTTGCGTACGCATCACATTCTTGCGTATAAGCATATGAAAGGTAAGTTTTCTGCAATAATGGCTGAGGTTTGGAACGAATCCCACATCGTTTGGGAACCGTTCTAAACCCCATTTTTTCAACTATAAAAAGCCTCACATGGTACATTTTCAAAACATACAGAAATCCAACGGGAAAAACCTAAGATTCACTAGAAAATAGTGAATTAAAAGGGAGTTTTTCACAAAACACCCTCAAGTCTCTTTTTATTTGATTGGGACATTTTCTAGTCCCAGTTCTTTGAATTTAAGATTACTAATCACTATTTTATTGAATTGTGATAGATTCGACTAAGGGGAACGGTCAAAAATCAAACCTAGGAGCTTTTGCTTAAAGGTATGCTTTAAAAACTTTTCTTTTTCTTTTCTGCTTTAATCTTTGTTTCTTTTGCTTAGTTTATGTTTAGGTTTGTTTGTTTAGGTTAATTTTAGGTTTTCTTTCTATCTTTAAGCATGATAGGTTGCTAGATTTTACGTTTTTGGTTTATGCTTTGTTTCTGTGTTAATTAGGGTTTCTAGGTAAGGATCTGCGTACACATGATTTAGCCTACGCACACAGGTTGAACTTATGCGTACGTAGACCTATTCTAGCATGCGTGATGTTGTTACCCAAAAAACCATAATTCTTTGTTTGTTTTGTTCTGCTTTCACATGTTTTTCTGTCTAAGCCTCATTTCCATATGTTTCAAGCCCTATGACCGTTTGTTTGCCTTTTAACATGTTTGTTGTTATCACATGTTTAGATTAGGGTTTAGGTTAGGGTTTTCTTAGTTTTAATGCTACGCCATTCATTCACATGTTCATGCATTGATGCCATTGGTGCTGTGTTGCTAAGAGGTAAGTAAAGCCTGTAAAGGGTAAGACATGCATTAGCAATGTTTACGCATTTGTGTTAGGGTTTTTAGTACGTTAACGTTTTGTTTTTGATATGTTTTGTTTGATGATACGCTTGCTGCCATGTTTAAGTTGGTGTTCTATTTTAGATGAATGCTAAGGTTTTCTTTTATATGTTTGGCTTCTTCTTTTTTTGGATAGATGGATAAATATGTGTTTAGGGTTAAAGATGCCATGTTATTTGCTAGAGGCATGTTTGTGTGTGTGAGTCTAAAATACAAGTATTTAAATGGTTTTTAATAGAGTTAAGATATAGGACACAATGATAGGAGGCAAACCTTAAGGTTGGGCAATCTTGGGTGCCTAACACCTTTCCAATAGCATACCTAAACTTTGAACCCAAACTCTGGTAGTAAGATCAAAGGTCCTTTCTCAAAAGGACGCTAAACCATATAACTAGGTGGCAACCCAATTTTAATTTTTCCCTTTCCCTTGCGCCCACCCGCATGGGTTTTTCCCACCCCACATAGGTGGTGGGAAGAGGATGTGACAAGATTTTAGCCCCTGTCACGGGTCAGGGCGAGGATGAATTTAGATATTTTAGCCCTGCCCCATATTGATAAGGGCTATAATTGTAAACTTTTCATACCCTAAATTCCTATTATTTAAACAAACAAATCATTACTAGTTTATTTAAATGCATGGATATTTAGATTTTTATTTTTGTCGTGATATTGTCTTGTTATACACTTGAATAATACTATTATTCAGTTCTTGTTAAAAATTATTTTGATTTAATGGGATAAATTTAGTTGTAATTTCAAGTATATTTATATTAATGAAACATGTTTTATTAAAAAAATTGTAATAGTTGTGGGGCAAATTAACATGAAGTAGGATTTTATGAGGCAGGACAAGTCCCCGCAGGGCCTCAAGGGGTGGGGTTGGGGTAAGGAAGTTTTCCTTGTCATATGGGACGGGGTAAGGATGGGGCCGAAGGATGGAATCTTCACCCTCATCCCTCCCCATTGCAATCCCTACATTAAATCAAGACACTAATCGGTTTCTGGTATAGGTAGAGATTGAATCCCATATCTCTTTTTAACTATCAAAGACTTTACCAATTGAGTTAACTGGAACCCACTTTGTTATGTGTTACCCATTAAAGATGTCAATGGATTTGGTTTAAATAAGTTTGGGTGTAAATTCAATACTTAAGGAATAATTTGGGTTTCACACCTTATGCATGAAATCTTAATCCGATTATCTTTTTTTTTTTTTTTTTTTTTGAGAAACAATCCGGTTATCTATTTAACTAGCTTATAACCCTCATGCATATGCATGGATATACTTAAAAGATATACATTAAGATGCATGGTATAATTCTTACATATATAATTTAAATTTTATTGATAGTCATTCTTATATTTTTTTTTTTAAACTCTTTAAAAAGTCTTGTAAGGATATTATTATTAGGTAGAAAATGTAAATTGTCCATTTTTTTTAAAAAAAAATTATGTTAATTAATTCTAAACTCTTTGGTTTTTGTATGCAATAACTCACTTGGATGGATATTTATGATGTGGTCCCACATTTAACTCAAAAATTAAGAAATAAAATTCTCTCTAAAAATAAATAATTTATGACACATGACGCAAAATTGGACTTCAATTGTAGAATCTAGTTGGATTTTCTCTAAGTTTTGCCTATTAATATACATATATATATATATATATATATATATATATATATATATATATATATATATATATATTTATATATATATTAATAAAATATTTTTATTATTAATTCTAAATTTAATCAAGGTCCTTTAAGACATGCCAAGGTTTAAGACAAGGAGATCCTTTATCTCCATATATTTTCCTTATGTGTGCAAACATTGTCTCCATTTCCTTAACCCAAGCTGAGGATCTTAAGAAAATCAGAGGAGTCAAAGTTGGTAGGAATGCTCATCTTGAAGTGGTATTGCTCCATCTCGAGTCAATCTATCAATTTGGCTAAATCTGATGTGTTTTATTCACCAAACATGCCTATGGAGGAACAAATTGGCCTTGCCAAGACTCTTCAGGTCAACCTGGTTCAACAACCCAGCAAGTATCTTGGTGTCCAATTCAAGTTGAGAGGTACAAGGACACCCTCTCAAGCTATAGCACTCCAGCAAGCAGAGAAGACAGATGCTATAGATCAGAGAGGCAGTCCGCAGCAGGGGATTGGCAACTAATCATCAAGCTTGCAGGAGCTAGGAGTAGGAGACCAAATAGAAATGGCACTGCTTATGAAGCATTAACAGTTCAGGGGAATAAGATGTTTTTTGGAGTGGTTAGTAGTAACGCTAGAACATCAACTAGGGCACTGTTGGAGGTTGTGGTTGAAGCTGGACTGGCAACAAAAGATCAAGGTTTTCAGCATGTTTTGTTTCTTAGTGACAGCAAGAGTCTTCTACAAACATTCAAGGTGAAAAGAGCCTTTGATTAGCTAGATAGTACTAGACTAGCTGATCTTTGTTTTTTAACTCAATCTGGCTTTCATTGTGATGTGTTTTGGGTACCCCATGTGGTTGTAAAAGAATTATGGTCTGTAGCTAAATTGGCAACCTGTGTGCCAATTCACCATTGCTGGTTTTCTCTAGTTGGTTCTACACTTTTGTAATATGCCTTCTCCCTTGAAAAAAAAAACAAAAAAACAAAACAAAAAACAAAAAAACAAAAAACAAAATACAAAAAAAAAAAAAAAAAAACTTGGGTGCACACAACAAAAGTTTGCCTCTAACTTAAGCATTTTATAACATCATTTTTTTTATGTAA
Organism: Quercus tomentella; assembly: GCA_028535165.1. Lineage (NCBI taxonomy): Eukaryota > Viridiplantae > Streptophyta > Magnoliopsida > Fagales > Fagaceae > Quercus > Quercus tomentella. The sequence continues at coordinate 38,356,773 of JAPQVY010000100.1, read as the reverse complement.
TTGGGCTGACCCAATTCATGATAAGATAAATGGATAGGTTCAGAATGACTTCTGAAGTTTTAAAAATATAAATAGAATGAGTTTGTAATGGAACTCCTAAAATGTAATAAGGTTTAGAATATAAAATATTCAGAGAGTTTGGATTTGGAATGACATTTTTCATCCCAAACCCATTTAGTTGTCGTTCCTAGGTCTAATTCAAATCACAAATTTTATGTAATACCCTAATTCAATATAAATTTGCAAGGTCTATCTTACCACCCAAAATTAATTCCATAATTAACAAATCAATAGGTTTTTTTTTTTTTTTTTTTTTTAATACATATGATAGAATTTGAACCTTTGATATTTGCTTTGTTATTTATCACTAGGACAATATACAAATTGGTTATTAGTGTAAGTAGGATTCGAACCCAAATCTCTTATTTGACAACAACAAGAGACTATACTAGTTAAATTAATTGAAACCCACAAAAAATTAGTAGGTTAATTGACTACTTGGATGCATTAATATTTCAAAATTAACATATTAGTCCCTATAATTTGGAATGTCCACTCAATTACTTTAGTAGTTGATGATACTGGGAAATATTGTCAATCAATTGTGTTAGGATTAGTGCTCTTAAATCATATTGTATGATGTTATGTATGACATTGTGTATGACTTAATGTTGTGATTAATAAGGTTGTTTTATTATTATCTAAAATAATGGTAACATGAATATTTGGACATTATCATATAGTCTATAAAATGCATAGTATGTGATTTAGTCACAGAAAATATAAGTCACAAGTTATTTGTAAACTCAAAATTTAGTTCGTAATCAGTGATGAAATTGGACATTTCATCTGCGAAAACTATAACATATCAATTAAGATGATTTGTCTTGATCATGGAAGTGAAGACTTCTAGTTAATATATTGATATGTTTTAAGAGTTAAGACATATTGAACTGGACCACTGTGAGATTTATTATTCTCCTAACGACTATCAAATGAATAATAAATCTCACGACTTCTATTTACATGAACTCTTAACCCTGAGAGAATGATGGACCTGATCATAAAGTGTAGGTTGTTTTGATATATCGACTTCTAGTTAATATATTGATATGTTTTAAGAGTTAAGACATATTGAACTGGACCACTGTGAGATTTATTATTCTCCTAACGACTATCAAATGAATAATAAATCTCACGACTTCTATTTACATGAACTCTTAACCCTGAGAGAATGATGGACCTGATCATAAAGTGTAGGTTGTTTTGATATATCAAGAATGAGATCTAAAGTAACGATCAAAACCTCAGTATATTGGGCAGCCACATTTAGTGTTGATGGGACATATATTCTCAAGACGGAATTCATAATCTCTTAACAGAGATATAAAATATTCTCTTGAGATAGGTTTAATGGGTTTGATTATTCAGAATGTTAGGCCTAACTACTTTAGTAGATCTAAAGTAACGATCAAAACCTCAGTATGTTGGGCAGCCACATTTAGTGTTGATGAAACATATATTCTCAAGACGGAATTCATAATCTCTTAACAGAGATATAAAATATTCCCTTGAGATAAGTTTAATGGGTTTGATTATTCAGAATGTTAGGCCTAACTACTTTAGTAAGGAGTTACTAAAGTATATATTTATGAAGCATTTCATAAATATATGATGAATAACTTAAATGATTAAACCGAGTACTCAAGAATTAAAATGTAATAATCTTTAAAGTGGTAGTTTATATTTATGACTTTGTATTACTACGAATATTTTATGAAAGGGTTGCATGTATAATAAAGTCTTGGAATATAATTTATTAATAAGGCTTAGAGTGCAATTATATTTATATAGTGGTATTAAATATAATTAATGGTAATTTTGATCTTGTTAAGAGTTGACAGAAAAGCCCAAAACTCATTGGAACTAGTGTCTTATTTATTCCTTTTTGGTCCCACTCCAAGTCACATACTAAAGTTCAATTGAAATGACCTAAAAGGTTAGCCCAATTAGATAATCACTTATAAAAAGAGAAACATACAGAATTTGGTAAGAGAATGAAATGTTTGTATGTGAGTGTAGGACACTTTCTTATTCTCCCATGAATACACACATATAAACTGATTGAGAGACCACACTTCTTGGGCACAAGTGGAATTGGAGTGAAGATTAAAACTGTTCTCAAGTACTTCTAATCTTTGGTTTTAAATTTTACCGCACCAAGGTACACTCTCTTGTTCTTATTTTCTGAAATCTATATAGTATATGTTATCAATTGCGAATAAAGTAGATAGGTTAAGTTTCCGCTGTGTATGTTTTGTATGCGATACAAACATGTATTTTTCCAATAGATTTCTCATCTCTATTGAATGGATGAACTTTAACCTCCTAATATAAGAAAAAAGGCAAACTATGAACAACACCGAGGTGGTGCCTGTTAAGGATCCTCCAATGCTTAAGTTAGGCAAATGAGATATATATCGTAAGCAATCTCAATAGTATTTTCTGATTAAGTGTGTGTACCTTTATCTTTAGCTAGAGTTGGATTTATATATATAACCTTGTTTCATGTCAATGTTTGAGAAACCCTCAATGTCTCTGGCGTTTCTTCTAACTCATTAATGACTATTAATGGTTCATGAAGGCGCTTATAGCGCTCTTATGCCAGTTATAGGTTACAGGAAAGTTAATTAATTCCTTTTTCTTTTTCTGTCTTTGGTTCTCATGGTATACATTTAAGAGACTCAAATAGTTAAATTCCAAATCTATTTTTGGAGAAAATTGGTTGGTTAAACTTTTTACTATTGGTAATTTTTGTTGTTGGGCTAATTTTTTTTGGGCTTGTACCTATAAATTTTTTTATGGCCTTTAGTAAGAGGAAAATGCTAGAGTTACATTTTTTTTTTTACAAATTATTGATGTGATGAGTGATTATTGGTAAGTAAAAAAGTGATGTAAGCGGTAAGTCCAGATGTAAACCACTAAGAATTTACTATCTCAACAATTTATAAAAATGTTGTAAAAAAATTTGTGACTATAGCATTACTTTTAAAAGAATCAATGATATTATTAAAAGGGACAAAGTGTAATTTTATAAAACGAAATTGCTAAAATTAGTAGCTATATATATACTAATATTTTTTATTAAAAAAATTAGGGGGGCCATTGCCTCCCAATGCCCAAGTCTACCTCCATCCATGGCTTAGAGTGATGTGCTCCATCATAAGAGTTGGATCCACTTATGCACTCTGTATTAGCTATACAGTGTTTTTAGGTCATTGTACGTATTTGTACCACCTTTTCTAATAAACACAAGTTAATTAATTCCTTTTTCTTTTTCCATCTTTGGTTCTCATGGTATAAATTTGAGAGACTCAAAAAGTAAATTCCAAATCTATTTTTCCGCATGTATACTTGTTGGAGTTTTGTGAGTGTGAACGGAATTAGTCTACAAGCAATTAAATTATACTCTTGTCAGGTTTCAAGGCCTCACATATTATATTAACTAGATGGCAATGGAGAATCCAGTGGAACCGGCCAATGAAAGAAAAAAAACCAATCAATGAGCGACTTGATAATAGAAGTTGCTTCGTGGGTTAGATTCCATGCTTTATTATTAATATTTTTTTCTTCTCTGCTACAATGAAAGTATATTCATTAAGAAAAAGAAGTAGACAACTAGACATACAGAGAGAGAGAGAGAGAGAGAGAGAGAGAGAGAGAGAGAGAGAGAGAGAGAGAGAGAGAGAGAGAAACAAACCCTAGTACATAGGAGCATCCTCCCCTCAGGATATTGACAAACAATCAGATTCCAAGCTTTAAATTGCTTCGCTAAAAATGGCTCGAATGGCCACGTAGGAACTAGGAAGGTCACGCCCGACCATTCTAAGGCCAAAAATAGTAAGGCACTGATGCTTCATTACTTCTTATTCTTCTCTTCTAATTTTATAAAGCCCTAACACTGTGAGCTGTAGTGGAAGTTAGTTTGTAACAGTGACTGAAAGTGATATCCACATCCAAAAAATTAATATTTGATACGACTTGTTATAATGTTGCATGCGTGGATGGTTGGAAACAAATGTGTTTCATCAGTAGATTCAGTACTGGAGGAGTAATGGTCAAATAGGCCCTCTATATCAACCTGCTCTATCCACCCAAACCATTCAATCCGTTTCCCCGCACGTATATGATTTTGATTTTCAAGCGGATTGGGCAGGTTTAAAAGCGACAAGTTGAATTAGGTGGCGGGTTGAGTTTATATATATGTGTGCGGTTTTGGGTTAAGTTCCCCAATTTACTTGTATTATGGGTCAGGAATATCCAACAATGGGAGGCCCCAAAGATGACGATGTGGTTTTTATAGGAGACAAACAAAAGTTTTTCTTTAGGTTTGTCTTACTTTTTCGTATTCTTACCCTCCCCAAGAATTCACAGTGTAACTGGCCCCTCTCTATGAAATTCAGATTGGATTTCTTTTCCCCCGGGATGTGTTTCTCCTCACTACTCTTGTGTTTCTCTCCCCTAATTTTTTCAACCTCTTTTCCTCTACCCATTGGTCTTTATTTATAGACTTCCCTTAGTGGAATCGTCATGATGAGAGGGTTGTTTCCTATGTTGGTGGGTCCATCTGAGCTATGAGACCCGCTACTCGTGACTAACATGACTCTCTTGGAACTTGCACCAGGCGCCAATTGATGCTCGGTGAGCGGATTCTCCTAAGACATTATCTCTTGATCTCGGTATGATAGAAGATGTTTGGTCAAGCCATGAGCTTGGACCAGGCCCATCTAGGGAATGGACTAGGTACTCGGTTAGTAAGTAAGGCGGGAAGGGCCCATTTAGGAATCGTGTCATGGGCTCAGTACAGGCCGATAGCTGTGGCCCATACAATATATATATTCATCTATTTTTAGTTTTTATTTCAAATCAAATTTAAGTTTTTTCTTTAATTAACTCTACGATTAGCACATGTTAATATGGAAAATGAATGATACTTTGCCAACATATTCGTAAGCATACATCTTATATTTTTCTTTTTTTGAGAAAAAGTTAGAAAGTACTCATAACTTAAGACGTGTGTACGATCTATGAGAAAATTGGTCACTTTCTATGATTTTCTTCATAACTTGTAAGATTTAGAGAAAATGCAACTTCTTAAATTTGTCCGTAAATGGTAAAATAAATTTTAAAGTTTAGTATACAATATATAACTAAAGCTAACTTGCCCAATCCATCAAATCGAAACTACCCAAATTTTAAACAAACTTGCCGTTTTTGGTGGTTGGTGAGTCAATGGCAGTATGGAAATTTTCCAACCCGACAAAGGTTGATTGGTTAAAAAAAAAAAAAAATCTTTAATCTAACCAATCCAACCCATGCAGTCCTAACAACAATGAGTATATATAAGTTATTTTAACCCATCCAAAAGTGACAATCTGATAATGACAATAACAAAAAAGGGTAGTCTTTCTTTCTCTATTTCACTTTGCTTTTTTTTTCTTTTTTTCTTTTTTAACTAAGACCACATTTAAAGATTTTATAAAGAAGAGTAATTATAGAATACTCTGAGAGTGCAATAAATACATACACCTTCTTTTTACATAGCAATGTGTCTCATTAATTAAATTCATGGTGAGACTCATTATTTTTGTGAGAGAAAGGAATACACATTTATTATACTCTCGAAATATTCTATATGTGTCTATCTTGTTCGGAGTTTGAAAAGAAACGAATTAAATGGAAAGTTATGATGCACAAGATCAATGACTAATGTCCTGCTCGGGTTCAACATGACCTACACCAATGGAAGGTTGGATATATAACTCAATATTGAAACCGATGTGATTCCAGTCTCAAAATTTTCAATGCTTAAGTTAGTAATCACGAAGTTTTCGATCACAACAGATGTTTTAATGTGTTTTTTCATACATCTCAAGCTCCCGAGAATGGCCACATATATCAAGCCTTTGGCTTGCTCCACAATTTTAGAAATTTTCATGATGGAGGCTATAGGGCACATACATCTTGGAATATAGTGTTGGGGAGATAAACACCTTGGGGAGCTTTTCTTAAATAATTAATATAACATATAAAGACACACTTTAACTCAAAAGGCCTAAGCCCAATGGGTATGTGCTCAATTATGTTATATTAACCACTCATTCTTCTCATATTTATTCAATGTGGGACTTCACTCACACGTGTAACCCAACAAATCTCCCCCTCACGTGTGAGTCTGCTTCTTTATGGGCTTCAAGACCTCTTTGTGGGCCGTGAACAAGTCCTACTCACTCCCCCTTGCCTAATGGACTTTTCACTTCATCAACGCATCATCCATGGGTCTCTCGTACGCCATCCATGGGAACCACGTGTCAACCCCACACGCACATCCATGGGAACCCCGTACGTCCATGTTCATGGGAACCTCGCATCACACCATTATTTAGCACCATTAGCAATATTCCTTTGTTGGACTTTTTTCTTTTTTTTCTTCTCCAGGATCTTTATGTGTGGGTCATTTAGGCTTTCTCTGTCCCCGCTGAGTAGAGACCATGAACACCTCACCACCTTCGCCGCACACCACCATGGGCTCTGATACCACTTGTTGGGGAGATAAACACCTTGGGGAGCTTTTCTTGAGAAATTAATATAACATATAGAGACACACTTTAACCCAAAAGGCCTAAGCCCAATGGGTATGTGCTCAATTATGTTATATTAACCATTCATTCTTCTCATATTTATTCAATATGGGACTTCATTCACACGTGTAACCCAACATATAGTGGGTGTGATTCTTGGGAATGTGGTACAAGGCTATCCCCTCTCTCCATATCTCTACGGCTAATCGCAATTCGCAGATGACATTGTAATAATAATGAAGCTATATAGAGAGTTAGGAATTCCCTCCGCTAGAGCTCCTTTGTTTATGAGATAATAGGTATACATTTAGTTTGCTTCTAGCTATCTAGCTTGATAAGGAATTCGTAATCAGTAATGGAGTAAGGGCGTCGCCCCTAGTAGCAGGTTGACTACGTCCACAATGGATTCTTTCCTGTAAGAGGATAGTAGTTGATAGTGGGAGGGCTCAAAGGCAAGCCAAAGTCTCCACTAACTCCGATTTTATTTCCTATGAAATGGGAACATAGTCATTGAAGCTTATTCATTTCCACGATCTATATTCTCTTCTGAAGATTTAGCCCACATGCTACGAGACACGAAATCGAACGAAGCATAACTATACATATATTTGATAAAGAAAAATTCGTTAAATTATAGATTATGCCAAAGGTTGCATACGCCATTGGTCTTTGAGCAGATTCCCATAAACATGAAAAATGTACAAACAAGTAAGAACTGGTTTGGGGGATCATGAAATTACTCAAACTGGTGTACACCTCTATATAATAGCGTACGCAAGTTATAAATTGGCATCTTCCCACATGATATGTGTACATTGCTTTAGACATAAATTACAAATTATGCAAAACTCAAAGAAAGCAAATTATACACGCCATGCAATCCAACATGTTAACAAGAGAAAGTATCTAAACTAAAATGACACATAAGATGACAAGAAAAATACAATTTTATGGAGGAGAATAAAGATTGTGGTATAGATCTAGACCTCTTTATGTCTACATTTAAGGTGATCTTGTTTTCGGTCTCTCAGTTGAAATGACTATCACATATGTGTGAATTATCCAAACAGAAATGGGTGGAAAGGTTTAAGTAGGATTTGGGTAAAGGAAAATGGCAAATTTGAGATAAGGGTGAAGTGGAAGGAAATTACGAATCAATAGTTATAGTTGGAATTCATGAGGAAATAATTAGGGTAATAGTGTTAAACACTAGCAAACTCAATCAAACACTCAAAGAGATGTCCATATCACTTTGGACAATAAAAGAAATGACAAGTCTAGTGTGATTCCAATAGAGTACTTTTGGTATGGTCCTTAAGGGGTGTTTTCAATTGTCTAAAATGGGGTGAAATGGGGGTATTTATAGACTTGCCAATCCTCTAAAGGGGTTGGTGGCTAGTTGGGGAGCTAATCAATTCAAATAACCAATTGGAAATGAAAATGAGTGATTTTTGGGTTCCAATCTCTAAGTGGCATGCGCGACCCTCGCATTGGCATACACTAGTAGAGGAGTGGCGTATGCTACTTTAGGCTGTCTATTACAGATGAGCTTGAGTCTTGCAATTTTGTGTCAATCTCAATATGTGGTATTGACCACTTTGGTAGTGATTGGATTTTCTTCGTTATCAAGACCAAGGACCTCGAGAATAGATCGGGACAAAATTGGTGTACTACGTCATGTTAAAATTGTGAAAAGAGCTTCACAACTGAGATCTATTCTAAAAGGCTAAAGGGGGGATTTCATGGGTTGGATCCATTCTATGGTTTGAATTAAATGTTATAAATATAAAAGTATATCCATTGTCACGTTTTTTTTTTTTTTTTTAATTACACAGTATTATATACATTGTCAAATCTAAGAAATTAAATTTTAATTGTAAAATGGACTCTCTTCATTTCAAGTGAAATAAACCTTATTCATTTGTAATGAAAATGATCATGTTTCACGCGTTTGGATGAACCTACTTGGTTTGTTGAGTTGACATTTTCTCTTAAGATGAATTAAATAATCCCAACAAGCCCTAAGAGCTCTTTCTTCCCCTTTTATTTTCCAAGTATATGCCCTAAGAGCCTTTAAATGCTTAACATATTCCATAACAGTGCTAGAAAACAAAATTTCTTTTTCTTTGTTATTTTTTTATTTGAAGCATGACAAAATAATTAACAATTCTTTTAAGAACACACATTTTACTTTGCACTTTGTCACAACTTGCACCATGTCTTAGTTTGCAATTGGATTATACTATTTACACATAAGTCCACCATTTGTATTTGGTGGAAAATAATTTAGGGCCCCATTAACGGGTGCCCTTCATTTGTTAATTGACTATTTTATGAAAGTTTTAATACTTATTTTTATAAAAAATATAAAAATTGTTAGAATTTTTTTAATCAATGCTTTTAGGTAGTTTGTAAAAAATATTATAAAAATAGTTTGTGACAGTAATATTACTCATAATCTAATTACCATATAAATGTGCACATTTGGTGAAAGTGTGTGCTTTAGACTTTTCAAACAACTCGTAATCATTATTCATTAATAGGAGTTTTTTTTTTTTTGTGTAATTATTTATTAGTATTTAATTAATATTATATGGTTGTGTTCAAGTTATACCTGGTGTAACTTTAAGCAATGTTACACCACTCAATATTTTTTTAATTGGATGCAAATTTTGATAAATCTACCGTTAGATTGCATTATCTTCATATATTCTCCATACTTGCAAAATTTCAAGGTAATAAAAAATTAATAGCCATGTCATCAATCAATTTTTTAAATTCAAGTTTTTGTAGTTTAAAATAATGCATAAAAAAGGAGTTTATGGATCAAATGGTAAATAACATTTAATTGACATGAAAATTGGCATGATTGTTAAAAACATATAGAACATGTAATTCAACGGTGAAATTTTCAAAATATGAATTATATAACAAGTTATTAGGTGATGTAATATTACTTAGAGTTACACTAGGAGTCTGTTTGGATGCAGCTTATTTTGCTGAAAACTGAAAACACTATAACAAAATAATTTTTAAATGTGTGAATAGTACTGTGGGACCCATTTTTAATATTTTTTTTCTTGAATAAAATACTTGTGGGTCCCGTGAACAGTGCACGAGACCCACTGAACAGTGCTCTGTCTCCTGAAACGCGTGCATCAAAAAAAAAAGAAAAGAGGAAACGCCAAACATAAAACGCGTAGATGCAATCTGCTGAATCCAAACATATACTAAGTGTAACTTGAACCCAACTCATATATATATATATATATATATATATATATATATATATATATATATGTAAAAAGTCTTTTGAGGACTTGCATGTGTATCCTTAGAAAAAAATTATTAAAAAAAAAATGAAGAGAAATTCTGAGAATCTTTCAAAAAATTCCATCTATTATATCTGAACAGAGAACTAGAAAAGTAGTAACACTAATCAGAAGAGTTGCAAACTAGCAAGGACAGATTACAACACGTCTCTTTATCATATCATCCAACAGTATGCATTAGGGATGGCAATAGGGCGGGGCGGGGCCGAAGGATGGGGTCTTCGTCCCCGCTCCGCATGGTTTTGTCTTGCCACATCCCCGCCCCGCCACGCATGACGGAGAATACTTTCTCACCCCATCCCCGCCCCTTGGGGCCCCGCGAAGCCCCGCCCCACCCCGTAAAACTCTACTTTTTATTAATTTGCCCTACAACTAGTACAATTTTTTTAATGAACTTATTTCATTAATAAAAATATACTTGAAATTACAAATTTATCCCATCAAATCAAATCAATTTTTAGAAAAAATTGAATAATATATCAAAGTGTTTAACAAGACAATCATAAAAATAAAATAAAAATCTCATAGTATAACACATAACAAAATAAAGATAGAGAATCACATTAAGTAGAATAAAATATGCTAATATTAATATGTTTGTTTAAATAATAGGGTTTTAGGGTATGAAAAATTTACAATTATAACCCTTAGTAATACGTGACGGGGACGTGGAGGGGTGGGGTGGGGCAGGTCTAAAAAGTTTAAACCCATCCCCGCCCCATCCCGTGGTGCAGGGTTAAAATCTTGCCCCATCCCCGCTCTACTGCCTTTACGGGGCGGGAAAAACCCGCGCGGGATGAAGTGGAGAGGGGCGGGTTAAGCGGGATGGAAAAAAATTGCCATCCCTAGTATGCATGCATATTCATATCCGACGGTCATCATAATCTACAAAAACACTCTCTATTATTTTATCAAAAAAAAAAAAAAAAAAAACACTCGTTTTTATAACATACTATAGTTACAGTACAGTGCATCAAAATCGTGACACAAAAAAGCAAAAGTTTTGTTAAAAAGCAAAGGGGTACTTTGGGTACTTTATCGTAAAGCCAAAATATTTCCACGTACCCTTGAGAAATAATCAACCACTCCAACCTCCCACCTTAACTCTAAAAAGCCCACCAATCTTATTTATCCACGTGCTCCAAAAGCTTGAACCTAACAAGTTGTATACTCCCACGTGGTGTGTTTCATATCATCGTATTAGAATTCCTAGTATACTGTTTCCCTTCCCTCGTACGGCACCCAACTGAGCTCTCTCTCTCTCTCTCTCTCTCTCTTTTTAAGACTAACACTTAAAACTAGTTTCACACAGATTCAACATTTCCAGACTTTTCAGGTTTCCCAATAGATCGCGTCCAAATACTTTTTTCTTTTCTTTTTTTTAATTATTTGATTTTGTTTTTGGTTTTAGAGGGGAAAAAAAATATATTCTAATTTGTACTTAGAGTTACAGTACTGGTTTTCTCTCTCTTTCTCTCAAAGTTTTGTCTCACACTTTTTGTTTTGTTTTGTTTTTTTAATTTTTTTTCTCTCTCTAGAAATTTGAGAGAGGAATTGGGTTATAATGGATCTGGATATTGGGGATTGCGCCTCTGAAGCTGCCCAGACTTTGATCTCCAAGAAACCCAAACAAAACGAGGTACTTTTTTTTTTATTTGATTGAAGTAATTTATATTTAATTGGTTACTTTAGAAGAAAAAAAATTCTGGGTTTTGATGAATTCGATGGGATTTGATTGTTTTGTGTTGTTGGGATTTGGAATTGGACTGCTGGGTTTTTGTTAGTTTTCTTTGTTGGGTTGGTAAAGATTGTTAATTTTGTTTTTTTTTTTTGGGGGGGGGGGGGGGGGGTACTTGGTTACTGGGGTTGCTGATTTTGGTCTGGGTATGATCTGTAATTGTTTTGTGAGTTTTTTGTTGTTAATTTGCTTTGGTGATTCCAATAATTGACATGCATTTGTTGTTAAAAGGTTTTATTTTGGTTTCTGAGGAAGTTGAGGAAAAGTTAGTAAAAAAGTCGTTGTGTTTGGTTGCTGAGAAAGTTAAGGGGAAGTTAGGAAAACTTTTGTTGTTTGGTTTGTAAGAAAAGGGAGGTATGAATTGATACCCCGGATCATTGTACAATTTGTTACCTTGGGTTTTCAACCGCTTCCAACCCTTTTCTGTCCCTCGACTTTCTCTTCCTCCAAACAGTTTTTTGTTTCTTCTTACAGGAAAAATAAATAAATAAATAAAAAGTGCTTTGGGTTTGTATCATGGAGCCATATCGAAGAATGAGTTTAGAGCAAGGGATACTCATTAAGCATGCTTAATTTCAAATGTATACTTGAGCATATAGACAACAAAATGTCATTTTAGGCTTTGTGTTACTTGTGATCTTAAAGTTTAGTTTATATGGATATATAAACAGCATTATTTGCAATGGTTTAAATGTAAGGTAAATTAAGGCATCCAATAATAACTGTAGAGTGAGTCTCAATTGTTTCTTGTATCAAAGTATGGATTAAGGCATGCTCACATATGAACTGTAAGGTGCAAAATGTGCCAGCTAAGTGCTGATCATTCTTGTAATGGCCTACACTATAGTTCAATATCACATTATCACTCCTGTTCCAGTGTGAATGTTCATGCTTGAGTATATATGTTGCTTTGAAGTTTGACCAGCTGTTTTGCACGGTGAGGCTGATTTATTTACCTTTTGGATTTAAAGAAATTAAAGTGTGTGTTAATCAATCCACTCTTTGGTGATTTTCCCATGTGGGATGAGTTCTAAGCATACAAATTTCTTAGCTACTCCAAAACCATATTCTCTTTTGCTGAAACTGTTTTTTTTTTTTTTTTCCTTTTCCTTTTCAATTATCATTTTATTTATTTATCTCTCTCTCTCTCTCTCTCAAACACATGATGTGCACATCACCACACATGAATGCATACATGCTCATTTTTTACAGAATACATTTTTGTCAATGGTATTTTTCCATTTCCTGAGTTAATAATTACAGTGGATAGCCAGATTCTTTCTGTAATTTCTGTGGACATGCTTAGTTTCCCTGCCTGCTTGATGTAGAAGTTATCCTTTAAATTTTCCTTCATGCTCAAGAAGCAATCTTGTTGTTTAGGTTGCCATGGGCAGCAAGGGGAAAGCAAAAATATGCTATGATGAGACACAGCAAGACAAAGTCAAGGTATATAGGATTAACTGTATGCTTTGCTGATAGATTTACACTTGGTTAATATTACTTGTCCCACTTGCTTTGTATTTCTCTTCTTTCTCTAGGATGCTTTGGCCGTCAATCTTGGAAATTCTACTGTGCTAGGATCACTGGATAGTGTTGGTCCCCTTAAGAATTCTACATCAGGATCAACCAATTCAAACAATCTTAATAGTTCCAATTCAGATTTATCATATCATGATGATGATGAGGATGGAAAAGGTGCTGTTGATGAAGATACTGGTTTCTTCGATGAGGATGATTATGTTTCTGATTACGACGACAATGATAATTTCTTGTACGATGATAGTTATGTAAATATGCAAACCCAATTTGATAATGTTGATTTGCCTCCTGGGGTAGAAGCAACACTTCCTTGGTTGAAGGACCCGAAATCAAGTGCAGACCCACCAGCTTCAACCAGTACTTTAACTATTTCAGATCTTCCTGAAAGCAAAAGGCAGGCAGAAGCTACATGCAGTTCAACAGTCCCTGCTGAGCCAAGTTCAAAGGAGAAAGTGCAAGAAAATGAGGATGCAGTTATGAGAAAACGTCAACCTTTTAAGCAATTTGATGTCGTGGATGATTATTCAGATCATCACTATAGCCGCATGGGCTTTTCAGATGGGAAGGTGACCTAAGTTACATACAGATTTGTTCTATGTTATTTACTTAAAAAAAAGGATGAAATTTTACATTTTGACTGTTTCCTCTTTATAGTCTGTGTGTGCCTCTCTAAAACACAAACACACGCACATGTTGTATGTAAGTCATTATTTGTGTGTTTCTCATATGAATTGGTTTGTGTCTCTTTGTTTATAGCCACCCAAGAATTGGGCAAAGAGAATTCAGGATGAGTGGAAAATGTTAGAGAAGAATTTACCAGGTGAGTTCTGTCCTTTTTGTATTGTAAATTGTGCTATACTTGCTATTATGGTACTTACACATCAGAAAGAATGATCTTTTGGACCATTTTTACTGGTCCAGGTCTCTTGTATCATTTGGACTACAGTATCTGTAAAGCATTTAAAATGGCTGTTTTAAGGTAGAATTAATATCACACTTCACACGCACTAACTGTAGTGTTAAGTGTATGATACTAGAATATGGATGATTTTCTACTTTTTGCAAGTTGTTGCACCCTTAACTACCTTTCTTTTAGCTCCCTCCTCTTTTCCCCCCAAAAATTTGCTTTATATTAATTCAAAAAATCATCTTTTCTGGTGATCACATGTTATTAGTTTGTTGAAATGACTCATCTTTCCCTGCCTCTCACCAATTCTTCTTCTGCAGAGACAATATTTGTTAGAGTCTATGAAGCAAGGATGGAACTATTGAGGGCTGTTATAATTGGACCTGCAGGCACTCCTTACCATGATGGTCTTTTTGTCTTTGATTGCCTCTTTCCCACTAGCTATCCCAACTCACCACCGGTATGTATTTGGTCATAATGTCTGTACTTTCATAACCATAATATTTTGTATTGTAGATAATAGAATTGGGAGTTTCTTGTTTCAGATGGTGTACTACTATTCAGGTGGCCTTCGACTGAACCCAAATTTGTATGATTGTGGGAAAGTCTGCCTCAGTCTTTTGGGGACCTGGACTGGTAAACAGAGTGAGAATTGGATCCCGGAGAAATCAACCATGCTACAAGTGTTGGTATCTATACAAGCTCTGATTCTGAATGATAAGCCTTTCTTTAATGAGCCTGGTTATGAATCAACATACACTGGAGCAGAAGGGGAAAGAAGATCAAATGATTACAATGAGAATGTCTTTATTCTATCCTTGAAGACAATGATGTACACACTACGGAGGCCACCAAAGGTATGATTATAATAATCATCTTAGTTAGCAAATTAAAGGGTATAATCCAAGAGGGGATTTTTTTTTAATGTTAATCCAATATATATATATATATATATATATATTGATTGGTAAGGTTATCCACCTATAAAGAGTTGCACCAAGTGTAACTCGAGCATATATCCCTATATGTGTATATATTTTAGAGTTCTTTTACCTCTTTCTTTTCTGGATATATTTCCAAGGGGTCATCTATGCATTTATCAGCTTGATAATTCCATTAATTATAATATATTATTGCACATTTAGAAATATGTACACACATACATTTATACTTCAGCAGGAACTGATGGGCTGAAAAGTTTCTATATCTGGCTCCGTAATGTATTTGAGTTTATTTGCAGCATTTTGAGGACTTCGTTGCTGCTCATTTTCGCGATTGTGCACGTAATATTTTGGCTGCGTGTAAAGCATATACTGAGGGTGTTCCTGTAGGTTCAGCTGCTGTAGGTTCTGTTATAGAAGATGTAGTCCAGGATAAGGCAGGGAAGCGCAACAAATCCATTGATTTCAAGTCAACATTAAGTAAGATGATGAATATGCTGATAACAAATTTCACCAAGAATGGTTCGACAGATATTGAGCAGTTTCACCTTTCGGCATAAAATCACACACACAAGCTGACAGCGTGAGAAAGGCTGTATGATCTCAACATGAACAGGCAGGGTGAAATCAATGTTGGGAATGTCGTGTTGGAGGTGCCTTTCTTATCGCAATTTTGAGGGAATTGGAGCACCAGTATATAGTAGTATCTTTTGGATTCCAGCTGGTTGTAAATACTAAATATAATAGGATGACTCAAATACTTTTTCATTGGATTAAGTTGATTGTTGCGCCTCTAAGTGATTGATGTTGCATTCATTCATGAGGGTGATTGATGTTGCATTCATTCATGTTCCTATGCTCGTGTGAATGATGATCCTAGATTCATGGGATGTTTGGAGCTTTTAGCTTTCCAGATATGCCCGATTTATGCTTGTCATGAACCCTTTTTAACTTTTGCTGGGGGGTTCAGACACTCCAGCAATAAAATCTTAATCCAACCCATGAGATTGGTCCCTTTAAGTCACTTTATTTTGTGGGGGACATACACACACCACACCATATGTAGTAGAAGAAAAACGTTATAGGTGTGACGGACCTTCCCTTCACCAGACTCACAAACTGATGTGTCAGTCTATACGAAGATAGTCACGTTATTAGCTAGCCACCTAAAAGGCTAAAAATCAGGTTGCATCATGCAGGCCAAGTTATCAACAAAGAGAATAAAGTTTAATGCCTTAAGAAAGAAAAGGAAATTTTCATTCCCAAATAGACAATAAATTTCCTTCACTTGCCGTCCATTTCTCAGTAACCAAACACATTAGTACTATCAAATCAATAAAATGCAAGGCACAAGAAACAAGATGGTCTTATGGTGTGGGGTTTCAATGATTGTGGCTTGGTGGTGGTGACAATATTGTTGGGCATGAATCCCAAATGTACCATAAAGTATGAATAAGATGTTTACATCTAAAAAAGGAAAATGCTAATAGATGCTTAGAGTAATAGTTAATAATTCATTTAAATAAAGTTTTTATTAAAAAAAAAAAATTAATGTTTTGATAGTTTTTTTCCATTTTCCATAAAAGTTGAGTCAAAACTTTCTTAAAATAGATTATTAACTATTGTCTTAAGGACACTCTTTAGCTTGACTCTTAAAAAAAAAATAGTCAATGGACAATATATTCTGTATTTGTTTTTATATTTAACAATCAATGTTTTTCTCTCTCCAACCAACTTGAAATCATCCTCAATCCCATCGTTTGCAAGCATTGGCTTCCCTCGCATATCACACCTTCAAGATCATCTTGTATGGTCACTGAAGAATTCCTCGAATTGGTTTGGTTTTTGGTTCCTGTAGAGAGGGAAAATTCCCGACCTATCACAAGCTGACACGTCACATTACCAAGTCCACAAAATACAGCCAATTACAGAACACCATGTATTGCTGCTAGGTTTTACTATCACTATTCAGAAGCCAACAGAAATTTGCCAAGTGTCATGCAAGAGCCAATCACGCATCAGCGCACGTGTAAGCGATGACTCAAGCAGCCTCGCACGTGTAAGCGATGACTCAGGCAGCCTCGCACGTGTAAGCGATGACTCAAGCAACCTCGCACGTGTAAGCGATGACTTAAGCGGACCAATCAAGCTGTGACATGTGTCACCAATCAAGCTCCGCCACGTGTCGCTCACCCACCCCCAAACTCCTATAAATAGAAGCCTTCCTGAGACATTTAGGGGGACCAGGATACAGAAGTGAAAAAGCTCTGCTGGAATCAAGCCCTGAAGCCTCCAGGAACTTCAAGAATTTCAACCCCAAAATCGGAGAACATTCGAAGCAGAATCATCCAAACCATCTGCCTAGATCCAAAAGTTTGCGGGAATCAAGCTCAAAGGTTCGAAAACATCAACAAATCATAAATCAGTGAAGCTCTACGGATTCAAGCCTCCAAAGCCCCGAAGAACTTCCACCACAAATCTTCAAATACAAAGAACATTCGAAGCAAAATCATCCAAACTATCTGCCTAGATCTCAAAGTTCACTGGAATCAAGCTCAAAAGCCTCCAGAAACCTCAAACAACTACAAATCAGTGAACCTCCACGGATTCAAGCCTCTAAAGCCCCGGAGAACTTCCACAACAAACCTTCGAAGACGATGAACACACAAAGAACACACGAAGAACACAAAGAACGTGAAGAACAAAGGATTTCCAACAAGCTTATAGCTAGAGATTCATTGTAATTCTGTTCCAAAGATCTTCGATCCATTCTTCAGCCAAATTGAAGTATATCGGGTTTTCGAATCAAAATCACATTACCACAAATCCAATCAACAAAGTCTTTTAAGGAGATCGAATTAGAGGATCAATCTTTTGTAATCACAGAGAATTGTACCACACAATCATCAATACAAATTCGCATTTGTGAAACTATTTCACTTGTTTGACTCATTTCAAACTAGAAATTTAGTCGCTTACAGTTCCCAAATCGCACAAATTTGGATTTGGTTTCATCTTGAAATCCCCGAATTTCGTTGCTATAGAGAATAGAGTGTTTATGCATTTGGGGTCTAGATTTTTTATGAAATGGAATAAGGTGCATGAAGATAGTTCTCTAACGATGGTAGAAAGTGGTGGAGGAGATGAGGAGGAAGATTTAAAGGTTTTTTTTTTTTTTTTTGGTTATTTAAAATAAATATAAAAATGATGAAGTCATTCTGATATGGCAATTTGATAATTTAATGAAAAATGCTAAATACTCACACATTGATGTGATAATAAATATGATTGATGCAATTTCAACAACATAATACTAAATGTCTAAATTATTTAGCAAAAAAAAAAAAAAATTTACTTCTTGTGATTGATAAAAATGAGCTCATAAGTCGGTCATTCATTTGCACAAGTTAGGACAATGACCCAATTCTACCAATTTTCTTGAGATCAATGCTTAGAGTAAAAGCACTTTCTGTGAGTTCCAATTAGCTCAATTAGTAAAATTTCTGATAGTTGTATAAGAGATCTGAGGTTTAATCCCCGCTTACACTAAAAACTAACTGATATTTTGATCTGATGATAAAAAGCTATCATCAGGAGCGAACATTATAGATTGAAACTCTCTTTAAAAAAATAGTAAAAGCACTTTCTTACAATACACCCTTCACAATATAAACAAACTCTTTTCTTTTAACTTAAAAGTTAGGTTAATAATTGCTCTACAAAAAATGTGTTCTTTGTACTGCGTGGAGATCATATAGATTAAAACTCATACCTATAAAAACAAAAGTCAGCCACAGAGGAATTTAAGAAATTCTTGTGAGACCGATTCAAATTTAAGGATCTGTAAGAGTTAGGAGTGTTCTTCCTAAACAAAATCCTAGGGGAACTAAGCTATTCTCCCGCTTTAACCCAACCCAGGCCAAGCTTCAAAACAAGTTACTAAATCCTTAAGTCTCAGCTAACTAGGAATTAAGCATTCCCTTATAGAGTTACGATAGAGTTAGGAGCCCATCAACTTAACAAAACCAATAGGTAACTAAGTTGCTCTCATGCTCTAACTTAATCCCTTCGAGGGGAACTTGGGAGGTAACTATTAAATTTAGAGTTTGGAATATGGTAACCATGTAGTTGACGATCATAACAGTTGAAGCGCATATGGTACAAGAGTAAACAATATTAGGGTTTGTTTGGTAGGAGGATTTTTGTTTTTGTTTTCAAAACAATATGAAAACAATTTTCAAAAAATTGAAATTGAAACCAGTTTTCAGATAATAATTTTTACATTATATGTGTTTAGCTTCACTTTTAAAAACAATTTTCGAAATACTAAAAACAAAAAATGATGTTTGGGAGACCATTTCTATTTTTTTTTTTTTTAAATAAAGTTTACAAAAAGTAACATGTAGAATCTGTAGATTACCCCCTTTTTTTTTATAATGATAAGGGATAGAGTTCATGTATTTTATTATTATTTTTTTTTTTTTTATAATGATAAATTTCAAACAGGCCCTTAAATCAAGGATGTCAATACCGTACCGGAGGCCGTACCGGTTTGGCCACCGGTACGATATATTTCGGATACCGGTCAATGCCGGTGTACCGTTTCGGGTTTACCGCTATTTTATATATTTAATATATATATATATATACACACACACACATACACACACAAAATCTCTATTTACCATAAAACAATACCTCAAAAATTCATGTTTACCATAAAACATTACTTCAATTAAGAACAAATAATTCATAGTTTTAAACTTTAACATCAACTAAAAAAAAACACAATAGAGATTTTTTCCGATACGGCCGGTATTTTTTCCGATACGAAATAGGGGGGTCGAGCGTACCGAATTGCTGGCCGGTACGGTATATTTCGGCCGTACCGGCCGGTACGGTACAGAATCGATAACCTTGCCTTAAATACTATAAAAAAAATAACTTTTATTAAATTAAAATTGAATTTGATACATATGTGTGTATATATATTAATAATTATTGTTTTCTTGAAAATTCCAACCTTGTGACTATTTGAATCTAAGAAATCTAAACTTTCCTTTTCTTTTCTGTCTTTTAAGGGAGGGGGAAGTTCCTAACAGGTCTTCTCACTAGTCGGAGTCTTGGGCCATGCCCTCAAAATTTCTAAAAAAGTTAATTCTTTTGTAGAAATATAATTAAAAATTTTTTTATAAAATTTTAAAAATATATTATATTTTTTTATTATATAAATTTGATAATTCCAACAGGGAGAAGAATTTAAACTTTGAACATGAAACATTACATAATGTAAGTTGAGTTATGAGAGTGTTTGAATCGCATTTTAGTATGTCCGTTAGCATCTTGAAGTAGTGAGATATGAGAATACCATTTTATATGTTTTGTAGGGTACTAGTGTCGTGTTGCCAAATGATCTAACCAAAATATCTCCATCAAACGATTCGACAAGTTTGTGATTGTCTACGACATGTGAACATTAATAAAGCTGTCAATAACCTTCACAAAATTGTTTGGTTAACTTCTTTTGAAGTGGGAATGTTTGCAGCCAACTGGCCTACTTCGGAAAACTGTAGTATACTATGGATACTGTCACTTTATATATATCTTGTTTCATTATCCAATCAAAATAAAGGATAAAATTTTGGATGGAGATAAAGACCAAATTATAAAAATTATAGATTATAAAAATTATAAAAAAAAAAGATTATAAAAAGATTATAATAATTATAGGTAAAATTATAAAAATTTTCATTATTTTAGGATTAATGCTTCTTCCTCTTGTATTATAGGTAAAATAAACTTAGAATAACTACTCAAGCAACTTCAATACATGTGACCCCTACCTCTTGGACCAAACAGATTTGATTGAGTAATGCAAGATATGT
Source organism: Quercus tomentella (assembly GCA_028535165.1). NCBI lineage: Eukaryota > Viridiplantae > Streptophyta > Magnoliopsida > Fagales > Fagaceae > Quercus > Quercus tomentella. The sequence goes on along the minus strand of JAPQVY010000100.1, from coordinate 38,335,790 downwards.
TACAAATTTTAATTCATAAATCTTATAAATTGATATGTTACCATTCACAAAAATTAATTAAACATCTATTTATTATGTTGTTAAAATTGCAACAATAATGTTCATTGTCACATAAGTTTTTAAGTTTTTTTTTTTTTTTTAGTAAAACTTGTAATACCCTTTAAAATTCTCCAATTCAAAATTCTTGCTCCATCACTAAAATGGGGATTTAAAGGGATTAGAGAGTTGTCTACATGGATTTTAGGCAGTAGGGCAAGTGGGCGGGGCCGCGGGGGAATAATTGAGTAGCCTAATTGGAATGGAAATTTTTTTATACTTGATTTAAAATGCATATCTTCAAATTTGATCCAAAATAAACCTCTAGGACCCCCGGGTCTTCACTCTTCCACTATGATCACTTAGATACCCAAAAAAAAAAAAAAAAAAAAAAATTGATATCAATTCAATTATTATCAGAAGCCCAAACATAGAATATCTATTTGTTATTTGGGTTTGTCAAGCTTGAATTACAAACTCATATAGTCATTTGTATGATATATATATATATATATATATATATATATATATATATATATATATATATATGTGTGTGTGTATGTATACACAAATACAAACTTAACAACCGTACGTGAAATCCCAAGTAGTCATTGACTGATCCACATTCATAAATTTTGACATACATAAATATATCCTAATTTGACTTCAATATATAAAGAAACACACACAGCTTCCCCATCTTATTATTCTTATTCACCATACATAGCTGATAGCTCATGTATTGACCTAGCTAGCTAAGCTAATTTGTAGCTAGTAGGTTAGCTCAAACTTCTCAAACCACTTGAGGAATCCTAGAGCAGCATCCCTTGCCTTCAATGGTGGAGGCGTTTCTGGAGTAAGTGGCTCAAACTCAGCCTTCCATTCAGCGAGACACATCTCATTCTCTTTTCCCTCCACAGGAATGAATGAGAAGGTGACTCTATATGGATCGTACATCCTCCTCAAGTCACCTCCGATCACACGGTATGTCACGGACTGCCCCATCTCCACCTTCTCTATCTTCTCAGTTGATTCTTTCACGTAGTTGCTGATGGCTGCGTCCACCACTTTTGCATCAGAATTTACATCCATTTTTATATAACTACGTAAGTGCACAAAATTACATATGGTTTTTTTATTTTCATGCATGAAATGGTTTTTTTTTTTTTTTTGGTTCTCAAGTTTAAGTTTAAGGATGGAAGGTGATTCTGAAATTAAACTTGAATTGGAATTTACGATAATCTTGCGTTAGGGAGCTTTCAATGGTTATGGTTTGGATAATTCACCTGAACTTGCTTAGGAAATTTTCGTTTTCTTTTTTTTGACCTCACACATGTAATTTTCTTATTGGGAGTTGAAGCTTAAGGCTTTAGACTCCAGACATATTCGAAGTCAAACTTTTTTTTTATTTATATTTATAACTATTAGTAAGGAATATATTATATTTTAAATTTACTTTTCCTCCTTACTAAGAAATTTTTTTAAAATATAACCCTTAAATCAAACATAGAATTTGAGGCAAGTTCTGAAGCAACTTTCATTGGGGGACGAATAGGATATGTTGAGGATATCAAGAATGCAAAAGGGAGTGCATATTATATAGGGTTATGTATGAACTTAGTTGTTATTTTAGTAGCTTGAAGACTTGAAGTCTAGCTAGAGAAATAGCTTCTTTATGGTTTTTTTTATTTTTTATTTTTTATTTTTTATTTTTTTTAAATTTAGTAAATAAGTTAAGCTCAAATTTAAATGCATTCGTCAATAAAATCATGAATATAATGCTTGATTTAATTATATTACAACATTAATTATATGTTTAAATATATACATATATAAAAATATACTTATATAGACATTTATATATATATATATATATATATCTCTAAACATTTGTAAATAAATTCATTATTTTTGTAATTTATTAATATTTTATAATATAAACATCCTGTTTTGTTTAAAACGAAATAAGGTTGATAAATCTAATTTTTACAAATTCATACACAAAATCACTTTATCTAATTAACTCAATTAAGCTTATAGAATCAAGCTTGAGAAAGACATATATATACCAGGGCCAAGCTTAAAAAGCCTCAAACTTCCAGGGCTGCCATCTCCTTGGATGTATTCAGCTCGAGCAAGCATTTCAGGATTTATTTTGCTGATAACTTCATTGTCTCTATACATTTCCCACGCCTTCTCGGCAGGGATGTTGAGCACCACTTCACCTTTCATGCTCCTCATCTCTCCTTCTGTCTCTGTCTCTCTCTCTTTAAGGTTTGTCTTGTTCTATGATGAGGATGGGATAGGATGGGGGTTTATATAAGGACAGATGACTAAGAGATGCTCTCTCCAAGTGGAGATTTAATAATTAAAAGTACCACTCAATGAAGCCACGTAACTCTCTCTCTCTCTCTCTCTCTCTCTCTCTCTCACAATTATATACTTCATGTTGATTTCAAATTAATCACTTGACTTTCTAAGTTGTTTTAACTTGTTCCCATAAATGAGTCATTACTAACTTAAATAGATAGCAAATTTCACCTAAGACTTTATTATTATTATTTTTTATATGGGTTCCATTAATGAGTGCATAGGTTAAAGATTAATAATTGTTCAATTATAAGTTGCAATACACACTTAAAAAAAAAATGAAAATACACGTATTAATGATTCATTAGTTTACACGTACAAAATTATTGTGGTTGTGTGTGGTTTTTTTAGATATATATGTACACTTTTACTTTATAAATGTATAAAAATATCAAAGGTATCATATCCACTGCCTTGGCTCTTAGGAAATTCATTAACAAAATCATTATATTAAGAGACTTGACACATATACTAAACAGGAACAATGACATCTTGATTAAATTGTGTTACTCTATTATGATTTTTTTTTTTTTTTTTTTAAGATTTTAGTGATAAATAGAATTACCCACCATTCACATATAGAGATTGTAAATTTCTAGATAGTTACATGGTTTTTTTTTTTTTTTTTTCTTTTGTTTTGTTATTTTTACTTTTTAGTAGAAATAGACCTATTAAGAGTCTAAATTGCAACAATTTTAAAATTAAGGTTTGGTTTGGGTCTAGTGCCCTGTGTACTGAACTCGATAGGATGTTATCATGTGTCCAAGAAGTGCCCCATGGCAACATCCCATCAAGTCATTACATAAAATGCACTGGACCTAATCTACTCCCTTAAAATTTTGGGTTAACTTACTATTATTGAAGCATCAAGATTTTGCAGTTTTAAGAATAAGGTCAACGGAATGTAGATTCTTTTAGCTTGTTATACCTAGATGTTTTGTTGATAGATCATGAAAGTCTTGGAGTTGGTGCCTATAGATTCTTTTAATCGTCCTACAAAATACGGATATGCAAAATAGAAATTTTCAACAAATGGAGTCATTTCATTTCAAAAGTAGATGTTAGAACAATTGATGCTCCAAGCCTTGTGGTGTAGTGAACATGACGGGATTCCACTAATTTACTAATAATTGACATTAATGCGTTCCCCACCAACCACCCCCAATTCGTATTGAATACATGTAGTATAAAAACGCCTCTAATCTCATGGAGTCAGTTCCCTCTAGTGGCTAGAAAAATAAAAAGTATAAATCATTTCGTAGAAGCTTTTGGAGGAGAAAAAAAAAAGATTCCTCTTCTAAATAATTTTAAAAGAGAAAAGGAAGCCAAGAATATAAAATAGAATTTAGGAGTAAAAATAAATAAATAAATAAAAAACAATTTACATGCTAAATATGCTGCCCCTGCAGCTCAAATCCATGCCCTCTCCCCTGCTCCACCAAGCACTTGGTGCATAAAGAGATCCCAACTTTGACTTCAGGAAATATTCTATCAAAAAAATGAAGTTTTAGTTGATATAAATTATAATAGACCATTAATTGATTTTAAAACCAAAATTATATAGTTCAGTTAGTGAATAATGGATAAAGCACAACATCTTTGAATATATAAGAAGTTGGACCATTTTCCAAAAAGTTAGACAGCCCACTTTATAATTTGCATTAAAATAAAATAAAATAAAAAAGATTAAGATGCTGGATAGCATAATATAGGCATACAAAAAATGCTGTGGCATCCGCACAAGGCATTATATGAATTTTTTTTTTTTTTTTGAAAAAAAAAAAAAAAATCCTTTCCCTTTATTCTTTATAGGCTTTGCGTGGTCTACCCTCAAAAGTTGAAACAATAATCCCTTCCACTGCTTAATATACTTTCCTCACGTGTACAAACAATAATACAATATAAAACTATAACAAAAACAAATTGTAGTTGCACAACTTCTTGTAATCAATCTCTGTACCCAAAAAAAAGGGGGGGCTTTTGGAGAACATAAGCTGTGTAGGCTAACAGAAATTAAAAACTGCCTGCCAAAAAGGAGAACCTGGTACCGATGGCATGAAAAACAAAGAGTGTGTCTGCTGCTCACTCTTTGAAGCAATCACATGGTTCCTTCCGGGACGAGTCACTTGAAACAATTCTTTTGCTTTGCTAACCACTAAAGAGTAAAAGCTAAATACCCCAAAGCAAGGGCAAAACGACTTCAGAATTTTTCTCTATAGTTCACAAAGACATAAAATGGTAACAGGTTAGCTATTGCAATGGAAAGCAAAAAATTGTCAAAAGCAGAGTTACAATGGGAAATTTGTGAAGTTCTAACGTGTAATTCACAATAGCAAATCCAATTAGAAAACAAAATGTCACTTTCAGTCTTATAAAGTGATCAAATCTTGGTAAAAAGATTTTGTGAGGTCTAGTTCAGTTACCACAAGTGGAATGAAGCAAATCTATGGGTTGGGGGGCTCTTTATCGAGCTCTGCACTCAACATATGATGAAGAAGGAGATCAACCCTCTGGCTCCGTGATTTTGTACTGCACCAAGCCAAATGAACAAGACAAGGCAGCTGTTAACGTCCAAAAATGGATGCAAATAGAGCTTTCAAAAACTTTAAACTAGTTCATCATACATACCCAATAGATCGTCGACGATCCTTTCTGCCTTCTACTGCCTAGATTGAAAAGGTAATAAAATAATTATATGATTTAAATATTTTAATAGAACTATAAGTATAAACTGGTGAGGGGATCAAGAACATTGGAGACAATGGTGACAAAAAAGAAAGACTACCACAAACAACCAGTTCAAAGCAAGAAAAACTCTAATTATGGTCAATAAGATTTCATTTCAACTACTGGGGGTTGGTGCAGCTTAAATGTATGATGGTAAAAAAAAAAAAGGCTCTTACTAACAACAACAACAGATGATTAGTTTAGGAAATTAATTCTAATGGAGGTTATAAGTTCTGACGATAACAATAATGATTTATCTATTGCTAATAAAAAGCAAAGAAGCCATTACTCTGCCAATTTTTTTTTGCAAAAATATAGATATCAAGTAACTTTCAGAACATATATATGGCAATGCTGAGCAATGTGGGAAGAACTTCCATCTTAATCATTTCTGAAGCCTGAATAGATAACCTAACATGGCCCTATTAACATCATTGAAGATTTGAGCAACATGCAAAACAACCAGTAACATGATAATCAAACAATTTTCAAAATATATTTATAAGTAATTACAAAATAAACCCCAGAGCTTGGTATTAGCATCAAACTAAACCTAAAAGATTTGATTGCACTAATGTCAACCTTATAATCTTAAAAGTGTTACAATGGGCTCTTAGTAAGTCTTTGAATTTGTTAACTAAAAATAATGGAAATCCATATAAGTTGTACTTAGAATTTATCTAAGCAATAAAAATTCAACACAAGAGTTGCCGATGGTATTTTGGCACAAAACAAAATTTAGAAAACGGTTTATTTATATGTAAAACCTAATTTAGCCTCCAAATAGTTCTCAAGGGCAGTTTGCTTGAATTTCCAATATCTCTAGTTAATAGGCCTCAATGAAGATCTAGATTGCAATAATTTTGAAACTAAAGGGTGGATATTGATGGATTGAGAAACTCAAGAGTTAATTTGAAAATCACCCTAAAATTCTAGGAGGATCTATGTAATTTTCTTAAGTGAAAGGGAAATCATATATCTGCATCATGCTCGCATTTTCAGGAGATGGACCTGGCTGCATAGCTTTGATTTTATATTGAAATGATAAGTGCAGGGCAACTACCAACCTTATCCTGTTCTTCAAAATTGTCCGATGACTCAAGATCCATTTCAGCAAAGAATGCCTCCAATACAAAAGCTACAATCTGAAATTACGTGAAAAACAAACTCTAAAGTTAATCTTCATTTGTTTGGGTAATTAATACACAATTGTTTTGAAAAGAGGAACACATATGTCAACAGGAAATTATAAAGCAAACCTAAAGCAATACAATTCACAAAAATTACAACCTAAAATAAGTAGAATAAATAAACTCTACACTAGAACATGCTTCTAAAGTACCATACTTTCGAGCCCATTTCAAACTACAACTACCTAAAAAATAATGATAACTGAGAGCTCAATATCATTAAAATGTATAACTGTTTCTTTCTCTCAAAATTACCCACATCAAGCAAAGGGGCCTTTTTTCCAAGTAGAGCTTCTTCTTTTACTAAACAAATAAATTTAAAATTAAGACAACAATGCCACAACAGCAAAGGCTTCTCATATTCCAAATTCCCGATAAGAAAATCTTTAAAATGTTAAAAGTAAGTCATTCACAACAACCCTATCTGGAGTCGCATGTAAAATTTTTAGGATGGAATCGGGGCCCCTAACTTAGCCAAACCAAAACTGTTCTTTGTTATGGGCTGACCCTTGTGAAGTTACTACGTATGAATGCTTCATACATAAAGGTAATTAATATCACTCTCTATGTTAAATTTTAGCAAACAAAATTGTAATGACATATTTCAACTTTGGTTTTAGTCAATTACGGAAAATCTATTTCTTCAGCATCTTATTCAAGAAACAAAGTTGCTCTGCCTCATAAATTGCAAAACAATCAAATGGCAGGCATTTTGCTTCTGCAACACATGGAGAAAGGGCCAACAAGCTTTAGCTCATATGGCACCTCCTTCTCCTATAGTGGGTTCAGACCACACTAAGTGCTTGTGTAACTTATTAATTTTAAAAAACATACAGGCAACATTGTTGGAAAAAAAATGGAGCAATAGTAAATAAAACTTACCAAATTTAAAAGCAGTAACACAGTTATTAGGTAGAAGCTGACAAAATAAGTGAGGCTCCATGCAGTTCCTGTTAATTCCTTGTAACTCTGAAATGATGAATGGCAATTAAAAGAATGACTCAAAGTGTAGGTCACAATTACAGTTAATTTTAACTAATTGAACCATAAAAGTAATAGCACAGGATTAAGGAAGAACTGCTGATAACAACTTAAATATGCCTGAACCTCTTCTATAGTCCAAATATTAGTTGTATGCACTACATGCGGTTTACTGACATTTTAAATGTACAGATATTCTGTAGGGTGGAAAAAAAATGCTTTAGTGCTAAGCTAGTAACTCTATTGAACCAAAAAAGGATTCAAGCCTTGATGCTGGGACAGACACAATGACGTGGATCATACCAATTAACTTGTACACTTTGAAGGAGAGGGAATTCATGTCAGTCACAACACTTTCCTATCATGGCAGGACATGCATGAACAGAAATGTGCCCAAGAATATGGTTGCATTTCTGTGACTCATAAGAACCAATTGTCCGATGGAGTTTGGGTTGTGACAGGTTCCCACCAGATCAGTTCTCTTATGTGGGAATTTCTACAAACCATCCACTAGGTGGAGCCTAAATAAAATCCATGGGTCCCATGTGGGATCAAAATGCATGGATTGTCTAGATCCATGCAATCTTTGCGATGCATTTCAGATCTAGTGGTTGTAGTTTGCAGATTTCCAATTTTTACTTAGGTAGGTAGAGAGTAGCCAACCCATTAACAGCTCCCTCATAAAGAACCCCAATCTTCTGTCACCATGGAGGTACAGTCAAGAAAGCCTAGATTCTCAAAATCACAATAAAAATAAAATGAGAGAAAAAAAAAAGGAAAATCCCAGCAAGCATTCATGAGGACATAAATCATAAAAGAATTGCCAGACAGTATCATTCACTATGCAGAGAGATGATCATTCAGGATAATATAATTCAACAAAAATTACAAATAAAACAGCAGTAATACCTGCATCCATGCTTGCCAGTTTCCCATGACCAGTAAATTGAAAAGTGTCACCATCCCATTTGGATAGTCATTGAAATTGAAAAGTAAATAGCTGATTTTGTTAAGAAAAATGACTGAAGAAACTGACACTTACTGTTGCAACTAAATCTTTGCAGAAGAAATAAACAATTTACAAAATAATTGAATATAAATATCTAATAGAATTTTCCTATAATAGCCTTTTATTAACAATATAAAACAGAAAGATATCACAGTTACGCCATGGCTGGATAAAATGAAACCTTAGAAAAGAGTTTATTAATGAATAAAGGATACTCATCATCTGAAAGATCAGTACTGTCCAAACTGGCATTTCCAGCATTGACAAGCCCACCAAAGATCTAAAAATTAGAAGAAAAATTTTTTGGAGAATGTTTTAACAGTAACATAAATGGGGAAAAATATTCAATATTACACATGGATATAGCTATCAGATGTCTAAATATCAAATAATAAGGACCTATAGATTAGAATTGTCAACCTTCAAAATGTGACTGATGGAACTTTTGAAACTAGGTCTAAATCAATTAGGTATAAAATTGACCCTCAACACTATATATTAAATTTTAAATCTGTGAAGACACATAACAGAAACTTGAGTATTTCCAAACATATGCTGAAGAAATATTGTGTAAGTACAGGTTAGACATTTTTCATGTACTTCCATTTAATATAATAGGGAAGCACGGATTGGTGAAGAAGAAGAAGAGCATCTTTATATTAGTCAATTACTTTCTTTGAAAGGAAGCAGGAGAAAAGAACTTACCTGTACACCAAGAGAGCAATAAATACATAGGACACAAAATATGGTTCCAAGGTATGGCATCAAACTTGGTATAAGGGTTATGAAAGTGGCAATGTAGGCACGGTAACGCTTGATGTACATCAGCAGCCTTATCAATCTTAACATTCTTGCTAGGAGAAGGTAGCGAATCCTGTTAACATTAACAAAGGAGAAATAATTGTAGACAAGGAAGTGCTTTGAAAGCTATTATAAACCATAAAATTCCTGTATCAAATTTATCAACTTAATGTTCTGTGGACATCAGAGGAAACACAGGTCTGTGGTATGATCACTGGTATTTTCCTATAAGAAACTTGTAAATATCATTAAGAAGTATCCTACATTGAGAGCAATTTGACGAAGTCAATGGGAAGGTCATGTAAAGATCATCCAAAAAATTGTCATCATGCCTAGACTTAGAAACTTATATTCTCCAAAGATTTTCATATTATGTAAAAACTCAATAGCAAAGAGTTAGGACAAATACAGTGAGGCAAAATGACGAACTCTCATGTAAAGAAGAAAAATATTTTTAAGAAAACTATTCCCAACCATTCGCCATTGGAAAGGAAAGTAAGTCCTTGAGGGGCCACAAAAGTCAAGGTTTCTCCGATAACTGCAGACATAAGAATCATCAATCAATAGTGATATAAATGGAACAGAGAATAACACAAACCAAAGAAGTAAATGATGTTTATTCCATACAATAATCAAAAGGGCCAATTAGCAATAGAAAAAGTTGTTTCTATAGACAATTCCATATATCAAATCTAGCAATATTGTTATGATGCCTATAAGACTGATTTGTAAAGAAATTGCAATAAATAGTACTACAAAGGGATGTTATTTTCCAATCTGATTACCTATTATCCAAGTGACCATAAAATCAAAGCGGTTTTGACCATCCCTCCAATAATTCTCAAATCCAAATGAATATATTTTTAAAGCCATTTCCAGCACATATATCCATCCTGTGGGATAAAAAGACAAAATAAGAAAAAGAAGAAGAAAAAGCCACCTATTAATTTCAGAAACAGAAAATAAGATTAGTCTATATAGCACACATAATTTGGAGTAATGAGACCAAACAGGTAATAAAGAGCAAGTTAATAAGTACAACATTTCTAAAGGAGTACCAAAACTGAAAACTCTCAAAGCATAAAACAGACTTCTAGCCCAAGTCAGAACATGTAAAAAATAGTAGTTACTTTTTCACTTGCCATCACTACCGAAGACTATTACCCAAGATTATCAAGTATTTCCTGTTAAGCGAGCATGCATCAATAAGTCCAAAAGTCAGTCTAGCAGCAATAGAGACTGCCAACACTGCCATCAATAAGTTTAGCTATTATTCAGAATGCTCCTTTGCCTGTGCGTGTGTGTGTGTTGTTGATGATGCGGGAACCACAAGCAACAATTTATTTACACTTAGATTTATTGGATTTGTTGCTAAAATATCGGTATTAAACCTGAAACTCCCAGCGGATGACCATAAACCCAAGGAAAGGAAAGAATTGGTTAGATTTTTCATATAATCTCCTCTTATATATAGATAGACTAATTATCTATTTATTTATTTTTCCTATTTTATATTTTATTTAACTATATGCAACAATTTATTTTGTTTTAGTTTTATTTCTTTTTGGACATTAATTAAAATTTTATTTTATTTAGGCCCCAGTACTCAATTAGGTTAATTAGTATTTTTACTTAAAGCTTAGTGTATTTCTATCATTCAATAAGTAGGGTTTCCTATGCTAATTAGAATTAGGATTTAGTATCCTATATAAGGAAACTATTGTACTCCTTTCAAGGAGATGTATTTCGATGAATGAAAGTTTTGTTTGGTTTTTTGTCTAGTGCAGACTCCTAGTGGTTTTTTTTTTTCATGGTGCTGACTCCAAGCAAGCCTAGGAGATGATTCCTAGGTTCCTATCCTTTATTTTAATTTTATTGTTCCTAAGTTTTGGCTTGTCATGCTTCGGTGTGTTTCTCATCTAGCATTCATATGTTGCACTTTCCCTAACATGTGATCTAAAAGACCCTAAGCATGGCCTTGGTTCAAATATAATACACTTATGCTTCCGGTTTAGTGCCTGAAAAGGTATCAACATTCAGGAAGGCCATCAATATTGGTTCCAAACATCAATGCTGATGGTTAGAACAGAATTGACCATCTCAACCATTGAATATATACATAGTTATGATGGATCATTTCAAGCTCTCATCACTTACATAACTACCAAGGTCACTAACTGCCATTTTAATATATTAATCCACTACAAGCTAATTGTAACAATGAAAATCCTTTAATTGACAATTTTAGCAGCCAACCATAAATAGTAGCTGAAAAATCTATGTTGTCTTAATTTTCTGAATCTACAGATATGCGAATGCTAGACTTGCATCAACTCAGAAGCTTACCATAAACATCTTTAGACTATAGATTGTTAGTTTAGCAATAATTCACACATGTACATATGAAGATAAGTTGATCCTCAGCAAGCGCTTACCAAAGACAAACTCTACTTCTTGCCACACCTTTTGAGCAGAATTATTTTCTATATCAAGCTGCAACAAAATAAGCATTCCACATTAGCATGATTTATAAATGTCAGGATAAAGATACATGAGCCACTTGCCAATTAATTGTTCTGGATCCAGTAATCAAGAAACCAAAAGCACAACTCTACTACAAAAACAACTCTATTAATAGTTTGGGGTGCCATTGAGTATCAAAGTGTTCAGGAAATGAATTAAAATATTTGATTCTTGGTTCTGTCAGATTTTTTGTTTTGACTTGCAAGAAGGTCAAAGAGTATCTCTGTTAATGGAGCATTGATTAGAAAGGCTTCCTCAGTATTTTCTGAGAATGTTAGAGGGAAATATTACTTTTCATTTAATGCCAAAATATTCATATTAATGGGCTCTCTCCCAACATTGATTAGAAAGGTTTCCTCACTCCTTTCTGAGAATGTTAGAGGGAAATATTACTTTCCTTTTAATGCCAAAATATCCCTATTAATGGCCTTATCTCTCACTTTATTAAGTGTGCTGTAGCCTTTCATCATCCTAAAGAATGGACATCGGTATTATAGTTTGAAATCAAATAGACCAGGTATCAGATGGTAGACATATCATCAATTTTCTTATTCTAAAACCTAACTGAAAATGATGACATGTGAAGAGTAGTGGAAATGGCTGTTCTTAAGGTAAATAAATCTGGACCACTAACATCATTCAGGATATTGACCCAGAATCAATTGACAAAAATGACTGGTAGAATATTTCTGACATCATATGTGCAATTAGCACTTAACTAGGTGCCTTTGTTAGTTAACATGTAAAAGCATTCTGTTACAAACTCATGGGTAGAACTCACCCTTGAAAACCAGCTTACAAGGGGAGGGTGCTCAAGAGCTTATAAACACATGGTTAAGCTTATACTTAATCCATGTGGGACATTAGGATCATAACATACCACCACACTCCACAGCCAACGTCCACGACGGCTCACTCTAGCGACACTGACCCGATGGTAGTCTTTTCTCTTTTTGGTGGCTCCACTTACCTATCAATAATTTTAATCTAGCCTCTAGGTCAACCCCTCCGAGATCCGACCGCAAAACCGCAACTCATTTGATCCCATACTCAATGAGCTACGTCCGATTACTCGAAGTGATGGTTGGCTCTGATACCAAATGTTACAAACTCATGGGTAGAACTCACCCTTAAAAACCGGCTTACAAGGGGAGGGTGCTCAAGAGCTTATAAACGTTAAGCTTATACTTAATCCATATGGGACATTAGGATCATAACACATTCCTCTTCTAAGAATCGATTGTTTTGGGGTCTAGACAGTGACACATCCACAGCTGAGAAAATAAGGGAAAAAGAATTACTCAGCAGGGCCAGCACTGTAATCATGGGCAACTCAAGCTGCAAACTCGTTGCAATCTAGGCCAAAAAAGGAGTACAATTTAGAGGACGCTTCAGCTGAAAATTGCATTATTAGTACTTGATGTCATGACGCTTACAACTTGTTTATTTATTTGTAGAAACAAGTAAAGATTCACCAACTATCCTAGGAATATGGAGAATTATGAGGATGTAATACATTTTTTCCAAGAAACTTGCAAATTTATTATTATTATTATCATTTACTTCTTGTTGTCAACCTACATTATTACACATTTACCCCTTACTATGGGTATATTTAGTAGACTGTAATAGACATTGTAATGTAACAGTTATTCCTATGGTTTATTTATTTTATAGTTTAGTTATGGTTTTATTACAAAGAAAAGTCATTCTTTATGAATGACTATTTTTTAGAATGAGGAATAACTATGCCTCTCTAAACGGGTTGTAAAAGCTTTTCCTTAGTAGGTGTAATAATTTTTAAAATTAATATATTTACAAATATACAAACTCTCCATATACACATAACAATTACAAAAATAATAAAAATATAACCTCTCTCTCAAATTTAAAAATTATTCATTTTTAGGAAACATTGAATAGCTAAGATATTTCCTAATGTTACAACTTACAATCAAATGTATGAATATGTCTAGTTATTTCATTACAACGCATTTTATTTCTAATAATAAAGATTATCATCACTGTTGTAACTCCATTTAGTGTACCAAATGTGCCCTATGTAAACACTACTCATAGCAATCATCATCCTCAATATTTTTAGTATCTACGGTTATTCTGCCAGTATAAAACCCTAAAACAAAGAATAATATACATACTCAAAATAATAAATTCACAGAGACGTGTTAACACTCTATGTACATATTAAAATTGACAGTTGCATCTGTCTCCAGAAATTGTAAATTCCTCTTTCCCATTTTGGCAGTTAAAGATCCCTGAAAGCTAATGCCTGTTGAAATGTTCTCAATTCCATTTGCATGGAATAATTAAAAGGGGTCCCCTCAGGTATGGGATAGGGTAAGGGGGCTGGGAAAGCCAATCAAGAACCAAATGACAAACACCACAGAAAAATAATTATGACCGTTTGAATTCTATTTCATTTGAAACATGCAGTGATGGAAAAATAAATTATTTTTACACCACAATGATGAACTTTGACAACAAATAGCATCTAGAAATTACATCCTTAAAGAGTCAATGCAAGTTTATTCATAAGCAATAAGATCATACCACTAAAGGCATCAAACAAGAATATTAAAGCGGAACTTTAATTCATAAATATCAAATAAATCCAAGGCAATGAACCCTATATGTTGACCACGCCATGGTGGCAAATGAAAAGCACCAGTTCTATTACAATAGAGGTCATACCGTTGTTTCGACAATAACAGCAAACAGATTCAGTATGAGAATGAAGGATATAATGAATCCAAATCTAGGACTCCGCACAAAGCCTTTCAACTTTTTAGAGCAGGGTGAATTGTAGACTGATGGAAAATGTTCAAAGCAAGATTCCTACAACCAAAATACATAGTATCAAAGATGCAATATAACGCTCTTTGTCACTCAAAAAGATGCTTACTGATGCTTCAGATCTAGGGCATTTCAGACTTACACGCTCTTCCTTCGGGAATTTTAGAGCAATGGCATGGCAAAGGTAATAAAATTCATTTAGGTTGATCTACAAGTCAAAAGATGAAGTTCAGCAAACAAATCAGAGAAATACACATACAACAAATGATAGCAATCATAACGTTTTTCTTCTACAATGTCCATCTCTAGTAAAAAACAGTTCAAAATACAAGGAAAAGAAAAACCAAATTTTATTGTTCTTTCAAATTATTAGGTTGCACCACTTGTAATCCTGTTGACCAAAAATAAGCTGTTTACCACTTGTAATGATTTGCATTCTAGAATTGGCGTTGTTGAGAGATAAATGATGTGAGAACACTGAATCTCAAGCAAAGGCAAAAACAGTCATGCAGTGGTAAGCAAATGGTAGACTTGTGTGAATGATGAAGCAGGTTGAGTTATCACACTACTTTCTTTACCCTTCCAGCACAACTAGAAGATCAAAATTTAATATCAGGGTGTCAAAATTTTATATTATTGAAGCATCTATGTCAGGAAGGAAGAAAAGTGAAAGAAGCAAACAGAAAGGATGAAATATTAGTAGATAACCAGTTTTCATGTTTTGTAGAAGGGGAAAAAAAGAATGAATAAGTTTCACCTAGCCCCACTATGCATCATCCAATTGATCCAAAATTCAAGAAGAGATTGAGGATCACAACAGGATCCTATCTGATCTCTGTTAACACGGGACTCAGATTACCTTACTCAAACAAAAGGATAATTCTTCAGAATTAAATATTCCTTTTGGATTTATTATAGGGAGGCCAAATAATGAGATGAAGACAAAGGATCTTTGCAATTTCACCAATTTATCTGCATCATATATCAAAAAAATTAATACAAGGGTATAATAAAAATTAAAATTCTCTTTCTTCCTTATCATAATTCTCTTCTAACAATCAAGGGCAGGTTTCATCCTTCTTCCAGGGTTCCATCCCCAGTACCAAACAAGTGAAAGTGACATCTCTGTCTCTAACTTTGTCCTTACACATTTTAATCCTCATTACAAAACAGGAAAATTTAGGTCCCACCACTAATCAGTAATCAGAAAAGGCTAGAGATCAATACCATATAGCAAAGTGTTGATTCCCGATGTCTAGGGTCTAGGCAAGAATGGATAGTGAAACTCTGTCATAAGGCTAGATCATATTTAAGGATCACCTTTTTTTACTTATTTGGATGTCTAGGCAACTAATAATTTTAATAAAAGAATTTGATCAGGTTACTAAGCACTAAAACTAAACAAAGTTCCTGAAAGAGGGTGGGGTGGGGTGGGGTGGGTGGGGGGGGGGGGAGGGGGGATATGCCCCCCCAGCATTTAGGTTTTTGAGCATGCGGTGCATTAATATTTAGATGCAAAATATTGCCTAGGAACCAACAGTATAAACAACAGAATACAAAATTAAACCAAAAAAAGTAAATCTCACAGTCTCTATCCCTATTATATTATATAAAATAAAAATGATCTAAAATAAATAAATAAAATAAAAACTAGAGCAAAATATATCTCAGTCCCAGAAGGAGACAATGCAAGAAAGACTACAATGGGTTACGGAAGCTGGTTCTCAAAATTGAAGTCTAGGCCATGCATACTTCCCAAAAAGGTTATCAAAATTGAGATATCATAACAAATCTAAAACGTAAAAAATGCAATGGATTAAAGAAAACCTAGGCATGGAAGAGCAATACTCACCACAGTGGTAATGGTCAAGCAATCGTGTTCTAGCAGAGAGAGAGTGGCAGAGCAACAAATCAGACAGAGAATGAAAAGATAGGAGGGCGAATGTGTAAGATGAAAAAGTTATACTTTGGATAGTCAGAGAGCATTAAATGGGGTATCATTGTCACTTTTGTAAAATTTATAAAAATAAAAATTTAAAAAAAAAAAAAAAAAAAAAGATAACTATCCTAGTCTTGGGAATGTGAATACCCACATTTTTTTAAGTAAATCCATATTCCAATAGAAGTGGGGTTTTATGGGGATCCAAATTCCCTTGAGCTATTTGCATTCCAATAAGGAATCTTGAAAGATGACCCAAACCAAATGCCTTATATGTATTTCTAGATATGGGAGGCAAGGATGTTATCTTGCCTAAAATGGAAACAAAATCTGCTTGTTATGAAATACAAGAAGCACTCTACAACCAAAGTGTATTCTTCCTTATATTCATGAACATTACATACTAAATATCGAAGTCTTATGTGCATTAGTAGGTGCTGTATACATTTGCTAGCAAACATATCCATGA
The DNA here is from genome assembly GCA_028535165.1 of Quercus tomentella. Taxonomy (NCBI): domain Eukaryota; kingdom Viridiplantae; phylum Streptophyta; class Magnoliopsida; order Fagales; family Fagaceae; genus Quercus; species Quercus tomentella. Next base: position 38,318,931 of record JAPQVY010000100.1, on the reverse strand, counting down.
CACTAAAAACAGAAATGATTAAAAATTTAGCAAAATGACTAAATGTAAAATTTTTACACCAATGATGGATTGTTCAAACAGATGACAAAGAAAAGTTATGAACACTAATAAAAAATAAAAATAAATATCACTAGAATTTAGTTTAGTCTAACCAAGAGCTTAAGTAAATGGACATACCTTGAAATCATGACTATCATCCAGCTCATCAAATATCAAATAAAATTCTTCTCTTGATATTTCTGGCAAAGTCCTACAAGAAATATATATAAGACATCCTTCAAGATTCACAAAATCAACATCACAAGTGACGTGGCACAAATCAGAACGATGCAACAACAAAAGTAAATAACTAGAAACATAAAGATAGAGAAACTATGAGTCAGCACCTAGACTTTCTAGTAATCAGCACCTAGCATGAGAAAACTTCTAGGAGTTAGCACTTAGGGTTGGCTAGAGTCGGCACTAGACCATTGGGATGATTTCAACTGAAATTTTGTTCATCAAAATAATCCTCCTCAAAAAGATTCCAACACCTTGTTATATAGACTACTAAAGTCTAACTAACATAGGTAACCTTGATTGACTTATTACAAAAACACCCTAGACTAAATAAAAATACTGACAAACCTAATTGGATACTAGGGCCTAAAATAAAATTCAATTGACTCCAATAAAAAACTAAATTAAAATAAATCTTTGTTTGTGCTTCCCACATCAACAAGCTAGCAGCAAAATTAATGAAACCTATGATAAATACAAGAATTGAAGAACCTTGATTTTATACAAAAAGCTGATCTCTTGAGGAAAGAACCAATGCAACAACATTTGAATTTTGAAATGCACAGGTAAAATTCAATTGACTCCAATAAGAAATAAAACTAAATTAAAATAAATCTTTGTTTGTGCTTCCCACATCAACAAGCTAGCAGCAAAATTAATGAAACCTATGATAAATACAAGAACTGAAGAACCTTGATTTTATACAAAAAGCTGATCTCTTGAGGAAAGAACCAATGCAACAACATTTAAATTTTGAAATGCACAGGTTAATAGTTTCTTTGTTAGATCATAGATCCAGTATTGAAAAAAGGATTAAAATGACAAGTAGTTCTTATTTAGATAATTGTTTGCGTAGGGTGGCGCATAGTCTTATTTCAGATTCACAGAACGCCTTTGTTAAAGGTAGGGAGATTTTGGATTATGTTTTAATTGCTTTTAAATGTATAGACAGTAGGTTGAAGTCAGGGGCGCGGGGGGTTATTTGCAAGTTGGATATTGAGAAAGCCTACTATGTGAATTGGAATTTTCTTATGTACCTACTTAGGCGGTGTGGCTTCTCAGAAAAATGGAGAAGGTGGATTTTGTGGTGTATATCAACTGTCAAATTTTCTATTCTGCTAAATGGTACCCCAGTTGATATCTTTGGAAGCACTAGGGGTGTTTGTCAAGGGGACCCACTATCTCCACTCCTTTTTGATATTGTCATAGAGGCTTTGAGTCGTATGTTGGATACAGCTGCTATTTTGGGATAGTTTTCGGGTTTCTTAGTAGGTAATGCAGCTGGTACATTGCTTACAATGTCTCATCTTTTATTTGTAGATGATACACTTATTTTTTATGATGCTGGCTTACATTATTTAGCTGCTTTGCATGGGATTCTTGCTAGATTTGAAGTGGTCTCAGGGCTAAAAATTAATTTGTTGAAGTCAGAATTGGTACCGATTGGTATCATGCCTAATATGGAGGATTTAGTGGAGATTTTGAGCTGTAGGCAGTCTTCTCTTCCTTGAAATACTTGGGCCTTCCATTGGGTGCTACACATAAAGAGGAGACAATTTGGAACCCTGTTTTGGAAAAGATGGAGAGGCGTCTAGCTGGATCGAAGAGAATGTATTTATCTAAAGGGGGCAAAGTAACTCTTATTAAGAGTACTCTATCCAACTTACCTACTTATTTCCTTTCTCTCTTTCCGTTCCAGTAAAGGTGGCTAATCGTATGGAGAAACTACAAAAAGACTTTCTTTGGAGTGGTATTGATGCTCCTAAGATTTCTTTGGTGGAATGGGCTAAGGTTTGTATGCCGATACAGAATGGAGGTTTAGGGATTTGATGGCTGAGACGATTTAATTCTGCTTTGTTAGGCAAATGATTATGGAGATATGGAATGGAGAGAAATACCCTTTGGAGGAAGGTTATTGAGGCAAAATATGGGGATGGAGGGGGTGGATGGTGCACCAAACTGGTGACAGGGACTTATGGTGTTAGTTTGTGGAAATCCATTAGAAGTGGTTGGCTGGACTTTTCTAAATTCCTTCAGTTTGATGTGGGTGATGGTACTAGAATAAAGTTTTGGGAAGATGAATGGTGTAGGGATTGTTCTCTTAGAGTCTGTTTGGTTGGAGGAGTGAAAAAGTGGAAGGATAGAAAACGGTGGGAGGATGGAAAAGTAGGAGGATAGAAAATATTTTATTTTCTCTTCTATTTGTTTGGTTGGGAGTGGAAAAGTGGAGAGATGAAAAAAATGGGTTTAATTAAATTTACCCATATACCCTTGTTAAAGAATGATGCCCAATTAAAACAAAAAAGTGACAAATAACTACAAAAAAAGAGCAATCACCCAAATATATTAAAAAAAATAAAAATCATGTCCCAAAAAAAAATCACGTCCAGTAAAAAAAAAAAAAAACATCTATCACGCCCAAGCGCTAGAAAATCAAAAGAAAAAAGAAGAATAGGAAAAAAAAAAAGGCAATGTTAAAGAAGAAATAAATAAAAAATAAAAAAACATAAGCCAAAGGCAACGTTACTAAGAAGAAAAAAAAGAAATAAAGAAATAAAGGCAACTTGAAAATGCACATGGGCATTTTTGTCAATCAAGAAAAAATTCATCCTCACTCAGTTTTTTCTCTATTTTGGAGAGAAAATATTTTGGTGGGTCTGGGGAGAAAATACCTGGGCCCCACCATTTATTTTTCTTCCTACCCACCTAACCAAACACAATCCAAAAAAGTTTTTCCTCCTATTTTCTCTCCAAAGTTTTTCATCCACTCTGTTTCACCTCTAAACAAACACACCCTTAAGGTAGCATTTCCAGAATTGTATAGTATTAGTCGGAATAAGGAGTCTTTAGTGTCGGAGGTTATGCAGTTCTCTAATGGGCGGCTGCATTGGGACATTCGGTTTCGTTGTCTTCCACAGGATTGGGAGGAAGCATTGGTCGATTTGTTTTGTGATGTGCTTTATTCCACGAATGTCCGGGGTGCTCGTGTTGACAAACTTTGCTGGAAGCCAGCATTAAGTAGAGGTTTTGAGGTTCGAGATTTCTATCACTCATTATCTCCTTCTTTTGTTATTGATTTCCCTTGGAAAATGGTGTGGAAATCAAAGGTTCCTCATAGAATAGCGATCTTTTCTTGGACTGCTGCCTTAGGTAAGATCTTAACTACAAATAATTTTTGGAGGAGGCATTTTGTAGTGATAGAGTGGTGTTTTATGTGTAAAAGGTGAGGGGAATCAGTAGATCGCCTTCTCCTTCATTGTCCTATAGCTTATGAATTGTGGTCCATGGTTTTTTTGTTTGTTTGGTATTCATTTGGTTATGCCATATAAAGTTAGTGAGTTGCTAGCTTCTTGGCAGGGCAAGTTTGGTAGGCATCGAAATATAGATTTATGGAGGTCTAAGTGGCATTGCTTGTTTTGGTGCTTATGGTAGGAATGGAATGCTAGATGCTTTGAGGATTGTGAACGGTCTATTCTTGACATTAAATCTTTCTTTTTCCGTACTCTCCTTGACTGGAGTGTAGTTTTTCCTTTTTATACTTGTTTTTCTCTCTCCGATCTTATAGATCGTTGTAATATAGGCTCTTGATTTGTGCCACTCTAGTACACTTCCAGTGTACTTGGTTGGTTTTTTTAATAAAATTTCATACATTACTTATCAAAAAAAAAGAAAAAGAAAAAGCACTTTGTGTTCACGATGATGAACATGGTGTTTAAAACAATTACAAGCAAATCAAATAGAAATTATAGCAAAATATTGGAAATCAAAAATGGAAGTACAATGCGTAAAGCCCCAAACCCGAGACCAATCAAACAAAATCCAGATTAGCAAGGACTACAAATGATCTATAGAGCTCATAGCAACCTCAAAAGTGGGGCTGTTACACTCCCATCAAACTAACCACATCAAACATGCTAGTACCAAATTCCGAACATTTGAGGAATGCTTCCCCGACCAATTCTGCCACCTAAGCAGAAAAGATGCTACCTTTTCTTGCATCACCCACTGAATCCCAAACATCAGGAAAACTTCACTCCACATCGCATGAGAAAACTCATAATGAAGCAAAAGATGCTCCACAATTTCCCCACAGCATCGACAATCGACACATGCAGCACCAATTAACCAGGGGAAGTCCCCTCTTAACAAGGTTATCGATTATAAGAATATGGAGCTGGTGCCCATAAAAAAGAACAACACCCTTTTAGGGCCCTTTACACTCCAAATGCTCTTTCATGGGAAAGAAGCAGTAAGGCAGCCAAAAATATAGTTATAATAGGAATGTACATAAAAATAACCACTACTAGTCAAACTCCAAATCAACCTATCATCTTCTTCCCCCCTAGGAAACTTAGAATAAAGAAGCTGAAAAAGGAAAACGCATCCTCCAATTCCCAATAGTGAAAAGCTCTATAAAACTGTAAACTCTAACTACTACCAAGGATGCACTTGCACGGATACGGGTACGCAATACGGCGACATGGCAATTTTAAAAAAATTAGGATACGGGTGTGGCAAGGATACGTATATAATTAATTAATTATATATATGTATATAATTTCAAAGTTTACAAAATTAGTTTTATAACAAAAATATTATTTGTTTTTAAATAATTGTTAAAAAATCTATTGTAAGTGTAGGGACAATTTTTGCTTCAAAGGCCAAGGGCTAGACCATGTTATAACCTTAGGCAAATTTGTTGTCCCACATGGGAAAGATTTACTTCCTCTTTCTACTTTATAAGGAATAACCAAATAGAGATAGAGTACCACTAGCTTGGTTAACCAATCTAGTGGTACTCTTCATCCACTTGCTCATCCCTTATATATATATATACATATATCTATTGTCTACCTAAATAACGAAAAAAGAATAATAAAAAGTTAAAACTCATAAAATAAAATTTTAAAAAGAAGTTGGACTAACCTAAGCACACGCGTACAAAATAAAAGGGAAAAAGGGGGAAATCATTAACCTATGCACACACACACAAAACAAAAGGGCAAAAGGGGAAATCACCAAATGAAGAAGATTTGGGTTAGTTAGGTTGCGTTTGGCATTGCACTTTTTGGTACTATTCATAGATCCCACTATACTATTTCAGTTACCTTTTAGCTTTATCTACAATACTTTCAGCAAAAAGTTTTTAGTTTCAGCTAAATAAACTGTTTCCAAACGAACTCTTAGTATTTTTTTTTTTTTTTTTGCATGAGGTGTGTCCTAGCAGTGTCTTTGCCATGTCCTGGAAGTGTCAGGTCGTGTCTGATTTAAAAAAAAAAAAAATAATAATAATAATAATAATAATAATAATAATAATAATAAAAAAAAAAGGGAAGGACGCATGCAACTGTGTCCCAAGTGTACACCATGTCTCGTACGCATACAACATGGGCGCAGCAAGCAAATTGCCATGACCGTGCTTTCTAGGCTACTACTCTCCCCGTTTGGAGAAGAAATCAGCACATCACAAATTAAAGCCTCCATAGAAACAGAGCACACAAACAGATCAGGGTAAAGATCCTTTGGAGGAAGTGCCCACTCCTCAAGGATCGTACCAAAACCAAATATGATTGCCATCTCCCACCTCATAAACCACAGGTGTGAAGAAGCCTTCCCCACCTGCTCTAATACTCCTCCACAACGCACAACCATCAGTCTCTATATCAACTCTAGTACACCAACCCCCTCTGTCTTAACCATATTTGGATGCAATTTCCAGACACAACAAATGGTTGACTTCATTTGCGACGCACCATAACCATTTTCCTAGTAACGCTTTATTAAAAACCCCAATCCTCTGAATCCCTAAACTCAATAGAAGAGAAAATCTTGCTCCAAGCCACTAACGGGTGTTTGAATTCTTCCTCTGACGCCCCCCATAAGAAATCCCTCTAAATCCTCTCTATTCTATCAGCCACAAATTTAGGAACAGTGAACAAGGATAGATAATAGGTTAGAAAGCTCAAAAAAGTACTTTTTAACAAAGTCAGTCTATAACCGTTCAACAAATATAAATGTTTCCAACCAGAAAGTTTCCTCTCAATTTTCTCTATAATTGGATTCTTGATGAGTAGTTCACTGGATGAGTAGTTCACTGGAGCTTCTTGAAGCTCCCTTTCCGCTCATAGGGATGTCAAGGCTAAAAAGCAACAGCTTGTGGTTGTGGGATGTCTTGCCTTCAGGCTGCCTCCTAGATCCTTTCTTAATTCTAGGGTGGTATATCACTGTCTGTCCCATTTTTACAGTTAAACTTCATTTATTAGAATAAAAGGTTCAAAAAACGATTCAATAAATGGTTCAAACATAAACTATCCTTATACTTTAAGTGGCTTAAAAAAATAGTTCCATAATGGGACAACAGAAGGTCAAGACGCTGTTCAGATATTATTTATTTAAGAGTTTTGATAAGGGTTTTGGATCTATGTTAGATGAGAGAACAGGTAGATGTAGAATAAATATTGAAGAAAACAATTAAAGCTTTGACTACAATTTTCCTTGTGCATTTTTACTTTCAAAATCAGCAATACACACATAATGAAGGTAATGATAATACCAATCATATAAATTGACAAGAAATAAGGAATTGACAAGGACATTAATTTCAATTTCTTCTTTTCAGAGGAATCAGGAAATTGTAATTGGATAACTAAGAGTAGTTAGAAAGACACAATTGCACAAGAATCTCCAATCTCAATACACACAAGAATTTGGATGAGAGTTTCTCAAAATAACAACAACTGAGCACTTCCCACTCTTGGATAAGTTACTTTGAACTACAAGTGTATGAACTTGTGTTCCACCCCCCACCCCCACCATTAAAACACTGGAAAGCAACTCATAAAAGATCTCAAATGGCATCTCCTTCCCCTAAGGGTGGAGAGTGGAATCACAAATTCAATCCCATGTGTGGGCATGAGTTGTGTTCACCTACAAGTTCATTTATGGAAAATCAGAAAAGTCTTTTCTTGAGTTAGTAATATTTTTCAAGATCATTTCCCTCAATAAAAAAACTACAACCTATCATTGTAATTTGAAAAACTGTAGACTGGAAAATCTACACAATCATGCGAGATTCTTCCTATGCCCCAGTTTGACCCTATTGTCCTTTCTCTTGCAACTTACCAAGGACAGTATAGTAGATTCCAAAGAACTTATTGTTCCTACCTACAGAACTTTTAAAAAACATTGAATTAACATACTATATATTTTCCTGCCCACAACTAGACTTTTTGGGTTATCTACTTTCCACTGGCATGCACTGTTCACACATCCCTCTAGTAGAAAGAAAGAAGTTCCGAGCAGAAGAGATACAACACAAAGTGGAAAAATATTATCAAAAAGTCAAAACCAGATGACTGTATAAAATTCCATTGCCCCATGCTTTTTAGGGTGTCATTGTATCCTGAAAGTTTTTATTTATTTATTTAAGAGAGGAGGCTATTTTGCTTAGGGCCATGTTCAGTGACACAGGAGCCTTCCATTTCTTCCTATTAACCAAAAGAATTTCAAAAAACATTCAACAATGTACAATATAAGAAATTAACTATGAAAGCATGTTAAAGAGAGTGGTGCCATTAATACCTGTAGTTATTCAGTTCCTCAAACAGTTTAATGCATTGCTCTTTATCAAGAAATCCATGATTCTGTTAAAGCACAAAGAAGGGGCCAAAAAATAAATAAATATGTGTGTCAACAATAACAAATGCAACTATATTTAAATGTAAAAGAAACTAACCAAAATCATTATAATAAAAAATAAATAAAAAAAGTCATGATGCCATAAAACAAGGATGACAGCACAAGGGCTGTATTTTGAAAAATAAAAACGGGGGGGTGGGTGGGGGTGTTATAATTCATTCGATATAAATATGAACTCATACATACTATAAATTCAGAGAGCACCAACATGTTAATGTCTATTGATATGTCAATGGATTCAACAGGTGTTATCAATTGTCTTTTATACAATACACAAACTTGTTAGATAAACAATGTCAATAGAATATCCAGTTCCAAGGCATGAAATCTCACCAATTTTTTCTCCCTTCTGTTTTAACTAAAGTTTTCTGAAACACTATCCCAAAGTTTCATCATCAAGTGACTGGGCACTCTGTACCATTCATTTAGCTTTCATAAGCATTTAGGATCTTACATTCAACTCAACTCACCTAAAAAGACTACCAAGGTAATCATCAGCTCTAACTAGAGCCACATCCTCTATCACATTCTTGGAAATCGTATTTTAGCACGGCCTCTTGAATCTATCCATCTCCTCTTGGGCCTTCCTCTTGCCCTTTTGCTCCCTTCAATTTTGAAACTCACTCTATACCAAGGCATTCATTATTTGTCATTGCACATGACAGATCCTTAAATCTAAATGTTATACCAGTGAAGCACAAGGTGCTTTGAACTTTGAACTCCTAACCTCAAATATTGAGGTACTTCTATAAGCACCAAGGATAACACAAGGCTATTGGGGGATCAAATAAAATTTCTTCAAAAAATTATATATATATATATATATATATATATATATATATACACATAAGTGATAGAAATTCATTAAAAAAGCACTATCCTATTACAGGGATGTATACAAAAGAATGGCAGAAAAACAAGAAGAAACAGAGCATTTAAAATATTAAAAAAAAAAAAAAAAAAAAGGGACCTGTCATCCAAATATACCACATTAGGCAAGAAGGACCTGTCATCCAAACTTCCCCACTCACAATTATTTTCTTTTCTTTTTTTGATAAGTAATAATACTTCATTGAAAATAAAATGAAAGAGTACAATGAACCCACATACATAGACGGTGTACTACGGACACAGCAAAAAGTCAATAATAAAGATGCATGAAAAGTACAACTATCAAGTAAATCAGACAAAGAAGAAAAGTATAACACCTTATAGGATCTAATATCAAAAAACCTCCAGTGAAAGGATTCTAGCATTAGCTCATCCACTCCATCTCATCTCAATAATCCAGAATATACCATATCCGTACAGGATTTAGAGTAGGAAGGTTGGATAAAGTGCCCTTTATCAAAGTAAGTCAGCCACCCCCTTAAAAAGTTACATTCTTTTCCAACCAGCCAAACACCTCTCCATTACGCTATTCCACAGATTTTTCTTTGAAAGGGGAACCTAAGGAAGACCCAAATATGTTATGGGAATTTAAGCTACCTTGCATCTCAAAATACTGGTCAAAGCTTCAATATCCAACACATCTCCAACCGGAACCAATTCGGATTTCCCCAAATTTATCTTCAATTCAGATATAACTTGAAACTACACAAAAATTGCTTTCAATTGCCACAATTGCTCTGAATGAGCCCCAAAAAAGATCAAAGTATCATCCGGAAACAAAAGATGTGAGATCATTAATTGATTAGCAAAAAGGTTACCAACTGAAAACCCTGATAAGTAGTTGCTTCCCCCTGCTCTCTCCAACAACCTACTAAGCACCTCCATCACAATGATGAACAAAAAAGGGGATAAAGGCACTCTTTGTCTGAGCCTATGAGCTTTGAACAAAGCCACCTGGGATTCCATTCACAAGCATTGAGAAACAAATTGTGGAAAAATCCACTTCCTCCACCTAGAATCAAACTCATGTCGCTGAAGCATATACAAGAGGAAATTCCAATGCAGATGATTGTAGGCTTTCTCCAAATCTATCATGCACAAAACCCCTAGTATGCTATACCTTATGTGACTATCTAAACATTCGTTGGTAATCAATAGAGTCCAGAATCTGTCTCCCTCTTACAATGGCATTTTGGGGTTCTGACACCCTCTTGTCTAGGACCATTTTCAACCTATTCAAGCAAGGATCTTATAAACCCCAGTAATCAAACTGATAGATTGGAAATCCTTAATCTCCACCCGTGATTAATTACTTTTGTTCTACATGTGCAAGGCCTGCTCACTCCTTCACTACCGTCAGGCAGTAATTCATGCAAAGAAGGGTGTTAGTGTTAATGTGTCTGACCATCCATGAGCTCAAATTAAATTGTTGGTCTGCTTCCTAATAGCAGCTAATTGTTTTCCACAACACTCCTTAACATTATATAAATTACATATAATCCAAGCCCTTGAACATTATGATTCCAGTGATGTTATTTCAAAGAAGACATAAGACGAACATTATTTTCTTTTGTATTAAAGTAAGAATATATCTCCCTCTAGTCTGGAAGCAAAAATTCCTTTTAAGATTTAAAGAGTACTACTTATCAAAAAGGTATAAAGAATACCATCTAAATAGGATTGTCTCAAAGTCAAAAACAAAATACAGAGATGAAAATTTTAATCAAAGACATTTTTTTTTGGATAAGTAAGACAAATTTTATTAAAACCTCAGGAAAACAAAAGGACAAACAGAGAGTACAGAGGAGGATACAAAAAAGAAGAAGAAAAGTAGAAAACAAGAAAACGAGCGAAGCCAACAAAGAACTAATTACAAAGAAGAGAACTAAGAAACATAGGGATAGAATCACTAGAGGTGAGTCCCCAAGCCCTAGACCAATCAAAAAGAGAGCCACTAAAGTAAGCGAGCAGTTGGTCATCAGTTTTGTCCCTGTCCTCAAAAGTACGCCAGTTTCGCTCCCTCCAAATGCACCACATTAGGCACAACGGAGCTAGATTCCAAACTCTAGAAGAGTGCTCTCCGAGCCAGTTCCACCAGCCGAAAAGCGTATCTGCAATCGATTTTGGCAAGACCCAAGAAATCCCAAAAGATCTAAACACCAGGCTCCACAACTGAAAAGCTTTTCCACAATGAAGAAGCAAGTGATTCGCCGTCTCCCCATTACTACGGCACAAAATACACCAATCAACAAAATCAAAGCCTCTATACCGCAGAATGTCCCCTGTAAGAATCTTTTCCCAAGCTGCAGACCAGACAAAGAAGGAGACGTGCATAGGAGCCTTAACCTTCCAAACACCTTTCCAAGGAAAGATAATAGGCAAGGGACATCAAAGCTTATCATAGAACGATCGAACATCAAAAACCCCCTTCTTTGACAGATTCCAAATCATACGGTCTCTTTGCTCAGAAAGAGGTAAATTAGAATCCAGGGAATGAAGGAAATCATCCACAACACCCGACTCCCAATCATTCGGATTTCTAAGAAGGAGAACCTTCCAACTTCTCCGGGCCTCGATTCCCAGACGCTCGAGAGACGAGGCTACAGATGCCTCCTTATTAATAGCAATCCCATACACTACCGGGAAGGATAGATGGAGAGGTAAGTCCCCACACCAATGATCCGTCCAAAACTTCACCCTATCCCCGGCCCCTACCTCGAATCGAATGTGTTTGGAGAACACCTCCCAACCTTTCCGGATACTTCTCCATAAACCACACCCATGAACACCCCTGCCTAATTTGGACGACCAACCCCCCCACTCTTCCCCAAACTTCAAAGCTATAACCCTCCGCCAAAGACGAGTCTCCTCAACCCCAAACCGCCATAGCCATTTTCCTAGTAACGCTTTATTAAACGTAGTTAACTTCCTTATACCCAAACCACCATTAACCTTAGGAGCACACACCTTATCCCACCCCACCAAATGAATCTTCGAATCCCCCCACAAGAAGTCCCTCTGAATCTTCTCAATCTTATTAGCCACATGCGAGGGAATGGTAAAAAGGGATAAAAAGTAAGTAAGAAGGCTAGAAAGCGTACTCTTAAGCAGCGTCAACCTACCACCTTTAGATAAATACAACTTCTTCCACCCGGCCAATTTCCTCTGAAATTTCTCCAAGATAGGATTCCATATAGAAGGGGACTTATGGGAAGCCCCCAACGGCATACCAAGATAGGTCATAGGCAAAGACCCAATCCGACAACCCATTAATCTCTGCCAAGACATATCATTCAAAAGAAGCAGATCAAGAAAATTGGAAAAGCTTGTTGCCGAAGCATGCTTAGAGAAGATTTAGCCTATAGAGACACCCGTTCTTACATTTTTATCTATGAGATTAAAAGCTTTCTCCAGGATTCGTCTCCTTGTAGAGTCCATCACAGAAACTTGTTTTGCAAGCTACAACAAATAAGAGATGTGAACGTATGCATTTGTATCCTTTCTTGAGGAAACAAGAAGAAACTAAACATAGCTGTTTCTTGAACATTAAGTAGTAAAAAATATACCAGCAGCCGAAATGAATAGATGAACACAGATACAATAGCTGTGTCTTATTGTCCATGCTTAGAGGCAGCTTAAGAAGATGAAATAAACCATACCTGATCTTTAAAGCTGTCATATACAACAGCAAGAATCAAGTTGGTGATGAAGTAAACCCCCAATAGGACGTAAAGAACAAAAAACAGACAAAACCAACGCGAAGCCCTTCAAGACAATATAAATTGATGATACATTAGATCAAGGTTTATATGTCATCAATAGAAATTTCAAGACTTCAAAATAGAGAAATACCATGGAGATGTGACATGGTTCCAACAAGTCCCCAGGAAATTACATAAATGTGGAAACTGAATAAGTAAAAGCAATAATAAAACTTCAGGAAATGCTAGGGAACTATAAGTGCTTTTAAAAGGGCAAAAGGGTGGGCAAATTACAGAAAGCCTTCTGATGTTTTGAAGAGTAACAATGGCACATTTTACCATAATAAGACAGGACTTCCCTCAAGGTTTTGAAACAAATTCTGATACCCTCCAGGTTGTTGACCTACACTGACCACCCCCACTGCTGACTTTTCTCATCTTAAATATGTACTAGTCATTCTACTCCTGGCCATATTTAATGAATTATGAAACTATAAATGGCAAAAAATGGACAAACAATTTCAGTGCAAGGCAAGTATACGGAATTTCCCCTAAGAAGGGTATAATCCTAAATTTAAAAAGTCCAAAAAAGCAGAAAAAGGATACTGCATAAGGCAAACAGCCAATCAAACAAATTTTAAGTTTATACCAGGGAGGGGGAGCTTATATTGAGATAGCTAGATACTCTCAAAAGTCCGGCTATTTCCTTCCTGCTAGAAACCCTACAAACAATATGGAAATAGCTTTCCAAGGAGTAGGACTTTAAAACACCCTTTATTACATGAACAAATAAAGCTTAATGTAAAAATTAGTAAATGCAATCCATAAGGAGATTTGACCTTCAAGATGGAAATTTTATTCTCAAACCCCCAAAAAGAGAGAAGTTATTACAATTTACATAGTTTCTCTGATACCATGTAGTCGGCAATGGTTGATTGTGGATAATACCATGAAAACCAAGATGTCAAGCTTAGGGTTAAAAATTAATAAACCCTAATACACATGTATCATTTATAGGGTTAACTCCACAATAGAAGATGACTCAATCACCCATCCAACTTAAACAATATTACTCATAACAATTTACTTATCAAAAAATAAAATATAAAATATATATATTACACATAACAAGTGTCATATTCTGATTTTGTTTCAGCACTCCAATATTTGGAATTCTATATTAAAAATACTATTCCCTACCAAATCACTCAATTTCGTACTAGTGGAACAACCTCAAGATGACCACTACAGTAACATTAGTAATAAAAAACCATAAACACCTACAAGATTCGAACCAGTTCAAGATTAGATAACTTTACAAGACTAAATTCTTCAAGGAAAAACTGCCAGTGGTATCCTAAAATATAACCTTTTGGCAGCTTAATGGGTTTCTCTTTTGTTGCTTTTTAGATAGTATACCATAATATTCATGTTGATGCCTAGGCACATCATTTAATTCTCAAATGATAATCACATGAAGAACATAATAAATGAAAAGATAAACAATCATGTAGTACTAAGGCTGCGTAAGTTTCTTCAATTGGAAAATGCTCAACATTCAATTAGTACAAGAATGGAAATTCTTAAAGTAAATACACACATGGATTCAGATAAAAGGAAAATACATGACACAGGCAGCAACAAATTCAGGAAAATCCAAGTTCAAAGACCAAAGAAATTCAGAAAGTTGGTTTACATTCAACACACGGCCATCTTTAGAATTTCCTAGTTTGTAATTGTGTCTAAGGATCTTAGCTTATGTTTCCTTGAGGGTTATAAACTAGGTCCAGAGTTGTTGGAATGGGTTGTAACAGCAGATATGATTCTTATTCTAACACTGTGATTCCTGTTTGGTTCAGTTTCCAGCTTAGTTTACAGGTTTTTTCCCTTTATTATTTAGGAATGTCATTATTTTACGAATTGATGACAATACTAAAGATTTTGTACTCTGTCAACTATTCTGGCAGCTATTGATAGCAAAAGATCCTAATAGGCCAAAAATATATTGACCCCTTAGGTAAATTAACCAATTAATTAACCAACTGAATTAATTAAGTCAATTTAACATGCAATACGCGTGGTAACACAAACAAATCACCAAATAACTAAATGCAACGGAAATTAAATTTAACACAGGTGATTTATTTATGAATGGAGAAAACCACTGAGGCAAAATCCCACCGAGTGAATTTAAGGTCACCACTCTCGAGATTCCACTATTATCAAAACAAGCGGTTACAAGTAAAAGAATCCTAATACCTTATACCAACCTACAGTTAACCCTTACCCCAATACACAATTGGACTTGTAATGTAGTGACAATCTCTCCTTTCAAAACGACACCCAGTACGTGACTAACCAATTGATGCACAGATCCAAGTATGTGACTAACACACCAACTTGAGAAAGATGTTGGCTATAAAGTTCTTCAATTCATCCACACGATGAAGATCCAAAAGCTCCTTGGTTACAAAACCCTTGGCGCACAAACGCAGCAACTTCTTTCAGATAAAGATAAACTAGAACAAATTGTCTTCGGTCACAATTTGAGTGAATAATCACTCTGCATCAAGTTGTATCACCTTTGACGACCCTTAAAATAATCCTTAGGGGTAATTACACATAACCCACCTGTGATTAAGGCAAAAATCATTTTGCCTACCCGTATTTTGAAAAGTATCACTTAGGCTACCTGTGGTATGTTTCCGTCAATCTCCGTAACCCACCTCAAGCCCAGCCGTTACAAATACACCTCTTAACCCCAAAACACAACATAATGCAAATCAAAACACCAAAAACTCAGAAACTTTTTGAGAGAGAGACCTGTGGTGAGATCAACGTGTTCTTCGTGGTTTTTATATCTTTTTTTCGGCCTGTCCCGGCTCGGTGATTCTAGCTCTCGATAAGTGGTTATAAATTTTCTCGCCATTAATGGGTTGTGGCTCTCCATTTGGTGGTTTTGTGTCACCATTTGTGGGTTTTGTTGGTTTTTGCATTTGGGTTTGCTTTATTTTTTTTGCAGAAATCACGGTGGCCAGTGGTTATGGGTTCACAATAGAGAGAAAAGAAAGATAGAGGTTTTGAGTTTTAGAGAATTTGGTTATGGGTTCACAATCTCAATCTCACCATAGCCATATCAAACACCTGGCTTCTCTAAATTCTTCTCCAAATCGTCCTTGGATGTTGGTAAGCTTTTTTTTTTTTTGAGGTTTAACACATACCCATTATTCAATTTTCTCTCTTTGTTTGGTTTCCAAGAAAATAAAAGAGAAAAAAAATATTGGGTATTGTAGTTTGTGCTGTTTGAGCTTTATATTGCTGTGTAAAGGTTGAAACTTTTGATTTGTTTTCGATTGGGAAGGAGAAAGAAATTCTGGGTTTTGTGATTTATGTTATTGAGGTTCTTGTAAAGATGAGAGACTTACTGAAAGTTGAGCCAAATGGGTGTTTAAGACTAAGATTGAAGAGTTTGATTTCTTTTATGGTTATATGGTTGCTGAGAAAATTTGAGAGAACTTGGGAATGTGAAAAAAAAATAAAATAAAATAAAATAAAAATAATTCTAGGTATGTTTTTCATGCTCAAGATTTATGTGAATTGAGAGAGAGACCAATACCACTTTTTGATCTTGTTTCTCTTACATTTTTGTGCTATTTTTGTTTTGGGAAGAGAGACATAAAATTTGAGCAAAAATACCTTTTTACCCCTGATTTCAACAGAAGTGGGTTACGGAAAACAAACGGAACATATCACAAGTGGGTTAAGTGATACTTTTCAAACCACAAGTAGGCAAAGTGATTTTCGCCCAAACCACAAGTGGGTTTAGTGTAATTACCCATAATCTTTACATATATCTAGGGTTGTGAAAAAGGAAACCCTACACAAATAGCTTGGATATGCGTGAAAAACAGATCTGGAAATCTAAATTTCGTAATTCTCGATAGATACAACTGTCGAGCTTCAAATATTAAATCTCGATAAATACATCTGTCAAGCTTTAATGAACACTTTTTCAATTGATTCTTGGACAAATTTACATGACTTCAATACTTGGACTTGAACTTTTGTTCCTTGAAGTATTAAACACATCCTAAATCCGCCCAATTATAAGTAAAGTACGTTTTGTCAAAGGATTAGCCAATTCTATATGACATATGTTCTTAACATGTTCCACATATGTCCTAACAAATCCTGCAATAATAAATCAACCAGTTGTGCCATCACGAACATAGTGTGCCACATGGGAGACCCATGTACAATTAGATTGGACAACATTTTTTTTTTTTTGCAATTTTTTTTTAAATGACATATCAAAGAAGGGATTAACAGCTTCAAAATGATGCATTATTTTCGTGCAAAGAACAGCAACAATTGGGCATGTTCCAGTTCAGTAATAGCAAGCCAGAAATTGAACAACACTACAAAAATATAAAAGGAAAAAGGTGTCTAAATCACTCCTACTTACTTGTACGCTGGAATCCAAACATCTGGATTGTTGGATGTGGTGAACAAAATAAACATCTGATACAGTGTGGTGCCATACGAAGTAAATAAGATTTTCCCTTGTTGGGTATCTTCAAACATGACATAGGCTAACCAACTGGAAAACAGAAGAAATAAAAGCCCTAAAGCCTGCAATTCAAGAAAAGCAGTCAGCAATAAGCATGAAAACTAAAAGCATTAAGCAGTATGTATTTTCACAACTAAACAATGGATTAAAATGGAACAGATGCAAATGAAAGTGAACGATCCTCCCAGAGTCACAAGCAAAAAGTAAATTTTCTTGTAAGAAATTTTATTAGAGAGAGAAGACCTTCAAGTACAGATGAAATAGACAAGATTCCACTAAAAAATTACATTGTAAGACTAACGACATCTATAAAATCTACAAAAGGAACAGAGTCCTGCCAATAGCAATTGACCACTCATACAGTAAAACTGATGTAGTCAAATTCGACACCATTGAATTTATGATTATTTATCTCTACAAATTGTTTACAAACTAGAAAAAATTGTAAACTCAACAACAGTAAAGATAATGTACAACAATAAGATAGTAAAGATACCAAGACGTTTAAGTAGGTGCCAAGTATTCCAGCCAAGATGAAGATGGTCGCTCGTAATTCCCTACGAAAAAAAAGAATGAGAAAACATCAAATTAATTTAATTTAACATAACATAAGTTGTTTAGAAATTTTTTGAATATATATATATATATATATATATTTCTTACTTATAAAAAAAAAAAAAGTTAAAAGATATGCATGCACATCAAGACATGTAACATATATAGCTATCTACAGTGATTATGCAAGTTCTGATCCAAAAAATTTGATGTCGCCAATGGTTTATAGCTGCATTTAATTAATATTCTGGCCTTCAGACCATCAAGACTTAATTTATGGCCTCTGAGTATGTATCACAGGTCCCACTTCTTTTAATCAGGGAGTTCTCTGTATTAAAGGTTTTTTTTAGCCTTCACTGTCAGCATTGAGTGCATATCTCAAACTGAAAAAGTCTTATACCTATTGGTAAGGTTCAAGTATGGGGCATGATATTGCCATAATGATTCAGGGAAAATTTGCCAGTTCATTTCACCCTAACAAGATACCCATTTGCACTGGATTTTTTTTTTTTTTTTTGGGTAGAGCTTTGCACTGAATTGATTATAACTGAAAACTTAATTCATTAGTACCAAAGAAACAACCTGCCTTAAAGCAAAGATACAGAACTAAAACAATCAGCAAATTCCATTTCACAGATTTTTCAGTTCAACAGAATAATGTCTTATGTTCAAAGTACAATTTCAAAACTTTTATCATCTCAGCTCTAAAGAGATGATCAATAATTTCTTGTGTATTTGGATGGTTGTGTCTGCCCTTCAGGTTTCACCTAGCAGTCTTTTATTGATTATCACCTCACATGCATATGTCCTAAGCAAAGACGGTCTTCAAATAAAACAGCTTTATACAATTCCAAATCTTGCTCCATATACGAATAACCCTTACTCCATAGTTCATTTTTCATTTAACTGCTCTTAGGTCTTCTTGATTATAACTCCATTCACGTGAAGACTAGCGATGAATTTTTTTTCTTAATAAGTGATAAAAATCTTAGTAGAAATGGTAGAACAAGTACAAAATGAGGAAAACATTAAATCCTCCTCAACAAATTACAACCAAAAAAATAAAAAAGAGAGAATCACAATGGTATATGCCTACGATCAGCATCCAGCCATACAAGGATAATACAAAATGAATTTTAAAGATGTTCCATTAAACTTGGAATCATGAAATGTACTGTTATTTCTCTCCCACCAAATTGTCCTCATAAGACAAAGTGAAACTACCACCCAAACCACACATCTCAAATGGCAAAGAGATCTCCCTTTCCAGCCCACAAACATCTATATTCATTGGGACCACCCATTGCATCTCGAATAGAGATAAAGCTAATGATCATTACCAATGTACCACAAGAGATAAAGCTAATGACCACTATCTCATGGTGAGCAACCTACCCATCAATATTGCAATCAGTACCGTCCACCAAGGCGTGGAGAGAGAGTGAGATACAAATCTTCGGACACATGACCAACTGGAAGCTTGTCAAATGATAACATTCCCAATAATGGTCTCATGCTCACCCACCATCAAAGAAACCACCAGAAAAGAGACACCACCATAAAATTCCTCAATCCCAGCTACAGGAGAGAGCATGAATGAATAGGGAGGTTTTTTTTATGATAAGTAATTAAGATTTATTAATATAATAAAATAAAATAAAAGAGACACCCAGTACACAGGAAGTATATAGGGGTAAACAAATCAAGAATAGAAATTACATGAATCAAGTAAATCAAGAAAATAAGATAAGGATTTGTTTCCCAAAGCTGACAACCAGTCCAATAAGGTTCTAAAGAAGAATAATTAGGCCTGACATGGATCTCTCTTTACTTTAAAGTATCTGCTATTTCTTTCCCTCCAAAGATGCCACATCAAACAATGGGGAATGACCATCCATATATGTCCATTTCGATGACGACCAAACCGATCTTGCCAGGAAGCTAGGAGCTCAACAATAGACTTTGGCATAACACAAATTACTCCAGATAAGCCCAAAACCATAGACCACAGATCCTTAGCCACCGAACAATGAATGAAGAGATGGTCAACAGATTCACCATTCACCTTGAAGAGGGAGATGTTAGAGGGAGAGAGACATCGAAAGACATTTGAGGTCTGTTAGCAGCTAGGTGAGGAGGAGCTAAGTTAGCTATTAAATTGATTTGGCAACATTTGATTAAGCCAACTGGACTATATTGGAAGAATTGCACTATGGTAAAATGCAGGATATATGATCCCTGGACAGGGGATGTATATTATTAAAAATTGACATGATTATTAATTTTGGGAAGTCTTTGTCAAGGAAATTAGAGTCTTAGCATACTATAATATTTCTTGGGAAAGTTCTAGAAGGTTCCTATCTGTTTCTAGGGCTTCTAAAGCCCATTAATAGTTCCGGTATAAGTATAACACAGAATCAGCCTTAATGATAATTAAATGCTGAATGGCATTTTGAAAGAGCTTTTCTCCTCCCATCTCTCTCTCCCTCCTCTTCTCTCTCTTCTCTTATATATCGTAAGTAGAAGAGTCACATTGTGCTGTCACCTCATCTTCATTCTTTTCTTTCTTATTGTCCTCATTCTCTTTCTTTTCTTACCATGAAAAAAGGACTATCTTGATTTCTTGTTTTAGAGGACCCTACTGCAATTTTTTCATTTCAAAGCATAACGTTTTAAATGTACCTTGGGAAGTGTAAGTTCATAAGACTTAACCTCTGCAAAATCAGTGTATGAGCCCATGTTTCCTTACATCTAAATTCTAGGCATGCACACACACACACAAAGATATGGGTAATTAAAAAAAAAAAAGGGGTTTTATCACACAGTACCTAAAGTTCAGCATGAAAAACACAACTCTGATATATGGTGCAATTCTAAAAGGAAGATAATCAAAGCCCACTGGAGACAAATAGAGAGCATAAACCAGTATATCAGCAACCCAAATTAAGAGCAAAGCCACCTGAAAAAAACAAAAATGGAAATTTCACAATCAAACTTAAGGAACAGAATATCACAACATTGAACTTTCAACAGATAAATCAGATATACGTCAGCACCAGACTTTTTTCTTCTCTGGCCTACATATAAAAGGGTCAACATATGAATTGCATTATAAACTGCAAGATCATATGATCTCAAAGATACACTGTTTCTTATTCTGGTCCAATCATTGTGGATGCTGTTGATGTTTTTGTTGCTGCTACTACTCAAAACTAATCCAAAAATTAATGGAAAGAAAATTTAGAAATTAAGAGGCCACATTTTACTTTCTATCAAGGATGTTTCATTGCTTAAGACTTCTTTTCATTATCAACAAAATATGCATTTCGATCTATTCACAGCTTAAATCATAGACCATTGTTTTGGGCCTTCATCCAAATCATAGAAAAACAATATTTAATTTTTTTTATATATGGAAGGCAATTTCAGGCTGTCTTACATGGTCAATACTTTAACCTTGATCAAACCAACTCCTGCTAGGAACTCTTTCTATTAGATCCACTTGCTAACCTTTTTTTTTTTCCAAACTGCATTTAATATGCATTTTTCATCAAGTAACTATCATATGAAGAAATCAGATTTTTTTTAGTAAGTAAAGATTTTACTAAAACAGGGCACACCTAGTACACTGGAACTGGAAATATACAAAAGAAATGCAAACAAAGTTATGATAAAAGTGCATAAGGTGCAAAATGGTCACTCAAGAAGCAACATGTGCACTTAAAAAAATGCAACCAAAATAAGAATATGAACATGGATGATAGAGAATACAAGTAAGGATGAGGTTAAGTCATCTCAAAAATAAAAACATATTCAATGAACCAAAATGCAACAACATCTAGAAGCATTTCAATACAAACTAAAGGTGAAAGAAGATCAGAATAACCACCAAAAAGAAAATCCACTGAAGCAGCATGAAAAGATAAGTGGTAAATAATACAACTAAGAGAGAATCAGCTAAATAACTAAAGAGGTCAATCTCACAAAAGATTTACTTTCTTTGGTGAACTTATCAGTTATTTGAGTCACAAATTTAAATACCTAGTACAAGATATATACAGTAGGTTCTGATTATCAAAAAATGCTTCTTGGTAAAAATTAAAAACCAGGGAATCACTTTCTTTCACTTTTTGGTAAGTCTGAAAATAACTACACGAGAAAGAATCAGGAAGTACCTTTAATCGATTAAGAAGACTTTTCCAATAAAGACGGTACCCTTCATATGAAATTGGAAAGAAGGTATGTATCACAAATATGAATAGAGATATGCCCTGCATAAGAAAGCAGAAACTAATGAAACTTGCAAAAGATTGTCTCTATAATACATCAAACCAAGGAAACTAGTGGTACAAAAAAACTAAGCTGAGATGCTCAAATAAACCTTAGGGATCTAGCAACATGCCCAAAATTAAACATTCTGTAGTTCGAGTACAAGATTTATGTACCACCTCAACACCATGTATCATTTCTAAGACTAACCAGACTATAAATAACATAAATCCTTGATATGCTATGTATTCAATCAACACCTTCTAACACTAGACCTAATATGATCGAATAACCAAAAAAACCCCCCCTAGAAAACATCATTAACAGGTTATCAGTATTTGATAAT
Organism: Quercus tomentella; assembly: GCA_028535165.1. Lineage (NCBI taxonomy): Eukaryota > Viridiplantae > Streptophyta > Magnoliopsida > Fagales > Fagaceae > Quercus > Quercus tomentella. Next base: position 38,296,622 of record JAPQVY010000100.1, on the reverse strand, counting down.
GATCACCTACCCACAATCCAACATCCATTAACAAAGATACAACAAATGGCTATGCTCTTTATTTATTTTTTCTTTCTGTGCTTAACCAAACTACATACCCTTCTCATAATGGGTCAAACCTGAGACTTCTGATCAAAGAAGACAAACTGAGGATTTTGTTCCTTTAAGACAGATTTTTAAACAGGTCTTACTTACTGCCATTATCAAAGAAACTTTCAACAATTCATCATAATCTTTTTCAAAAGATCAAAATTTCACTTGCAATTTTCTTATCAAGTCCAATGACCATCGACTCAAATGGAACTTCCTTCTCTTAGAAGTTTGGCTGGAGAGTTGTGGCTGGACGGTGATGTCATGGATTCAAAACCTACTGAACATATTTAACTCACCAATCAAAAAATAAATCTTATCAAAAAAAGAAATTTTAGTTGCAATGCTTTTTGGAACATGAACAAACTATAAATTCATATTAAACATTGAAGTTTCTTATCCAAATAGTAGCTATGTAGGACAGATACTTAAATTTGCATCAGTTACAAATATCCAACACAATTTGCATCACTTATAAATATCCAGCAATTCCTCAAAATCTTTTTTTTTTACTTTTAAATAATGAATTTTATTGAGATCAAACTGATAGTCACCCAAGTATACAAGTGTATAAAACTGGGGGCCATACAATCAAGCATGCAAATTACAAAGATCTATCAAATCACAAACCAAACATAGAGAATAACTACACACTACTAACATTCAATCCAGCAAGGTTTTAAAGAAAAATTATTTAAGATTCGGCAAAGTTCTCTCAGAATCCTCAAAGTTATTCCTGTCCCTCCAAAGGCACCACATCAAAACAATGGGGGATAGCCATCCAAATATAACCATTTCTATGACAACCAAAATCCTTAAAATCTTGTCAATTAAATATCTAAATCTCATTCCAATCACAAATAAAAGGGTGCACTTGAAGTGAAGGATTTTAGGCCTACTAATTTGGAGAGTAGTATTTATAAAATTCTGGTCAAAATTTGGGCAAACAGATTTAAGGGGGTAATGGGAGATACGGTGTCTAACACTCAAAATGCATGTATTCAAGGAAGATAAATACTTTACAATATCCTCTCTCTTTTTTTAATTCGACAGTTACAACAGGAGAGGGAGGATTTAAATCTTAGATGTCTCCATTGGAAATACTTGACACTACCCTGATAGCAAATGAATGTTGAAATAGTCATTTGAAATCTGACAATCTGTGGGTTTTGTGCAAATTGATCTGAAAAAGAATTACGACCATGTCAATTGGTATTTTTTGATTTATTTGTTACAAAGATGTGGCTTTGGGGGAAAAAAGAGGAAGTGTATAGCATTTTGTATTTCCACATTCAAATTTCTTATCCTAGTGAATGGAACCCCTAGTGGTTTTTCAATAGTAATGGCAGCTAATGTCAAGGAGATCCCCTTTCCTGTTATTGTCTGTGGTAGTTGAGGCATGAGAAGGATGTTAGCAAAAGCTGTGTCAAGGGGATGTTTGAATGGCTTTACTATTAATAATATGAGGCATTAATGGTGATATCCCATCTCCTTTTCATTAATGATACACTTATCTTCTGCAATGTAAACTCAATCCAACTTTGCTATTTAAGATGCATCCTCATTTGCTTCAAGGCGGTTTCAAGCTTGAGGATCAATTTAAGTAAATCTGAAAATGTGCCAATTGGAGAGGTAATGAATGTCAAGGAATTGGCAATTAATTTCGAATTACATGTCTCATCCATTCTGATGAAATACTTTTGCCTTTGGGATCTCACTTCAAGGCACATATGTGATTTCATTATAGATAAATGCACAAGAGATTGACTAGCCAGAAGAAATTGTACTTATCAGAAGGGGGGAGACTCTTTCTAATCAAAAGTACGTTATCTAGCCATCCAACTTATTTCTTATATTTATTCCCATTGTCTGTAAGAGTTACAAAAAGGTTGAATAAAAAATTCAAAGGGATTTTCTTTAGGGTGGGATAGGTGAGGGATTCAGTATTCTAAAATGTAGCCCCAACTTACTATGTGCCTATTAATTTCCTAAACACGAGTTCATCATGGTTTATTTAAATTATATAATAAATATTACCCCGTGAATAATAAATTTATGTTGATACCACGGCAAAATTTGCCAAACAGTATAATTCTGGAAAATTATTAGGCGGATGGCATGCGCGCAAAGTTATTTAGTTAGTTGGACTCTTTTTGGAAGTCGATTTTAAGAAACTCGACTTCTGGGAAAAATCAACTCCCCTTCCAGCAAATACATAAGTCTGACGTGGAATAAAAAAAGGAAAAAAGCCACGTGGAAGTCGAGTTTACTGAACTCGACTTCTATTAAAAGTCGAGTATAGTGAACTCGACTTCAAGCTTCGGTTACCAACGAGCAAAAGGCACGTACACCATAGAAAATCGAATATAGCATACTCAACTTTCACTGAAACTCGAGTATAGCATACTCAACTTCCAGGCTAGTGATTACACCACCTACCCCACCTATCTCAATTATGTGAGCACAGTAAAAAAAATTTTAAATGGAACTCAAGTCTATCAGACTCGAGTTCCAATAAATTTTACACCAACCTCTACCGTCTTAGATATAAACTCTTTGATACACTGATATTTGATACACTGATACACTTTTCATCTAACTCACTCAACTCTCACTTCTCCCAGCTCTCTCCCACGCCCAAACTCTCCCTTTCACACACATTGATCATTCTACAAATTAAAAAGTTTTTCTTCTTCAATTTGTAGGTAAATATTCAAACCATTTTTTTTTTTTTTGGTTAGACCTGGCTAATATATATACTCACTTTTTCATTCGATAGATATATATATACACATACCATTTTTATATTGTTGATGAGTAATGTGTTGTTTGTAATAGTAATTTATTATCGTTATTATTATTGTTTTTTGCATTTGTTATTTGTACTTTGTAATGGGTTGTTATTCAATATGCAATTTTTTTTTTTGTAATGTGTTGTTATGTATAATGTGAATGAATGGGTAACATGTTATTTATTTGCAATGTGTTGTAATGTGTAATAGTTTGTTAGTTGTAAGATGTAACGAATATTAATTTTTTAAAGTTAGCAACCATGTACAAATTTGTTTGAGTTTAAAAATTTGTTTATAATTGTTTGGTGGACTATACAACATTATCTTTATATTTGCCTTGAGGCAATATTTTGTAGTTCATATTGAATAAAGGTGTTATATTCGTCACTAACTTTTAGTATACTTATTTAACTTATAGGCTTGTAATGAGTTCGATTGATTTATATCTATATTATGATGGGGAACCCTGCAATGATGTGACTTATGGAGTGACATATGATGGGCCTGGTAAAAAGTTAGAGATTATTCAGTTATAAAAACTGCGGGAGATCAATTTGAAGAAGTTGAAAAAGAAAATTATGAAAGAGCTGGATTTGAACCGTTGGTTGCATGACATAAAAATTATATATCGTGCTCCTCATGCAGTGTTCAGTGACTGTATTGTCTTCACGCCTATTGAAATAAAAGGAGAAAAGCATGTTAAGATTATGTTTGACAGGATAAACTCTACGCCCCAGTTAAAAGCTACCGAGTTGTATATAAGTGTAGAGCCTCGTATAGAAGTTGGCAGTGAAGATGTGCAATAAACAACTTTGGAGGGTGGTAGCAGGGAAGAATTCCAATCATTACATGCGGATAGTCATCCGACTCTTACCCCGTGCACCACAATTGGGGGTTATACACTACCATGTCAAGAGACACCAACTCCAACGGAGGTTTGCGGATCTAGTTATATAAAACTTGGATTCCCGTTTTTACCCCCATGAAATTTTTTTTTTAACCTAAGGTTGAAGTTGAGTTCAATATACTCAACTTTTAATAGAAGTCGAGTTCAGTAAACTCGACTTCCACGTGACTTTTTTCCTTCTTTTAATCCACGTCAGACTTATATATTTGTCGGAAGGGGAGTTGATTTTGCCCAAAAGTCAAGTTTCTTAAAATCAACTTCCAAAAAGAGTCCAACTAACTAAATAACTTTGAACACATGCCATCCGTCTAATAATTTACTAGAATTATACTATTTGGCAAATTTTGCCTTGATACCACACATTCCTGATGCAACCAATAAATGGTTCAAGAAAAAAATAAGAGTAAATATCAAAATATTCTAGAATTATGATCTGGTTTTGATGTGCAGCCTCTTGGATCCTTTCATAGGCTACTTTAGTTATTAGCGACTGTAATAGAGTATTAAGTTTAGGGTAAATTCCACAAACCACCCTTGGGTTAATACCAACTAGGTCCAAGACATTCCAAAATTGACCAATTTGGTCCGTAAAGACTATTTTGTCCCTAAACACCACTAAACAACGTTAACCTCCGTTAGTTTCTCTCTCTTCTCTCTGTCCCTCTCTGTTACTCTTCCCTTCCCTCACTCTCTCTCCTCAGATCAGCCATAACCACTCCTCAGATCAGCCATAACCACTCCTCAGATTAGCCACAACCACTCAGACTAACTACAGCAAGAGCCACAACACAATTTTACTAGCCACACCAAAACCCAGTCAAATCTGCTCCAACAATATCCAAATCCTCCAACACGTAGAAAACTCACCACCACATCAAACCCCAAAACCACCCCCATTGCAAATTCATTCCATATTGGAACCCACCACCACCATGACCGGCCACTCAACCCAGCAACCACCTCTGGCCACTAAACCCAGTGACCACCACTGGCGACAAAACCCAACCAAACCCACATCAATAAAACCCAAATCCAAAAATTCCAATCACCACTTAGTAACCCACAACCACCTCACTGCAAATCCACCCTAGATCAAAACCCATAACCACCTCCATTTCAAATCCACCCCAAATCAGACCCACCACCTTAAACAACCACCGACCACAAAACCCAAATAAAAAAACTCAAACCCACAACAAACCCACCACAGATCGGAATCCACCACCACCAAAATACCCACAACAAACCAGAACCCATAACCGGCAAACAACAACCACCATAATCACGATCCACAACCAACCCTGACCACCAAACCCATGCACCACTGCCGTTGCAGAGAGAAGAAAGAGATAAATGAAAAGAGTGAATCAGAGAGAGGAGACTGGGTCAGGTTGGAGAGAGAGGCCTGAGGGAAAAGAAGAGCAGAGTGCAGAGAGGTTAGGATTAGCAAAAATAACGCAGAGGTCAGAGGGAAGAAGAACGAGAGAAGTAGAGAGAGAGCAGCCTTTTACGTTTGAAAAAAACAAAAGTAAAATGACTAACGGAATAGCTAACGGGGTTAGGGATTAAAATGTCTTCAGGGACAAAATTGTCTTTTTAGGATGAAATTGGTAGGTTTTAAAATGTTTTGGACTACCTCAAAGGTGGTTTGTGGAATTTATCCTTAAGTTTATTTAGGTTAGTCGGTAGATCAGTTTTAATTAAGATTTATTAGAATAAGGGGAATCTAGTATTTTTCTAGATTTTCTGGAATGGGCTGTCCTACGGGCCCATTTGTCTAATTAAATGTTGAGTCTTTTTCTATTTGATTTAGAAGTACTTAATTACTTTGCTTTGTTATTAGGATTCTTGGTCCTTCTAGAAAAGAGGTTATTAGTACTTCGTACTCCTTTCTACAATTGGGTTTGATTTCTTAGGAAACTTAGGTGTGGTTGCTTTATCCATTTTTGTTTCATGTTCTATTCACTATTTTGACACCAAAAAGCCTTCAAATTCATTCAAGATTACCTACACCTTTAAACATCAAACCCTATTCAAGAACCTTTCAAAATATCATTAATAACCCTAATTTGGTGCAAAAAATTTTAAGATCCTACATCAACAAGAAACTCCAATCATTTCAAATATATAAGGTAACCACTTGGCACAAAGATAGCAAACAGATGCTGAACAGAAGTGGCTTTGTCCTATAAACTAGATTCCTAAACAGTTTTCAAACAATTCCATTTTAAATAATTATTATTAAAATTATATTTTTTTTTGCAAATTTTGCCATGCCAATCATGTTCAACCAACTCCAATGGTATTCAAAAGAATAATACAATAGCAGCATATGTCATCAACAGTCTAGAGGTCATAATTCTTCTAAATATCTAACTCTTACCTCATAAATAAGAGACTCCTCACCAGTTAAGTAGGGCAACTGCCCAAGAAAGTAGTAATCCCTATCATTGCAAGAATCTGTAGAATAGTTGGTACACCACAAAGGTTTCTGCACAGAGTTTAGAAAGTTCAGAATAAATAAATACCTTGACAGGACTACCATGGTTTACCAAAAAAAAAAAAAAAAACCAACCTCTAAGAAATTTAGGATTATCATTGCAAAATAATTGAGGGACCAAATGAAATCAAATTGAATAAAAACGAAGTAGGATTTTGCAGCAGTCTGGAAGTTTGATTGATCAAGAATTTGCTCAGGTAAACCAATACCATCTTCAGCCTGCAGAAAGCATTTTCAGCCAATAACCAATAAAAAGTAATCATTTGTTGGAAAATTTTGAGAATAAGAATATTAAAGAAGTAATGACTGAAAATCTCAAATAATGTTTTATAGTTGTTCAGAGAGAGATATGGTAGACAAGGCTAAAAATTTCTATTTGTTTCTTTCTTGGTTAGACAATTTGTAAGTCTTCCAAATATCACAAAATCCAATGTAAAACAAAGGACACCTTATGAGGATAAAAAAAATTAAAATTAAAAAAGAGATGCACATCAATGAACTTCTTCTTTGGTTAGTTACACACGTTAACAGAATTATTAAAAAGAAACTTCAGAAATATATCCCTGATTTCATCATGTAATTTAAAGGCTTTCAACAAAATCACGAAAGATTGCAATCATAAAATGGAGGGACAATATTTGAGGAAAAAAAAAAAAAAAAAACATATATTACCAATGTATTGTAAATGTCAAACAGATTAATGTGCCACCCCTTCTATGATTCTATCACCAGTTCACCACACATTACAAGATATTTATTTTTTTCAAAATCAATTTGAATTCTCGTATGACTCTTCTTTTTCATTTTCTTTTATGGTAAAAGCTCAAATTAACTTGTCTTCATGGAAACCTATTTTGAAATTCTAAAGACAAGCCCATTATGAAATAGACTTCAAAAATCAGTATTAACAAGATGCATAATGCTATTTATGTCTTATTGGCAAATGCAACCAAGTGTTTGAATGCAATTGAGAACCTAATGTACAGGACTACATCTAAGTTTTATCCCACTACATATATTATCAAACACAAACCCATTTGAAAATTCACCTCAACATCACCAAATCACATATAAATCCTCCAAAATTCCACATCCAAAACAAATAAAATAAGCCTAAACAACTATAACTACAATCATTCATTACATTGTTACATAATTACCAAACGCAAAACCCATTATTAAATTCACCATTAAAACACAACTACATTCACCAAAACTCTAATCTTAACACACCCCAAAAAAAAACACTTTCTTAAAAAGGGAAAGAAGATGAATTATTGGATACATTAAAAAAGTGAAAAAAGTGAAACAGAGAATGAAACGAACCAGATCAACGAGAGCAGCAGCCTTTTCAAAATTCGAGCCGTTAGCAATGGCCTCAGAACGATTATGGTGCTCTCTCTTGCGACCAGCCGCACTAACTCTACTGCTTTCTCCGCTTAGCAGAGGCTTCTCCATCTATAAGAGAAATGAAAACTGAAACCAAAATGACAATTGGTTTCAATTCAAAACAACAAAAGCAGAGAAACCGAGACAGACAGAGAGAGAGAGAGAGAGGTGGTGAAGATAATAAAGGTTTTGATCCGAGACGTAGTGAGACAGCTTGGTGCCGGTTAAGTGCAGAAAAGACAAAAAAAAATTTGTCAGAAAAAGTAAAAAAAATTTCAAATAGTACTACAAAACTAAAAAGTTGACATAAATTGAATAAAAAGACAAAAACTGTGTCAGAAAAAAGTAAAGAAAATTTGTGCTTGCGGGCCGTTAACACAACCCTTAAATAAAATATGTCAAATGTGTGAACTTTCAACTTTGGCTTCTGTGTCGGGTTACGTTGACTCGTTGAGTCGTGTTCCCATGAGCTACCCCTCATCACTCTCTTTGAATGGCAATGTTTATTGAGCTCGAATTGTGATATTTTTTTTTTTGATGAAAAACTCATAACTTCATTCATAAACTAGGACAAATGTCCATTGACAGTACATCAGACATAAACTGGTCCGAAATAAAAGGGGGAGAGTCCTCCACCCATATTACACTATCTAAAATTGATTTGGCTTCTTTAGCCATTAAGTGTACAGTTGTATTGCTGCTTCGTCTTACATGTGCAATCTTCTAGTTGTCAAAATTCTTAAGCCACCAAGAGATACCTTCAGTTACCTTTTGAATAGAGATTGCAGGGGTGAAGCTTCTTTTAATAGCTTGAACTACTACCAGCGAATCACCTTCTACTACAATATTCTTTAGGCCCAGATCCCACGCAAACAAAATGCCTACCTCCATTGCCTTTCCTTCAGCCTCAATTGCTCCCAGTGGTCTACTGATTTTCTTGCTCATCGCCCCCATCACCTCTCCTTGAGCATTTCTAATAACCACCCCCACACCTATACTCCCTTGCTCTTTGAAGACCGCCCCGTCCACATTAATCTTATACCAGTTGGGTGGAGGCGGAGACCATCTCTGTGGGGACTGATTGAGTTTAGTAATTGTGCAAGGCATGTGAGCTCGAAATTCTTCAACATATCTCTGAGCTTCTAGTGCTATTGTTCTCCCCTGTTTTCCTTGTCCACCATGTCTAATGACATTCCAATTATTCCAGATGCCCCATGCCGCAGTAGCAAAGACCTCCCAATCACTAGTACCAACATGCTCACATAGCCACCAAAGCACATCAATAAATGCTTCCAAAGGAGGGATCTGATTGGCATTTCGAATTTTTAGCTCCTCCCAAGTGTCCTTCGCTGTAGCACAGCTCCATAGGATGTGTCCTGAGGTCTCCCTTTCACCGCAAATGTCACACTTATCGTCCATGATGATCTTTCGCTGCTTTAGGCCGAACTTGGTAGGTAGGATGTTCCTACATGCTCTCCACATAAAGTGTTTGATTTTACTTTGACACTTTAAATTCCAAATCGCCTTCCATAGAGCTTGCGTTCTGGAATTGTCTGAGCAGCCAGTGCTATGATTCTTCAAGTTAGCTTCCTTCAGCATTTTGTAGGCAACTTTGTACGCACTATTCACTGTAAAAATCCCATTGGGCGTTTTTGTCCATACCTGAGAATCTTCAGGGGCCATGGGGCTTAAAGGAATGTCAAGGATCACCCCCGCTTCATGAGGTAGGAAGGAGGTTCTAATAAGATCAGAATTTCATCCTCTGCTCTCTTCGTCAATCAACGCCGACACCATTTCCTCACCACCTCTAATCTGGACTCTTGGGCTTATTACCTTGTACGTATCAGCCACTGGATCCATCCATCATTCCAAATATGCACCCTCCTACCATTGACAATCACCCATCTAGACCCCATTTTAATAACCTCCCTTGCCGATAGGATACTTCTCCAAATGTATGATGGTCTTCTCCCTATTTAAGCCTCCAAAAAAGTTGTCTTCGCAAAATACTTCGCTTTGAAGACTTTATGAACTAACGATTCTGGGTTTTTCAAAATTCGCCATCCTTGTTTTGCCAATAACGCCAAGTTAAATGCCTTCAAGTCCCTAAACCCCATCCCACCATCAACCTTTGGGGAGTAAAGCTTTTCCCATGACACCCAAGCTAGCTTTCTTTCGTTTGTCCTCTGACGCCACCAAAATCTGCCCATCAAAGAATTCAAATCTGAGCAAAGCGAGTTCGGAAGTTTAAAGCAACTCATCGTGTACGTGGGCGTCGCTTGCGCTACTGCCTTTAATAGAATTTCTCTACCTGCATTGGACAACAGTTTGCCTTTCCAACCAGCTATTTTCCGACTCACTTGGTCCTTTATCCGGTTAAAAGCTTTCTTTTTACTCCGGCCCATCAGCGGGGGCAGCCCGAGATACTTCTCATGTTGTTGGATAATTTGTGCACCAAAAGTTTCCTTAGCCATTTCCTGAATATCCATACTCGTATTTTTGCTAAAGAAAAGTGAGGTCTTCTCTTTATTCAACTTTTGCCCCGATTCCTTCTCATATGTAGCAAGCACCTCTGCAATTTGTGCACAATCCCCAACCGTAGCTCTACAAAGATAAGACTGTCGTCCGCAAAGAAAAGATGGGATATTCTTGGAGCTCCTTTCTTGACCGATACACCCCTTAGACTACCAAGCCTTTCTTTCCTTTTTATCATTGCAGATAAACCTTCAGCGCATAGTAGAAATAGATATGGGGAAATAGGGTCCCCTTGTCGCAGCCCCCTTGAAGGGGTGATAGAGCCTCTAGGTTCCCCATTGATTAGTACGGAATAGGACACCGTTTTCACACACATCATAATCAATGACACCCATTTATCCTTGAATCCCATTCTTTGCATAATAGCCTCCAAGTAGGGCCACTCCACCCGGTCATACGCCTTACTCATATCTAATTTTATAGCCATTAGACCTTCCTTACCCTTCCTTCGTTGGTCGATGGTGTGCATTGTTTCAAAGGCAACCAAAATGTTGTTAGTTATGAGCCTTCCCGGAACAAAGGCACTTTGCGCTTCACTTATAACTTCAGGCAGAATCTTCTTCAAACAGTTTGCAAGTACCTTCGATATAATCTTGTATATCACATTACAGAGGCTGATAGGACGAAACTCGGTTATTTTTTGGGGGCTCTTAGTTTTAGGGATAAGGCAAATGTATGTCTCATTAGCACAGGGAGGCATAATACCTGAGTTAAGAGCCTGTAATACACAATCAAAAACACACGGTCCAACAATATCCCAATATTTCTGAAAAAATAAAGAGGGCATACTGTCAGGACTCAGCACCTTAGTCGGGTGCATCTGATTGAGGGCCCTTCTGACTTCCTCCGGCTTGAACTCCTTAAGCAGCTCCTTGTTCATTTTAGGGGTAATACATTCTTCAATAGCATCTATGCTAGCATCAAAGTTGGTTGGACAGTCAGATGTGAAAATATTCTTGAAGTAATCTAAGATAATAGCTTCGGTTGCACCTTCCTTTTCATGCCATACTCCTTCGGAATCCCTTAAGCCCTCAATTCTATTCTTACTCCGTCTCTGGCTGGCTGCTGCATGAAAGAATTTCGTGTTCCTATCCCCATTTTAAAGCCACTCCACTCTTGATCTTTGCTTCCACATTATCTCTTCTCTAGTAAGTATCTCATTAACTTCCATCCTCAATTCCTTAATTTTAGCCTCATTATCATTTAGCAAATTAAGCAATTCCAACTACTGCAGGCGGGTTTGTTTCTGCCTCAGATTTTTATTCACATTGCCAAACACTTTTTGATTCCACCACCGTAGTTGATTTTGGCACCTTGTTAGTCTCTCCTCAATGGGAAGGTCCGACAATTCTCTGTATGGATCCCAAGCCTTCTCAATCACTTCTTGCACCCTCTTTCCCTTGCCCACATAGCTTCAAAAAAGAACCGCTTTTGTTTCTTCCTCTGGGGTTTGCTCTTCTTAAGACTGAGAGCAAGCAAGCAATGATCTGATACTGCCATAGACACATGGTAAACCGTTGCTTCCGGGAACTTAGCTCTCCACCCATCGTTTGCCACCATTCTATCAAGCCTAAGGAGGGTGCGTTGGTCACCAAATCTCCCATTACACCATGTGTATCTTTGCCCAATGAAACCCAAATCAAACAATCCACACACATTCAGAGATTCCCTAAAGGCCTCCATCTGGTTTGAATCCCTTTCTTTCCATCCTAGCTTCTCATCCACATGGAGGATTTCATTGAAATCTCCAAAAACCACCCACGGTAATACATATTGAGAATGGAGAGTTTTTAATAAATCCCAAGAGCTAGAGCGTATACCTGTGTCGGGATGTCCATAGAAGCTCGTCACTCGCCACGGTCCTCCACCATTGTCCTCCATCACCACCATGTCAATATGGGTATGGGAGCAGCTTTTAAAATGAACCACCGTACCTTCCTTCCATAATAGAGCTAGGCCGCCACTCCGGCCATCACTAGGCACCACAATACCTTGGGTTAATTCCAGTTTCTGCTGCAGCCCCTTAATTCGGCTAAGCTGAGCCTTGGTTTCAGCTAGAAACACCAAGGTGGGGTTCTTTGATCTCACTTCCTCGATGAGCAATCGCATTGCTAGAGTCGACCCTAAACCCCGACAGTTCCAAGCTAGCACGCTCATTGGGCTCGGCGGTGCTGCCTCGCAGCCACCGCCACACCGCTATCCACATTGTTTTCCTCACACAGAGGTTTTTTTTCTACTCCATTTCCTTTACCTTTCTTTGCGCACAGAGTGTTAGGATCTAACTCCTGGAGAGGCACAGGTCCTTCTCTTGTAACACCGACTGGGCCAAATTTCTCACTTGGACTTGTTTCTTTAATTTTCCTAGCCAATCTCTTCCAATGTCTACTACTAGGGCCCAATTCCTCTGAAATCCAGCCCTTACTTAGATCCAAACTCATTGCCAATGGGCCCATATTGTTCTCGGCCCAGTTCATTTGAGCCTCTAATACAACTGCATCTATTGTGTTGAGGTTTTCGCACCCTCTCACATCTGCACTGTCCTCAGACGTCTCTATCACCCACCTTATCCCTATATTTGAATCTTCACGCCCTCTTGTCTCATCCATATTCCCCTTACTAATTTTATCCAACACGCCAACCTGCTTTTCCTCCTTAGATTTGACTTTGCCATTCTCGTGTAACACCTTTGGGTTCTCCCCCCTTGCTCCTGTCGCCTCGGTGCAAGGTCTTGGACTGTGCTCCAATGACCGGCTTTTTTCTGCAAAAGTTTCGCCGTCGACCCCATTTTGCCGTTCCGATACCATATTTTTTCTCGACAATATCCTTATCTCCCTTACCGCCCTTTCATTCCTGTATTTGTTCTTCAGCCCACTCCCTTCATCCATACTTTCATTTTCTCTGTTAGCTCATCTCCCCGGTTCACCTCTCAGCCACGACCCATACTGTGCATTTCCTTTCTCCCCATTCTCCTCCCTCGGCATGCTCTCTAAGCATTCTTTTTCGCCATGGTCAAGCATACCGCATCTATAGCAAAAATTGGGGAGTCGTTCATATTTAAAGAACACCCATCTCCCACTTTTTCCTTTAATACATACCTTCTTTCCTCTCACCAGTTTTCTCGTCGTATCAATGTTTACCCTCACCTTGAGAAACTTCCCCCACTAAACCCCTTTCTCAGGGACATCTACTTCTAATACCCCTCCTATCTTTCCTCCAATTGCATAGCCCATCCCACTGGTCATACTCTTGAGCGGGAGGTTATAAATTTGTATCCAAAACGGCGACCATCTAAGGGATATTTCTTTTGGAACCAGCTCTCCCTCAAACTCCCTCATAAGAACTAGTTGTTTTTCATAGCTCCATGGTCGCATTTCCATCACTTTTTTCTTGTCACGACTATCTCCAAACTCAGTAAGGTATAAGTTGTCCTCAATCTCTGAAACTTGTAGCCTCTTGTTTGGTTTCCACAGCATTCTCATATTTTTCTTTAAGGCTTCCACACTAACACTGCGTTGTGTTAATACTTTCATCACAATGCAATTTTTCCCAGCCTCTTTCGCTACCTTTGTACTGTTGCTTCCAGTATTATATCTTCCTCCTCTTCTTCAGTAACCGTCAGTTTCTTCCACAGTTCCTCAAGCTCTTCTGCCATGGTTAGACAGCCCACTCTCACCGTATTTGGCAAGGGGGTACAAAGACTGGCCTTACAATCTGGAAGGCCACAAAACTCTTGCAGGAACGCAAGACCTCACTTGCTTCTACATGCATGAGAGCATGAGAGCACACTGCTCGAATTGTGATATGAAGCCACGATTTTGCTGCAAAGTGTCTGTACGACTGTGTGTAAAAATAATGGGCACTAATATTTAATGTCTGTTTGGTACGTGTATTTAAATAATAGTTTTCAATTTTTTTAGAAATACATGTGGGTGAAAAAGTGTGTAAAAATATATGTAATGTTGTTTAAAAACTGAAAACATGTGTTTAAAGTAATGTACCAAACAATTCCTTAACCTCTCGAATTACATATTTTTAACATCAAAAAGAAATGAAATTAGTTAAAAAAGTTTCTTGTGGATAATATCCGTTTAGTTTCGCTTAGTTTTTGCTAGCTTATTTGTTAAAAGTGAAACAAAAATTTTAATTTAACCTATTTTTTAAAAAATTAGTTTTGTTGCTTTTTTAGAAGAAAAGTGAGATAAAAAACAAAGCTTTGGGAGGTGGAAGCTAAGAGTTTAGGTATCTTTTTAATAAATATATTATTAGGTTACATTATTTCTATTTTTGTTGCCTTACACTAAATTTATTTAACATAAAAACCTAAATATAATTTGACACACTATTTATTTTTAATCATGTGTCATGAATGGTCATATTTTTTATACAAGATAGAAATTATACTTTAATCAAATTTAAGTTTATATACGTGTGAAGTTTCCTCTTGGAAACTTGAATCTTGACCCTTGCCCTCTACACCTCCACAAGAATTTTATATTTGTGAAATGACAATCACACGCGTGGTGTTCATGAATGGTCATTTGACCACCAAAGAAATTTCTCCAAGCATAATTGCGTAACACTACTATGTTAAAAATAATAATAATAATCAATGATGCAAGCATTCAAGAATTGCATGCTATGATTAGTTTACTATCAATGAAAGCAGTTAAGTAATTAACCATTTCGTGAAAAAAGAAAGAGAAATAAAAGAAAAGCAATAATTAACCCAATGGATTCCTAACATTAAGCTCCCCCTTTCTTTTTATATATTATCAGTTTTGATTGATTCTTGTCAAAAATACTGTCTATTCTAACTTCTAATTTTATAATTTTAACGCTTAGATTATTCTTTCTTATGCTTTTTCCAAAACAATTTTCTTTTCTTTTAGTAATTTAATTCATAGATAACAAACAAAATTAGAATTTACCAAGTGTTATTGGGATTACAGCCTCTTACTACTTGTTTTAAAAAATAAATAAATTAGAATTAACATTTTCAGTTTTAAATTTTAATATATAAGAAAGCTCGTTTTAAGAAAAATAAGGATATCCTATCCCATTCATAGCATCACTCTTTAAATATAGATAATCTCATAAATTACTATAATGTGTTAAAAAAATAATAACTCCAAACTTGTTTGGAACTAAAATTTTTCCTGTTATTATTATTACAGCTACAAGTGAAAGGGAAATTTTGAGTCATAAATATTTCTATTAAAAATACTAGAAAGTGTTGAAGTACAAAACTCGACTTTTTCTTGTTAAATTTATACAGTAACAAAAAAAAATTATCATATCCTTTTAATAAGTAACCCTCGAATTAAATTTTGCCCACAAATACTTTTCGGTTGTTCTAAATTGATATAATAAGATGGCCCCGGGGGCCCAGCTGCTTCCTTTTCATATGGCACAACGATGTTCCCTTCTATTTAAAGCACTAAGGCCCGTTTGTATATATTTGAGTTTGACAGTACAACCAACGCGGCCCGCGACCACGTATATTACGCGCCTAAAAAAGAAAAGTCAAAAAGCATTAATTATTTTCTCTCAGTTTTCAACAAATATTAAATGTTTCCAACCAGAAAGTTTCCTCTCAGTTTTCTCTATAATAGGTTTCTGATGAGTAGGGGTTCGTTTGGTACATGTGTTTAAAAACTGAAAATTATTGTTTAAAAACTTTTGTGAAAATACATGTGGGTGAAAAAGTATGTGGAAATACGTGAAATGTTGTTTAAAAACTGAAAATTGTTGTCTGGAAACACTCACCAAACACCTCCTAGTTCACTGGAGCTTGTTGAAGCTCCCTGTCCGCTTATAGGGATATCAAGGCTAAAAAGCAACAGCTACTGATTGTGGGATGTCTTGCCTTCGGGTCATTCTATGGTACCCTTTATTTTTTTTGGGGTACAGTACCCACTAAAATCTAAACCACACAATTCTATTAGTTTTAATCTTGACCATTTAATTAAATTTAATGGTTACCAGTTACTGGTAGAACATGTAAGCATATAAAAGCAACCAAAAAAATTGTGTGTTCCTTCAATTCTGATTTCTGAGGCGATCTAGGGAAGACGATGTCGATGCTCTTGAGAGTTGAGACTGCTTCAGCAAACTCCAAGATGGGCAAGGCAAGGCAAGGTGTGAACTCTTTCTTCTTATTTTTTTTCATTTTCAACGATCAGAATCACGTTTTTCTTCTTTCTTTCTTTTCATATGTGGTTTTTTGTTTCTTGGATTTGAATGACTTCAGAACCCTAAACTCCCTAAGGATATGGTTTTGGTGTTCGAATATCATTGATTTTAGATCCTTCAGTTTTATTACTGAAGCAAAATATTTGGGCTTTATTCTTTTAGTTTGGGATTTAGGCAAGTTGAAATCGAAAGTTTCAAACCAACATTTTAATTTTGCTCTCATCTTCTCTAGATGTCAGATTTTGGGTTCCACTACTTTGTGCCTGATTGGATAGGATCATTTTATTTTAGTGACAAGTCACAACTAGGATATAGTTTTGATTACATAGATTTCTATATTCAGAAAATAAGATCATTATTATTTAATATATGTCTTGCTCTATAATGGTTGTTAGGGGTACATTTCTTCGCACCTAATATTATTTAAATAACACCTACTTATTTCTTTTCAAAATATCACAAACAAATTATTGGGCATGCCTAAATATTTTTCTGACTATCACTATGCTAGCCCACAACCTTTTTTCCTCTCTATCACAAACTAGGCTACGAAATGCAGGACACCATGGGACCTAGCATTTTCTCGTAAAAGCCCGAATTATTTGGTGAGCGAGATAAAAATCTAATCTTTTCTAAGGCCCAAGAACTTTATACTTAGGCTGTGTTTGGTTCCCGTAAAATATTTTTTGGAAAATAAATATTTTCCGGAAATGATATTTTCGGGAAAATAAATATTTTTCGGAAATGCTATTTTCGGGAAAGGAAAATATTTTCAAGTGATTGGTTGCATTCCAAAAAATATTTTGGAAAATATTTTCTGGTGCTTGGTTGTATTCTTGAAAATGCTCTAGAAAACCCATTTTTATCATGTTTCTCACATTTTCTCAGCTTTCAAACAAATATTAATATCATTTCTCAGTAAATAAACACAAAAGAAACAAATCCCAACAAAAAAAATTCATCAAATCCGGTCAAATTGAGAGAGAGAGAGGCGACTGGGTTCGATGAATGGGGACGACGAAGCTGGGTCGGGGACGACGAATCTGGGTCGAGGACGACGAAGTTGGGTCGGGGACAACGAATCTGGGTCGAGGACGATCGGTTTTGGGGTGCGACGAGAACGATCGATTTTGGGTGGATCGGTGCTGGGGTGCGACGATCTCGCCGGTGGTGTGATCGGCGTGATGAGGGTCTGAGATGGTGCGATCGAATGGGTTTTTTGGGTTTGACGAATGGGTTTTCTGGGTTTGACGAATGAGTTTGGGCATTGCTCGACGAACGAGCTCGATCTTGGGTTTTCTGGGTTCGTTGGAGTCGGTTTCTAGGTTCGTCGGAGTCGGTTTCTGGGTTTGGTCTCTTCTTCCTCTCTCTCTCTCTCTCTCTCTCTCTCTCTCTCTCTCTCTCTCTCTCTGCGCGCGGGCGCAATCTCACTCTCACTCAGCTCTCTCTCTGTTTTCCGGAAAATGATATTTGAAGGTAAAATAAAAACGGAAATCATTTTACACCCCAACACACGGTCAACTGAAAAGCATTTCTGGAAAATTTATTTTCCATGCGCAACCAAACACCCGCATTTACGGAAAAGCATTTCCGGAAGTGATTTTCACCCAAAACAAACACAGCCTTAGCAAATATTTGAAAAAACCCATGATTCAAGTTCATTGCAATACTATTTTTTTTTCCAATGGGATTCAACCCCATGATAAAAACCCATGATTCAAATCCAAGGCAAATTATTCGTCAAAAAGCCCAGTTCCCACTAGCAATATCAAAAACCCAGTTCCCACTGGTAGTATCAAAAACCCAATCTTCATTGGCAATATCAAAAGTCCAATATTCATTGGCAATATCAAAAGCTCAATCTCCATTGGCAATGTCAAAAAGCCCAGTTCCCACTGGTAATATCCAAAGCCCATTTTTTATCGGCACTATTTCATCAAAAAGCCCAAGATTATTAATGCTTGGCAAAGAAAAATTTTATGGTATGATCATTGCTTAAACATCACTGTGGCAAAAACCATGGCAATCGTCTTATAAAAACTCATAGGGAGTTATTTTGAAAATTATGTTCTCATATTATAAACCCATGAAATACATGGTCATCATTTGCATCACAACATCCATAATATTTACCTTCAACACTCATGGTAAATATTCAATCCCACAAGCTTATCATTTAAATTATGATGTGATTATTAACATTATTTACGATATGGAATTCATCATAGTAGATGTTACTTACAAAGGCATTTTGGAAACTTGTCCTATTAGTTCAAATATTACAAATTGATCAAGGGCCCATTGCCAGTATCTATAAAAACCCAAAATATGTACTAACAAAAGCCCATGAGGAATGAAAACTCATGGCCAACATTTGTTGTCCATTTTGTAGGATGCACACAAACTGGCCCAAAGGAACCAGCCCATGTAAGCAAGCCCAAATCCAGAGGACATCAGCAGGAGGTAGAAGATTGGGAATGGGCAACCAGCCCTTGTTCATCTCTAACCAAAGAACAACTAGAGACCCCTACAAGAGAACCAAGCCTTTGAGGATGAACTAGGGGGCTGTCCCATCAGTTTCTACCACCCTCTACCTGACGTGAACAGTGCCCAATGGCTGTCATATCAGTTGAACTCTTAAGGATAATGTAGCTCCATCACATTCCCTAAGACTGCACCTCCAGCGGAAGGGGAGCTGAAACCAAATTATTCCAAACCTCAACGAATTGATACTATAAACGTTAAAAAACGTTCAAAAACATGATTCATGTGCTAAGCCCATGAATCCTTAAGGGGAAATATTGGGAACATGTGGTTTGGAGGGCATAAGGGGATCTTTAGCGGAACCCCCTGAAGTGGACCTAGAGTTTAACACCTAACTTGGGGTGTTGAATCTTAATTCTTGGGGGACCAATATCAGTTTGCAGCATTAGGATTCGTTCTTGATACACGCCTTAATCAAGCTCAGCCCCAGAAATCCTGGCATTTAAAGCAAAACACTCTAAAATCCCATCATTACCCAAAGAAGCAAGGTAGCCCCTAAAGTAAATCTCCTACTTCTGACCAAAAATCCCAGGAAGATTAACCTTGATTCACGACCTTTGATTAGTCCTACGTTTTTGGATTCTTGTTAATTAATGCTTCTCAGAAAGCTCCATTATAAGAACATACACACCTCAGCCCACAGGAGGACAGCTAGCCCCTCTAAAACTTTGAATTCGTTTGCCACTTTGCTGGTGATTTAACTTTCCTCAAGCTCACCACTCATTATCCTGAGCCCACATTCATCTAATCCCAGATGCTTCTTTTCTCCCTTTCACACAATCACAGCCCATAAATGTCTCTCAACTAGTCATAAATAGCCCACCACTCACAAAAAGCCTTAACCTCAGTGTTAATCCCATTCCACTCACTCAAAACAGCTCACATTACCTCATTCATGCCTTATGCACGCACACACTCATCGAAATCTTAGTTTGATACTCGCTGCACTGAGCTGGGATCTTTCTCTCCCTTCATACCATGCCAATTAATCCTCATTTTTTCCTTCCCTCACATTGATGTAATGATGGCTGAAAGTACCATAAATACCTCTTAACTGAGACGTATAAGAACCCCTGGGACTTAATATTTTTTCCTAAATTTATTTACTCATTGATTGTTGGACTTAAGTGTAACTTCATCCTTATCACTGGAGAATTTATTTCCTTTGAACTATCAAAACAGGACCATTAACGTGCTAATTAAAATGTTGTAAAACGTTTTTCATTATGCTTCTGTTGCTGTTTGTCAAGTGCAGTCTTTTGTTTCTTGCTTGGATAGGCTTGTCATCACACCGAAAGCCTTTGGGCACTATCTCAAGAGCCCATAGTTGAGTTTCGACTTAGCTTCCCAATATTTTATTCAGAGGTATAAATTTTCCCCCCAACAATGGTCATGATTCTAAATGTTTTATGTTTCCACTGTTATAGAAAATGAGTTCCATGAGGAATTTGATAAATTGGGGGGTCAAATCTCCTTTTTTTCCTCGTTGTTTAGGTTTGGAAAAAGTTACAAAGGAAAATCCATAGGAATGGTATTCAACTAATTATTATCAACTGTAAACATTATATTAGTTATGTCAACATCTTCCTCATACATAAATTCTTAATAGTCCAAATAGTTCTCAAAGCTGCAGTCCAAATGAACCTACTGTGATTTAGTTGACAAATTGTGGAGACCATGTACTTAAATCACCGAGAAAGTAATGGGAACATAAATAATATTATTATCTTAGTTGACTCATGCTGCTCAAATGTTGCCTATGAGATTTAATGAAAATTTGGTAGTGTGGTGTCACAAAAAAAAGAGAGCTAGAGAGGCCAAGATGGTTAGAACTTCAGTGATTTGTTGGCCAGTCGTGGTTACCAATAACTAAAATGTCTCTTAGGGTGTAGACAACTTATATTATTATGTTTTCTCATTACATCTAGATTAACTTATTAAATAGTATGATTTTAGTAGAGGTGTTTGCTTCCTTAAACCTGGAGCATGCATGAAAAGTCATGTGGCATCAAGTGAGGGTTATTTCTTGTATTTTAGATTTGGTGTTGTTATACTAGCAATTCTGTCTAAGTAGAGCTTGGCCTTTGCTTGGTACATGCAATTACATTAACTGCATTGAGAATCAAAAGGTGTTGACAGATACTGGTGCTCAACTGTCCTGATAACATTATACTGGTGAACAAATGCCAAAGTGGCCCTTTTAGTGTTGGTCATTAAGAGTAAACTTGGAGTTTGCATGGTTAGAGACCTCTCTTATGGCTTTCATAAGGAATATCTTAAATAGGAATCTTGGACTTGCATTGACAGTCTTACATGGTTTTTTTTTTTTTTTTTTTTTTTTTTTTTTTTTATTTTTTTTTATGTCAAGTGTAAATTATTTTTAATTTTATGAGACTTGATTCCCTTTCTCATAGGGTATGCTATTGCTATTAGAATTGTTCTTGCTACATTCCCCTTATTTTCCTTATAGCTTTCAATTTTGGGATTTGTTACATCTGATGAGCAATTCAATTCCACTATTTCCTTTTACATGAGGTTTATGTCTTGGAAGATGGGTGCTAAATGTCCTTTGGAAGAAGTTGAAGTGATAATAAGAGAGAATATAAATAATGCACTTTGAAATCTGTAGTCTTAGATTTACTTACCCCAAAAAAGGAGAAAAAAAAAAAAAAAAAAAAAAACCTTGAGATTCCAAAACCTTGGTCAGTGGTTCTAGGCATTGAGAATTTCTGTTATGTTAGAAATTAGCATCCTTTGTGGTCACTGTGCTTCTTTAGGATGAGTTCAACATGTGCAAATGCTTCAAGGCCTGAAGTGACCATTGTACATGAGTGTACCTGCATTTTTTGAAAAACACCTTAGGCTATGTAGTGAGAGCTTGTTTTTCTATTGAAATTCTTGCTACATGTTCACCTTTCTTCAATCAAGTGTGCTGGGTCTAACCTGTAATGTGTACAGATATATAGTGGCAATTTCAAGTATATGTTAGTGTTTTGAAGATATGGAGTGCACATCAAATCAATTGCTAACATCTTTCATTAGTTCTCTTCATGAGTGGTCCTTTGCTTTGGGTCTCACAGATGGTACTTCTATTCAAAATTTCATAGAGTCAATTTATATGTAAATATTTTTCAGTTGTAATTCTTTAGGCTACTTCATGTTTTTTTTTCATGAAATAGTCTCTTTGCAATAAAGTTATTCTTATGTATATATATGTTAGTATTTTGGGTCCAAGGTATTTACTTATTTTTGTAGTTACTACCTCTATATTTCTGTGTATTTTAAATATAGTCTTATACTCTCTTGGCAACTTAGCACTGTAAAATTTTAAAATTTGTTAGTAGTGCTTTAACAATCAATCATCCAAAATGATTTGTTTTGTTTGAGGTCAACTCTCAGAATTCCTAGTTTTGACAATTTCTGAAAAACATCAAGATGATTAATCGCACCTTGGATTTGCGCATATAATCTATGGCAGGGTTTGCATGCAATCTGCCAGTTACAGAATTGGGAGTGGTACCTACATAGTCTAAGAACATTCTAAATTTAATCATGACTTTTGTTTTTACTATCTTTTCTAGTTTGTGGAGACTGATAACTGATTCCCACATAATGATTTTTTCTATTCAATAAACCAGATCCTTTAGTAACAATTCTTGAACATGGAATATTATCAGTGACTCAAATAGCAGGACTATTGGAATCTGATTTTGGAACAGTGTTGTCACATAACAAAAATAACATTTGGTACATTAGATTCATGAGATTCTCTGGCAGCTCGAGCAATTGTGAACTGTAACATTTTTGGATTTTTATTTACTCTTTCTAAGTGAACCAAGCCAGCTAGAGTCTTTCTTGAGTCATATTGAAGAAATAGAGCTTTGTTCAATGTATTTGTCTTTGAGCAGACTTTTTTGAACTTGTGGCAATCCAGAAAAAGTCTCCTTTTTTTGTTATTTTGAATAACTGCTTTGCTTTTGTTTTATGACACTATCGATTTTCAGTTGATGCCAATAAAACTTTAATGGAAATTTGCAGGTTGTGTAACATTGGTGTTTTCTCTGAAGGAAGCCTATTCAAATTACCCTGCTAGAACATGCTCTTGCTTGGCAAAACCATGTCTGTATTACTAGCAAGCTAATGCCACTAAGATGATGTAAAGCATATCTTAAAACATATATAAATAGATATAAATAAATAATATATCCCTATTAATCTCACACATTAATGTTAATTAGAAAAATATAAACATCAAGAAAGTAACCTCAACCATGTTGTTTTAGAGGGAGGTATGCCCTAAATGTGATGTGAGCTACCAAGGGGGTTACGTAAAAAGTTAATTGGTATATTCAAAGATTTATGGAAGAAACCAAGATAATTTTTATTTTTTTTAATTTTTTTGTGGATTTTGTTTTTATAAAGCATTTAGACACAACTTTGAAGTGGCCAATTGTGATTAGTGGAGATAAAGTGATGGATTCATATGAAAGTAATTGTACATCATTCACATTTGACTACTTCATCAAATTATGGTAAAAGTTGTGGTTTTAGCACTTCAAAAAAAAAAAAAGTTGTGGTTTTAGAAGAGCCATTATGTTATGGTGGGAGCCACATATGTCTCTTGTGTGAAACAAATTCCTCCGTCAGAAGAATGAGATGGTAGGGACTTTGCTAGCTTTTATTTGATTAATGTTAATGAAGTGAATATTCAATGGCAAAAAACATTAAAATAATCAAAGTTTGACCAAGACCACCGTTTTAGGATCCGCTTATTTTACGGAAATTGAAAACTTTTACTTGAAAGTATTGTAAATAAAGGTAAAAGTTAGTTGAAATAGTACAGAGAGATCTATGAATAGTACCAAAAAAGTGCAGTGGAGCTTATGAATAGTAGCAAAAATAAACTGAATAATAAAATAAGTTGGCTTTTTAATTTGGAGGCAAATGCACACTTAGAGTCTATAAAACAACTTCATCAAGAAATACAAGAGCAAACATTATGTCTGAATTGCTTCTTCTCAAGTGGTCATCTACCGCATCATATTATTTATGATACTAATACATATGTCAATAGGTCTTGCTGACACTAAGGAGTTAGTGTGAGTTACTGTCAGCCGCCAATGTGAATGAACAAAGTAGAGAGAAATGAAAATTGACCTTTTAATAGCCAATTATGTTAAAATTGACCTTTTGTGGCACTAATATGTCTTTAACAAAGAAAAGATTTCATTGCTATTACGGCTCTCTTAGACTTAGCTGGTGGAGGCTTTGCTAACTCAGATGAGGCTAACACTTTTCATTATGATCAAAATGATAAACTATGAAGGACAAAAATATTTAATTTAAAATTTTTAAAAGGGTTGGGTTGTTCGTTTTTGTTAAAATTGGTTAATTGAGTTTAATTATTTTTAACTTTACTATTAGTAATTATTGTGGTTGGGCTCACTTTTTGGGATATTTATTTTGTTTTAGATTTTAGATCTAAATTTTTTTTAATAGCTTTTAAAATGAGGAAAATGCTAGAGTTACAATTTTTTTAAAAAAAAATTGCTATTGTGATGAGTAGTTATTAGTGAGTAAAGAAGTAACTTTAGTGGTGGGCCCAAATATAAAAGTAAAAAAATTGCTATTATGATGAGCAATTATTAGTGAGTAAAGAAGCAACTTTAGTGGTGGGCCCAAATATAAAAGTACTATCAAATGTGATGTCAGAACAACACAATGTGAGAATGAAACTGTAAAATGTGAGAAAAAAAGAAGGAAACCACTGAATGTGACAAAAGAATTATCACATGTGATGTTGGTGCTGCCCAATGTGATGATGAAACTGTCAAATGTGAGAAAAAATTAGAGTACCAACGAATGTGACAAAAGTATGGTCATTTTTTTAGGTTCTAAGCATATTTAAGTAATTTTTTAGGTTACGGAGTCATTTTGGTCTTTTTTAGGTTTCATTGTCATTAAGTTATTTTTTAGGTTTTAAGGGTCTTCGGGTAATTTTAAAGGGGTTTGAAGGTATTTTGGTCATTTTCAAGTGTTATGGGGTAATTTTGGTTATTGTTTTAGGTTTTTTGGTTATTTAGATAATTTTTTATGTTTTAGGGTAATTTCAGACATTTTTTTTTGGTTTTAGGGTCATTCGGTCATTTTTTAGGTTCTAAAGGTATTTTGATTATTTTTTAGGTTCTAAGGGTATTCTGGTAATTGTTGAAGGTTTCGGGGATATTTTGGTCATTTCCAAATTTAATGAGGTATTTTAGTCATTTTTATAGGTTTCAAGGGTATATCAAAATTTTTAAGGTTTCAGGGTAATTTCGGTAATTTTTAAGGTTCTATGGGTATTTTGGTAATTTTTTAGGTTTGAGGTGCATTACGGTCGTTTTTTAGGTTCTAAAGGCATTATTGTCACTTTTTAAGTTACAAGGTTATTTCAGTAATTTTTTAGGTTTCATGGTCATTTAGGTCATACTTTTAGTATCAAATGGTATTTCAATTTTTTTTTTTGGTTTTCGAGTCATTCGGTCATTTTTTAAGTTCTAAAAGTATTTTGATAATTTTTTAGGTTCTAAGGGTATTCCGGTAATTGTTGAGGGTATTTTGGTCATTTCTAAGTTTAATGAGGTATTTTAGTCATTTTATAGGTTTCAAGGGTATATCAAAATTTTTAAGGTTTCAAGGTAATTTCAGTAATTTTTAAGGTTCTATGGGTATTTTGGTAATTTTTTAGGTTTAAGGTGCATTACAGTCGTTTTTTAGCTTCTAAGGGCATTATTGTCACTTTATAAGTTACAAGTTTATTTTAGTCATTTTTTAGGTTTCATGGTCATTTAGGTCATTTTTTTAGTATCAAAGGGTATTTCGATTATTTTTTAGGTTTAGAGGGTATTTTAGTAATTTTTTAGATTTTAGGGTCATTTTGGCCATTTTTTAGGTTCTAAGGATATCCCAATAATTTTTGAGAGTTTTGAGGTTATTTTGGTAATTTTTAATTGTTAGAATGTGTTTTGGTAATTTTAGTATATTTAAGGGTATTTCGGAATTTTAGAGACTTTAGGAGTACTTTTGTTATATATGTTTGTCAATTATTAGGTAATTTGGTGGGGTTGGGTTGGGTTGGTTACGCCCATATGTAATGTTGGTACGGCTTAATGTGACGATGAAACTGCCAAATATGAGTAAAAAAAAAAAGAACCATTGAACATGACAAAAGTACGATCATATGTGATATTGGTATTGCCAATGTGACAATGGAATTGTCAAATATGAGAAAAAAAAAATAGGGTACCACTAAATGTGACAAAAATACGGTCAAAAGTAATGTTGATACTGCACAGTGTAATAATGGAACTGTCAAATGTGAGAAAAAAATACGGTACTATTGAATGTGACAAAAGTATAGATAGATATCATGTTGGTGTTGCCTAATATGACAATGGAACCATCAAATGTGAGAAAAAAATAATGGAACCACCAAATGTGACAAAAGAATAGTCACATGTAATGTTGGAACTGCACAATGTGAAAATGAAATCGTCAAATATGAGGGAAAAAAAAAAGGGAACCACCAAATGTAACAAAAGAATTGTTACATGTGATGTTGGAACTACATAATGTGAGGATAGAACTATCAAATGTGAGAAAAAAAAGGGAACCACCGAATGTGACAAAAGAACTATTACATATGATGTTGGAATTGCACAATGTGAGAATAGAACCGTCAAATATGAGAAAAAAGTAAGGGAACCACCAAATGTGAGAAAAGAACTGTCACATGTGATGTTAGAACTACATAATGTGAAGATGGAATCATCAAGTGTGAGAAAAAAGTTAAGGGAACCATCAAATGTGAGAAAAGAATTGTCACAAATGATGTTAAAACTGCAAAATGTGAGGATGGAACAGTCAAGTATGAGAAAAAAGTAAGGGAATCACCCAATGTGATAAAAGAACTATCACATGTGATGTTGGAACTGCACAATGTGATGATGGAACCGTCAAATGTAAAAAATAAAAAAAAAAGGTAAGAGAACCACCAAATATGACAAAAGAAATGTCACATGTGATATTGGAACTGCACAATGTGAGGATGGAACCGTCAAATGTGAGAAAAAAGTAAAGGAACCACCAAATGTGAGAAAAGAATTGTCACATGTGATATTGGAACTGCACAATATGAGGATGGAACCGTCAAGCGTGAGAAAAAAGTAAGGGAACCACCCAATGTGACAAAAGAATTATCACATGTAACATTGGAACTACAGAATGTGAGGATGAGACCGCCAAATGTGAGAAAAAAAATAAGGGAACTATCAAATGTGACAAAAGAACTGTTATATGTGATGTTGGAATTGCACAATGTGAGGATGAAACCGTCAAATGTGAGAAAAAAAAGTAAGGGAACCACTAAATGTGAGAAAAGAACTGTCACATGTGATGTTGGAACTGCACAATGTGAGGATGGAACCGTCAAATGTGAGAAAAAGTTAAGGAAACCACTAAATGTGAGAAAAAAACTGTCACATGTGATATTAGAACGCTAAAATGTGAGGATTGTTGAAGCTAAAAAAATGTGTCATAAAAAGTGTTATAGGTACATACAACTAAACAGCAACACAAACAGTGACACTAATGTTGTGGATTAAATAATAGGATGAGACCAAAAAGTATTTAATATATATATGTATAAAAAAAAAAAAAAAAAAGGAGTCCACATGAGGCTAAAAAGCCACATAACCTGCCATTACCTATAAGAAAGCATGGTTTTGAAACCCGGACCGGACCGTACGGTCCGACCGGAAAAACCGTGAATCTCTCACAATAACGGTCCTTTTATGCTCAAGAACCGTTCTATGCCAAAAAAACAGGTAACCGTTCAAACCGCGGTTCAACCGCATGGTTCTGAGAACCGTGATCAGACCGTTTCTCACGGTTCCCTTTGAATCTGAACCTTTAAAAAAAAAAAAAAAAAAAAAAAAAAAGAAAGAGAGAAAGAAAGAAAGAAAGAAAGAAGAAGAAAAAGAAACACAACTCCCTCCTCAGAGAAACACAGAAACACAATTCCCTCTCAAAAGAAAAAAAAAAAAGTACATCATGTCTGCCACTGCCATCTCCAAAGAAACACAACATGTCTTTACTCTTTATGTTTCTTCTTCTTCTCTCTTCAGAGCACATCACGCAACTCCCTCTCTTCAGAAACTCTTCTCTTGGGCGAAGCAAGCTTTAAATTCTAGCTTTGTTCTCCGCCGGTAATGTGTGTGTGACAGTGTGAGAGTATGAGAGAAAGAGAATGAGAAACAGAGAGATAGAGATAAAGAAAGAAAAATAAAAGCAAAGGACACTCTGTGTGGAGAAGGAAGAGTCTAGAAAAATAAAAAGAAAGATGAGAGGAGTGGGGATGGGAAACGTGTGTGGAGGAGATAAATCAAGAGAAAGAAAAAAAAAAAAAAAAGAAACATACGGATGCAAGGAAAGAGGGAATAATAATAATAAAAAATAGAAAATTATAATTAAATGTTACTACAATATTTTCACAATATTTCACAATAAATTTTAAGTATAGATTGTTATTAGTTAATATTGGTGAGTAAAAAAATAATTTCAATAGTGAGTTTAAATTAGAACTAATAACAATTTTTTATATAAATTTTGTTGTGAAATTATTGCTAAAAATGTTGTAGACTTCTTCACGCTTCTGGAGACTTCTTTGCTGTGCGTGTCAACTCCTCACATAAATGCTTGCTAGCTGTCAAGCACTTCTTAGGTTTTGTTTTTTTTTTGGGACAGTAAAACGATTTTTTTGGGTTTTGTTATTTGTTTATACTTTAACCATTTTTAAATACATGGACATCTTCATTCTTCAGAACCAGCTTTTGATTTTTTTTTTTTTTAATTCATAATAAATGGTGAAAAGTGCTACTTAAATGGGCTTGGGAAAAAAAAATGATCCAGTCAAATGGGCTTGGCCAGGAGCAAGTAAATTAGTTTGTTGCTTAACTATTTTATTAGGTTTCATAAAATAAAAATTATTTGGTACTAAAGTGTGCTTTGTTATGACTTAAAAATAATTTAGAAACTCAATAGCTATTTATCTTTTTTTAGAATTTAATAATTTTTATTTGTATTATGAAAGTTATGTTATAAAAAATACTATCTATATTTGTTTTGGACTATTTTAGTTAATTTTTCTATTTTTTTATTAATTTAATGTTTTTATATATATTTAAAGTAATTATTAAATTAATTATGATATCATCACGGTTCGACCCCGGTTTGACCTCGGTTCGACCTCAAAAACCTTGAACCTCTTCCTTTTACGGTTCAATGAACGGTCCGGGTCTAAAAACCTTGTAAGAAAGGACTAAGAAGAGAAAAATAAGGGATAAAGGAAAGGTGGGCATAGCATTATCAAAAAGCAAGTCTGCTATTGTCCATAAAACAAGGGAGATCCATTATTGGAATCCTTGACTCTACCCCATCAATGGAGTCCTTGACTCTACTCCATCAATAGAGTCCTTGACTCTACCAAATTAATTGGAGTCCTTGACTCTACCCTATCAATGAAGCCCTTAACTCTATCAAATTAATTGGAATCCTTGACTCTACCCCATCAATGGAGTCCTTGACCCGACCCTGTTAATGGAGTCCTTGACTCTACTATTTTAATGGAGTCCTTGATTCCACCATCAAATTTATGGAGGCATTAACTCTACCAAATTAATTGTGACTAATTCTTTGGGATTATTAATTCTTTAAACAAGATTAGAGTTAATAATTCTTAAAATAAAATGACCATAAAATTGGGTTGGAGAAATTTTCCAATTCCAAATTTGTTCACAATGAATAAAATTGTTTCAAAGGAGTTTTCTTTCCCTTAATCAAAATATCATTAAAGTTCCTACAAAGAAGCAAATGAAATAAAGGGAAAATTGCTTGGAATTTTAACTTCTCAAAAAGAGAATCCTTGATTCAATTTCCATAAAAACATGGTCCTTGACTTATCCTTGAGATTAAAACCAATTATCTCACCCAAATACAAAATTATGCCAATACTTAATTAAAAGCCAAGTATTGACTTAAAGACCCATCATTTCAAATGGGACAAAACCATATTTGAGACTTTAAATCTAAAACCTCAAATTAAGAACTACGAAGTGGCTTGATCCCCGCCAAGGGTACGTAGGCAACCTAAGTAAATTATTAGGTGCAGCCACAAATAAATAAAAACATATATCCCCTTAAACATAAAAATAAATTAACTTATGTACAAAGATGATATGGTTGGAATCAAAGGGTCTTCCCTTGAAACAAGGGATTGTAATTAAGAGATACATTATCTTGAATGGGCACTACTCACATCAATAAAACTTATACGCCAAAAAGCCTATGAGTGAAATTATGTTTGACGAATTTGACAATGTTTGTTAAACATAATTTAACAATATTTGTTAAACATAATTTGACGACGTTTGTTAAACATAAGTTGACAATTATTGTTAAACATTGGTTAACAATTTTCGTCAACATAATTTTTGGCACGCCCAGTGGGACCCATTCTCCTTTTCATCTCCAACTATGTTTCTTATACATCTATCTTCATGTTGTGATAGGTTTACCAATGGCTCCCCAAGTGACTGTTTACTTCCACAAGCTTCTTGCAATTGCATAAGGAGCAAATAGTTGTCGCATGAAATTCACCCTTGGTCCCCCTTCCATCAAGCTCGAGGTACCAAATGATGAACACGTGACCAACATCCAAGTTTCGTCAACTTCAAAGACTTTGAAGAAGAGGAGAGCAAGGAAAGGTGCTAAAGCTAAGAAGTCCCAAACCAAAGGTTCTAATGTGAATGACCCTAACACCATGGGTATGGCCCCAAGGCTTCTCCCCATTCAAATAATGATTGGCTCCATCCCAATCACATTGGGAACAACCGAGTCGGTAATGATGACTTCAACTGAAGAAAGGGAAGCTAGTCATCCTGAAACCCCGAAGGTTAGGGTCACTAAGAAATCTATCAAGATTCAAAGAAGGAATCACTAAAGCAAAAGGTGACTCCTCGACCAAAGGCAATGCGACCTCGCATTCTTGAATTAACTTCACCAAAGAGTGATCCTGTTATCAAGGGAAAAGAAGTAGACATGGACATTGATGCTTCCATTGGAACATTGTCACCAACCAAGCAAGGTCCTAGAAAAAGTGTAAAGAGAGAAGAAAGCCAAACTTCTGAATTATTTGATCACTTTCCGGTAACGGCTCTTTATGCTGAACAATCAAAAAGGGCCAAGTCAAACTTGGAGGTTCAACAATGGGCATTCTTCTCAGGCTATTTGTTGGCAAAAGAAGAAAATTTTGGATTAGGGACAAGTTCAAAGCACAAAAATGTGACAGAGATTTGTGAGGAGGTTAATAAGTCACCAAGGCCTTACTCAGGACCTATCACACGCTCTAGGGCCTGCACCATGTCCCAATCCATCATTAATGATTCTTCAATCTCCACCGCTTCTTCCGATACTATGGAAACACAAAGTGATTTTCATAGTCCACTATACGGAGATTCAGAGTCTATTTTTCAAGAAGAAGACTTTCTAGAAATTCTAATGGACCAATTTGGCAAAGTGTTAAAGATCTTAGATGAAAGTGATTCTAAAGACATGCCGGTTCTAGTAACTAGCACCACAAATTTAGAAGAGCAACTTCAAGAGTTGAAAAGGAAACTCATTGAAAAAGATGCCGAGATAGCAGCCTTGGCAACCCAAGTAGCATCTCAAGCAAGTACATCTGCTCAAACTCATGTGCCTACAGCCGAAGAAGGGCACACATCATCTAGTTCTATAACACCAGATGAATTAAAGACACTCATTGCTGAGGGAATCAAAGAATTTCAGGCATCTATAAATTTACCCGTTCATGGGTGTTGAAAGCCTTATCCAGCCCATTATGATACTGTTCCATTCCCAACAGGTTATCAAAAACCAAACTTTGAAAAATTTGATGGTTTGACCGGTTCCCCTCAAGAACATTTGGCACATTTCTATTTGGCTTGTGGAGAATCTGCTTTGACAAATGCCTTGTTGATAAGATAGTTCGTACAATCTCTCAAGGGTTCCGCATTCACTTGGTACACCTAATTACAACCAGGGTCAATTCACACGTGGGACGATTTACAAAGGGCTTTTCTTGCCCAATTTGTGAGTTCAAAGAAGAAAGTTTCAATCATTGATTTAGCCGATGCTCGACAAAAGTCAAATGAAAGTGTCAATGACTTCATTACAAGATGGAGAAGCCTAAATCTCCAATGTTCTGAAAAGTTGACTGAACAATCTGCAGTACAAATGTGTTCAAACAATCTCTTACTAGAGATTGCCACTTTCATAGGGATTTCAGAACCTCAGAGTTTTGATGCATTGGTCTCTAAGGCGAGCAATGTTGAAAGACAAATTGCTCGACAAAATAGTACCATGAAAAGGTGGAGTAATTTAGAAGAAAAAAATACAGAAGGAAAAAAGCCCCGAAATAATGGAGAAGTAATGGCTACCTTTGTCAAAAATGGAAGGCAAAATGGGAAAGGAAAGGAAGGCTCGAAAAATCTCACTCTTGAAGAGAAAAAGAAAACGAAATACTCATTCCATGATGATGATGTGGAAGGGATTTTTAACGAGTTGATGAAAGAAAAAGCAATACAACTCCCTGAGCCTAAAAGACCTTCTGAAGTTGATAAGATAGATGACCCTAAATATTGCTGCTACCATCGAATCATTAGCCATCCTCTATCAGAATGCTATATCTTGAAGAATATAATTCAAAAAATGATAAATGATCGTGAAATCGAGGTAGATAGTTCCTCTCAAGTACCAGTTGCTGCATCAAATAGCATTTCTTTGCTTGAGGAGGAACCAAAGTCAACTTTGCCTTGCCCACTGGGGGCAAAACCAAAAAATGTTGAAAAGATCAAAAAGACTCTTAATGTCAAGGTCAAGTCAAGCAGTCTCCCAAGTCTTTATGAGCTTATGACTGAAGCAAAATTAGACTTTTGGGAAAATTCCTCTAAAGATGGAAATGAAGAAGAATGGCTAACATATATTGGTAAGCAGTCCAAGAAAATGGCTAAAAGGCCATTACCAATCATTATGCCCTTTGAAAAGCTAGGAGTCAATATCCACAGAAGGAAGGATTCTAAGAAAAACAAGAAGAAAAAGAAGAACAGTCAAAAGAAAAGCATGAGTTTAGAGGAAGAAAAATATATTCAATCTGAGAGAATGCCAATAACTCTAGTTGAATATCTTCCTAAGGAATTTCTTCAAAATCATTCCGAGGATGAGATGAAAGAGGAAGTTGTGCAATGTTGCATGGTTTCAATTGATGACAATGAACGAGAGGTAGATGAAGTAACTTTGCTTTCAGGCCAATATTTGTCATTACCACAAAAGGAAAAATTAAGCCAAAATGCAAAAGATGATGTTTCTAAAGGGAAAGAAGGCAATTCCTCACAACCCTTGTCACCTAGACTATGCGTTTCGTGTTTGGCATGCATAATGTTTAGTGATGAGGACTTCTAGCTTGGGGAAAATTTTCAGAATCAGTTTTTATATGTCAAGGGCACAATTGGAGATGTATGGTTATCAAGAATCCTATTGGATTATGGATCAACTGTAAATCTTCTCCCTTATAAGACATTCAAGGTAATGGGGATGAAGTCCAAACAATTGTCCCCATCCAACTTGACCATTCAAAGCTTCAACCAAGTTGGACAAAGAGCCATGGGAAGCATCTCATTAAAAGTGGAAATAGGAGAATTGTATTCTAAAGCTCTTTTCCACGTAATTGATGTTGATACTTCCTACAAGGTGTTGTTGGGACGCCCTTGGGTACACACTTATGGCATAATCGGTTCTGCATTTCATCAATGCTTTAAACTTTGCGATGAAGATGGAAATGTGAAAATGGTGTACACTGATCCTAATCCTTTAATGGGAGAAGAGGCAAATTATCTTGTTGCCAAATTTTAAGCAACGACCATCCTTATGCATCTATCTAAACACAAGGATACTGAGGAAGAAGGGTGAGGAACAATGTGTTTACCCTTATGTAAATGAGAAGTTCATTAAACAGCTCTTAAAAAAAAAAGAAAAAAAAAAAAAGAAGCCCGCTAGGTTGAAAACCTTTTTATAAGGCGGCGGCCTAGACAAAAGTTAGGGCACAAAAAAAAGGGCAAAAAAAAAAAAAAAAAAAAGTCCGCTAGGTTGAAAACCTTTTTATAAGGCGGCCTAGGCAAAAGTTAGGACAAAAAAAAAAAAAAAAAAAAACTTTGCCCCCTTGAACTACGTGTTGACTTGATCCCCTTTCGGATACGTAGGCAGCTTGGTATCATTTACTGAGTTCAGTCACATCTTCAAAAAAAAAAAAAAAATCTCCCATTTGAAAATCCCCTCCTGAACTACGTGTTGACTTGATCCCCTTTCGGGTACGTAGGCAACTTGGTATCATTTATTGACTTCAGTCACATCCTCAAAACAAATTCCCTTTCTTTTGAACTACGTGTTGACTTGATCCCCTTTTGGGTACGTAGGTAGCTTGGTATCATTTACTGAGTTCAGTCACATCTTCAAAAAAAAAAAAATCTCCCATTTGAAAATCCCTTCCTGAACTACGTGTTGACTTGATCCCCTTTCGGGTACGTAGGCAACTTGGTATCATTTACTGAGTTCAGTTACATCCTCAAAAACAAATTCCCTTTCTTTTGAACTACGTGTTGACTTGATCCTCCTTTCGGGTACGTAGGCAGCTTAGTATCATTTACTGAGTTCAGTCACATCTTCAACAAAAAAAAAAAAAAAAAAAAAGCTCTCTTTTGAAATCCCTCTTGAACTACGTAATGACTTGATCCCCTTTCGAGTACGTAGGTAACTTGGTATTATTTACTAAGTTCAGTCACATGTCAAAAAAAAAAAAAAAATTCCCACCAAATAAGCGATCAATCTTATGCACACAAGAAAATTTGCATCAGTACAAATCAATGTTCAAACAAAGAAAAAAAAATCAAGAGAAAAAATGTTGAGGCCAAATCAATCTGCCAATTGGGACTTCAGATTCAATAGAAGGAGTCCAAGCCAAAAAAAAAAAAAAAAAAAAGAGGAAATCTCAAGACACGAGTGTCACACAAGAATTCTAATTCTTGCATGACACCCGGGGGGCAACTGTAGAAACTAAAAAAATGTGTCATAAAAAGTGTTATAGGTACATACACCTACACAGCAACACAAACAGAAGTGACACTAATGTTGTGGACTAAATAATCGGATGAGACCAAAAAGTATTTAATATATATATATATATATATGTATGTAAAAAAAATAAAAATAAAATAAAAATAAAAAAAGAGTCCACGTGAGGCTAAAAAGCCACCTAACCTGCCATTACCTATAAGAAGGGACTAAGAAGAGAAAAATAAGGGCTAAAGGAAAGGTGGGCATAGCATTATCAAAAAGCAAGTATGCTATTGTCCATAAAACAAGGGAGATAAAGAGTGAAAAGAGGCCATGGCAGGAACAAAAATTGAATAATAAAAAAAAGAAGAGATCACGTGAGCTACCTAGTACCTATGTAAAGAAAATTCTAGAAATAGAACAAACCAAAAGCTGCAAAGTGGGTGATGGCATGAGCACGTAAAAAAGGATAGTGGTACATGAGTTTGGAGAGAAATCTTTTAAACTTATTATATATTTTTATATTAATTGTGAAATTTAAAAATCTAACCGTTGAATTGCATGTTTTTATTATATCATTTATGCTTGCAAAATTTCAAGAAAATCAAAGATCAATTGCTATGTCATCAAACAAATGTTAAAATTTCAAATTTTTGTAATCTAAAATTGTGTATAAAAAATAAGTCATTGATCGAATAGTAAATAGCATCCGATTTGAATGAATTTCACATGCATATTAAGAACATAAGAAACATGAAATTCAACGGTTAGATTTTAAAAATTCACACTTGAAAAAGAGATATATGATAAGTTTGAAGGATTTCTCTCCGAAACTAGGGGTGTGCAGAAAACCCACCGACCCGCCAAACCCGACCCAACCCAACCCGACCCGCCGGGTTGAGTCGGTTTTTAAGGCTTGGTGGGTTGGGTTGGGTTACAAAAAAAAATTTTATGGCGGGTTGGGTTGGGTCTGGGTCATAAAATTACAAACTCGCCAAACCCAACCCGACCCACTCATATTTAATATATATTTAAAATATATTTTTATATTTAATAATTTTTTTAAAATCAATTGTAGGGAACTTTTATATAAATATATATATATATATATTATATTTAATAATTAAAAAATAACAGTTGTAGAGCAGTATTTCCTCAGTTCCTCCTACTAATACTAATTTAATATATATAAAATATATTATATAATTAATAAATTTTTTTAAATAGTAAGTTCTTCTTATTCTATATAAAAGCCAATTAGTTCACACAAATCCTAATAAATTACTATTGTTGTTTAGTCATTAGTGTTGTTTGCCTTTAAGGAGTTACATTGTTACTAATCTTTAGGTTTTTTTAATATTTTAATTTTTTTTTACTCAATTTAATAATAATAATAAAAAATTTCAAACCCATGGGTTCAACCCGACCCAACCCGACCCATGTGGGTTGGGTTGGGTTGGGTTTTTTTTTACCCACCATGGTGGGTTGGGTCAAAAAATCCCCTTAACCCGACCCAACCCGACCCATGCACACCCCTATCCGAAACTTTGTTCTATGAAAATTGCCCATTAACTGGTCAGTTGAGGAACAGAATAGGGGGGAACAGTTTCTCAAACTTCTCTATAAATAAAGAGCCTCCAGCAAGCAAAAGAAGGAGGACACACGGAAAAAAGGAAGGGTAGAAACACAAAAAGAGAGCAAGTACACACACAGCAAAGACATAGAAAAAAGAAAAAACAGAAAAAAAAGAAAAAAAAAAAGGAGGCACGGACAGACGTTTGCATATGGGATTTCACCGATCCTTTTCTTCTCAAAATCTCTCTCTCCCTCATTCTCAAATCTGAATTTTTGCTTAGTAATGCAAATAGGATTGGGTTTCATGGGGAGTTCCTAACTCCATGCATGAAGCTTTAAATACGAGTCCCTGACTCGTAACTCCTATTTGTACATTACCAAATAAAAATTCTCTCAAGTTGTGGTGTAATGTTTTTTTTCATTGGAGTCCTTAACTCTACCCCATTATTGGAGTCCTTGATTTTACCCCATTAATGGAGTCCTTGACTCCATCCCATTATTAGAGTCCTTGACTCTACTAAACTAATGGAGTTTTTGACTCTACCTCATCAATGGAGTCCTTGACCCTACCCCGTTAATGGAGTCCTTGACTCTACCATTTTAATGGAGTCCTTGATTCCACCATCAAATTAATGGAGGTATTAACTCTACCAAATTAATTGTGACTAATTCTTTGGGATTATTAATTCTTTAAACAAGATTAGAGTTAATAATTCTTAAATAAAATGACCATAAAATTGGGTTGGAGAAATTTTCCAATTCCAAATTTGTTCACAATGAATAAAATTGCTTCAAAGGAGTTTTCTTTCCCTTAATCAAAATATCAATAAAGTTCCTACAAAGAAGCAAATGAAAGAAAGGGAAAATTGCTTGGAATTTTAACTTCTCAAAAAGAGAATCCTTGATTCAATTTCTATAATAAAATGGTCCTTGACTTATCCTTGAGATTAAAACCAATTATCTCACCCAAATACAAAATTATGCCAATACTTAATTAAAAGCCAAGTATTGACTTAAAGACCCATCATTTAAAATGGGACAAAACCATATTTGAGACTTTAAATCTAAAACCTCAAATTAAGAACTACAAAGTGGCTTGATCCCCGCCAAGGGTACGTAGGCAACCTAAATAAATTATTAGGTGCAGCCACAAATAAATAAAAACATATATCCCCTTAAACATAAAAATAAATAAACTTATGTACAAAGATGACATGGTTGGAATCAAAGGGTCTTCCCTTGAAACAAGGGATTGTAATAAAGAGATACATTATCTTGAATGGGCACTACTCACATCAATAAAACTTATACACCAAAAGGCCTATGAGTGAAATTATTTTTGACGAATTTGACAATGTTAAACATTATTTAACAATATTTGTTAAACATAATTTGACGACGTTTGTTAAACATATGTTGACAATTATTGTTAAACATTGGTTAACAATTTTCGTCAACAAGAATGTAACAGTCAAGTGTGAGAAAAAAATAAGGGAACCACCCAATGTGACAAAAGAACTGTCACATGTGATGTTGAAACTGCACAATGTGAGGATGAAACCGTCAAATGTGAAAAAAAATAAGGGAACCACCAAATGTGACAAAAAAACTGTTATGTGTGATATTGGAACTGCACAATGTGAGGATGAAACTGTCAAATGTGAGAAAAAAGTAAGGGAACCATCAAATGTGAGAAAAGAACTGTCACATGTGATGTTGGAACTGTACAATGTGAGGATGAAACCGTCAAGTGTGGGAAAAAAATAAGGGAACCACCCAATATGACCAAAGAACTGTCATATGTGATGTTGAAACCACACAATGTGAGGATGGAACTGTCAAATGTGAGAAAAAAAAGTAAGGGAACCACCAAATGTGAGAAAAGAACTGTCATATGTGATGTTAGAACTGCACAATGTGAGGATGGAACCGTCGAATATGAGAAAAAAGTAAGGGAACCACCAAATGTGAGAAAAGAATTGTCAGATGTGATGTTGGAACTGCACAATGTGAGGATAGAACCGTCAAGTGTGAGAAAAATTAAGAGAACCACCCAATGTGACAAAAGAACTGTCACATATGTTGTTGGAACCGCACAATGTGAGGATGAAACTGTCAAATGTGAGAAAAAAAAAGTAAGGGAACTGCACAATGTGACAAAAGAACTATCACATGTGATGTTAGAACTACACAATATGAGGAGGGAACCGTCAAATGTGAGAAGGGAACTGTCAAATGTGAGAAAAAAGTAAGGAAACCACCAAATGTGAGAAAAGATCTGTCACATGTGATGTTGGAACTGCATAATGTGAGGATGAAATTGTCAAATGTAAGGAAAAAGTAACTTGAAATAGCAGGTTACGTACTAGTGGGTACCATACCCCCCCTCCCCCCTTTTTTGGGGGGGGGGGGGTACTGTAGAATTACCCCTTGCGTTCAGGCTGTCTCCTAGATCCTTTCTCAATTCTAGGGTGGTATATCATTGTCTGTCCCATTTTTAAAGTTAAACTTCATTTATTAGAATAAAAGGTTCAAAAAACGATTCAATAAATGGTTCAAACATAAACTATCCTTAACAAAATCCTAGGGGAACTAAGCTATTCTCCCGCTCTAACCCAACCCAGGCCAAGCTTCAAAACAAGTTACTAAATCCTTAAGGGTCCGTTTCGTTGGAATGATGGAAAAGTAGGAGGATAGAAAATAGAGAGATGATGGAAAAGTGAGAGGATAGAAATGATTTTAATTTCTCTCATTTGTGTTTGGTTGAGAGGGTGGAAAAGTGGAGGGATGAAAAAAATTTTTGTTTGGTTGAAAATAAAGTTCGTATAAATTTACCATCATCATCATGTCCCTATTAAATAATAAAAAGTAACACATTATACTCTTAAAAAAATTGTGTATAGATGGACACTTCATTAAAGTAAAAAAAAAAAAAAAAATATATATATATATATATATATATATAAATATATATATGTATAGCATAAGAAATTAACCCAAAATTGTTTTCTAAAAAAAAAAAAAAAACAAAAACCAACCAAAATTAATGAAAAAATAAACATATACGCACCAAGAAGAAGAAGAAGAAGAAAGCTACATGTCCAAAAAAAAAGAAAAGAAGCCAACACTTCCAGAAAAAAGCAAAGAAAAAAAAAAGCCAACACGTTTGTAATAGAGAAAGAAAAAAATTAATGGGAAAAAAAAAAGAAAAAGAAAAGAAAAGAAAAGAGGAAGCCAACACGTTAATAATAGAGAAAGAAAAAAATCAAAGGAAAAAAAGAAGCAGCCAACACGTTGGAGACTTGGAGGTAAATTCCAAGGGTATTTTTGGAATCCCCCCAGTTTTCTCTCTATTTTGGGGTGAAATTTTTTTTGTGAGCCCGAGGAGAAAACACCTAGGTCTCTCCATTTATTTTCCTTCCTCCTTACCCA
The DNA here is from genome assembly GCA_028535165.1 of Quercus tomentella. Lineage (NCBI taxonomy): Eukaryota > Viridiplantae > Streptophyta > Magnoliopsida > Fagales > Fagaceae > Quercus > Quercus tomentella. The sequence continues at coordinate 38,256,466 of JAPQVY010000100.1, read as the reverse complement.
ACCAAACACACTCTAAAAAAGTTTTTCTTTCTATTTTCTCTCCAAAGTTTTCCATCCTTCCTATTTCACATCCAAATAAACACATCCTAAGTCTCAGCTAACTAGGAATTAAGCATTCCCTTATAGGCAAAGGTACGATAGAGTTAGGAGCTCATCAACTTAACAAAACCAATATGTAACTAAGTTGCTCCCATGCTGATCCTTAGTCCCCCCGAGGGGAACTTGGTGGGTAACTATTAAATTTTAGAGTATGGAATGTGGTAACCATGTAGTTGACGATCATAATAGTTGAAGTGCATATCGATGCCAAATAGGAGGTATAAGAGTAAACAATATTAGGTCTTGTTTGGTAGGAGAATTTTTGTTTTTGTTTTCAAAACTCTATGAAAACAATTTTCAAAAAATTGAAAGTAAAACTAATTTTCAGATAATAATTTTTACATTATATGTGTTTGGCTCCCACTTTTAAAAACAATTTTCACAATACTAAAAACAAAAAATAATGATGTTTGGGAGACCATTTCTATTTTTGATATATTTCTTTTAAAGTTTACAAAAAGTAATGTGTAGAATTTGTAGATTACCTTTTTTTTTTTTTGGTGATAAAGATAAGCTTTTTAATTTAAGAGATAGAAGAGTTTGGACAAATCTATGGGATCAACTGTTTTCATTTTATTTACAACTATGCCATTAAAAATGTTTTATGTATCTTGAAAACACCATCTCAGTTAATTTCAAAATCCTGGCTTGAACAAGGAAAATATGATACAATTTTCCGAAAACTGTATTTAGAGAACATTAACCAAACAATATATTCAAGTGTGGGACCCACATTTTATGGTTTGCAAAAAAAAAAAAAAAACTATATTTAAATCCTCTTACCAAATAGGCCATTAAATACTATAAAAAAAAAATTAACTTTTATTATTTTAAATTGAATTTGATACATACTATATATATTAATAATTATTGTTTTCTTGAAAATTTCACCCTTGTGAATATTTGAATCTAAGAAAATTAAACTTTCCTTTTCTTTTCTATCTTTTGAGGGAGGGGGGAGTTCCTAACAGGTCTTCTCACTAGTTGGAGTCTTGGGCCATGCCCTTCGAATTTATAAAAAATTTAAGGACAAACTTTAGTTATAAAATCGGTTGTAGTCCAAGACTACAATTTTACTTAATATCTTTTTATTGAATGTGAATTTTGACAAATCCACCATTGGATTACATCTTCTTCTTATATATTTCATGCTTGCAAAATTTTTACAAATTTAAAAATTAATGGCCATGTCATCAACTACAAAGGTTAGGCTTTTTTGTAGTTGTACTCTGGTTTTGTAATGTATTATAAACCCGATTTAAAACAATAGTATTACTATTTTCATGTGTGTTCTAATAAATATTATTGTTTACTCAAAAAAAATAGTCATGTCATCAATAAATGATTTAAATTGCAAGTTTTTATAATTTAAAATTATGTATAAAATATAAGTTTATAAATCATATTGTAAATAATATCTGATTGATACCAAATTTGACATATGTATTAAGAACGCAATGAATATGCAATTTAAGGGTTAGATTTTCAAAATATGTAGTAATATTTATTTTATTGAGTAAAGTTGTAGCCTTATGCTACAACTAATTTTGTAACTAAATTTTGTCCAAAAATTAATTTTTTTTGTAGAAATATAATTATATTTTTTTTTATATAATTTTAAAAATATATCATATTTTTTTATTATATAAAATTGATAATTACAACGGGAAGAAGAATTTAAACTTTGAAAATTTGTGTCGTAAACATTACATAATGTAAGTTGAGTTATGAGAGTGTTTGAATCGTATTTTTGTATGTCTGTTGGCATCTTGAAGTCGTGAGATATGAGAATACCATTTTTATGTTTTGTAGGGTACTAGTGTCGTGTTGCCAAATGATCTGACCAAAATATCTCCATCAAACGATTCGACAAGTTTGTGACTGTCTACGACATGTGAACATTAATAAAGCTATCGGTAACCTTCACAAAATTGTTTGGTTAACTTCTTTTGAAGTGGGAATGTTTGTAGCCTGCCAACTGGCCTACTTCGGAAAACTATAGTATACTATAGATACTGTCACTTTATATGTATCTTGTTTCGTTATCCAATCAAAATAAAAGGATAAAATTTTGGATGGAGATAAAGACTAAACTACAATAATTATAAATTATAAAAATAAAATCACACCACATTATACTTTTGGTGCAATGGTCATTCCACAAGTATAAGTGCTTGTGAGGCGTGGGGAACAAGGACCGAAATTCAATTCTCCACTTCAAATACATATACACTTAGATCAAATAAACTTGAACAAATTTTCAATATTTTAGGATTAATGCTTCTTCCTCTCATATCTTTTTTTTTTTTTTTTTTTTTTTTGAATCCTCTTCCTCTCATATATACTATCATAGATTTTATTATTGGGATCCAATATTATGTGCAAGAATGGTGTATTGTTCTTGGAATCATTACTCAAGCAACTTCAATACATGTGACCCCTACCTCTTGGACCAAACAGATTTGATTGAGTAATGCAGGATATGTTACAAATTTTACTTCATAAATTTTATAAATTGATATGTTACCATTCACAAAAATTAATTAAACATCTATTTATTATGTTGTTAAAATTGCAACAATAATGTTCATTGTCACATAAGTTTTTCAGTTTTTTTTTTTTTTTTAGTAAAACTTGTAGTACCCTTTAAAATTCTCCAATTCAAAATTCTTGCTCCGTCACTAAAATGGGGATTTAAAGGGATTAGAGAGTTGTCTACATGGATTGTAGGCAGTAGGGCAAGTTGGCGGGGGAATAATTGAGTAAGCCTAATTGGAATGGAAATTTTTTATACTTGATTTAAAATGCGTATCTTCAAATTTGATCCAAAATCAACCTCTAGGACCCCCGGGTCCCCACTCTTACACTATGATCACTTAGATACAAAAAAAAAAAAAAAAAAAATTGATATCAATTCAATTATTATCAGAAGCCCAAACATAGAATATCTATTTGTTATTTGGGTTTGTCAAGCTTGAATTACAAACTCATATAGTCATTTGTATGATATATATATATATATATATATATATATATATACAAATACAAACTAAACAACCGTACGTGAAATCCCAAGTAGTCATTGACTGATCCACATTCATAAATTTTGACGTACATAAATATATCCTAATTTGACTTCGATATATAAAGAAACACACACAGCATCCCCATCTTATTATTCTTATTCACCATATATAGCTCATGTATTGACCTAGCTAGCTAAGCTAATTTGTAGCTAGCAGGTTAGCTCAAACTTCTCAAACCACTTGAGGAATCCTAGAGCAGCATCTCTTGCCTTCAATGGTGGAGGCGTTTCTGGAGTGAGTGGCTCAAACTCAGCCTTCCATTCAGCGAGACACATCTCATTCTCCTTTCCCTCCACAGGAATGAATGAGAGGGTGACTCTATATGGATCATACATTCTCCTCAAGTCACCTCCGATCACACGGTATGTCACGGACTGCCCCATCTCCACCTTCTCTATCTTCTCAGTTGATTCTTTCACGTAGTTGCTGATGGCTGCGTGCGTCCACCACTTTTGCATCAGAATTTGCATCCATTTTTATATAACAATGTAAGTGCACAAAATTATATACTCTTTTTTCTTTTTCTTTTTTTATGCATGAAATGGTTTTTATTTTTCATTTTTTTTGGTTCTCAAGTTTAAGTTTAAGGTGGAAGGTGATTCTGATATTAAACTTGAATTCAAACTTGCAATAATCTTGTTAGGGAGCTTTCGATAGTTATGATTTGGATAAAATTCATATTCCTTATTTTTATTTATTTATTTATTTTAAGGAATCGATTTCGTACATGTCATCTTTTTATTAGAGATTGAAACTTATAAGGCTCAAAATATATTTGAAGTCAAACTTTCTTCTTATTTCCTATATATAAATATTAGTAAGGGATAGATTATATTTTAAATTTACTTTTCCTCATTACTAAGAAAATTTTAAAAATATAAACATTAAATCAAACATAGAATTTAAGGCAAGTTCTGAAGCAACTTTCATTTGGGGACGAATAGGACATGAATAGGATATCAAGAATGCAAAAGGGAGTGTATAGGGTCATATATGAACTTAGTTGTTATTTTAGTAGTATGGACTTGACTTGAGAAATAACTTGTTTATGTTTTTTTTTTTTTTTTTTTTTTTTTTTTTTTTATTATATATATATAAAATTTAGTAAATAAGTCAAGCTTAAGTTTAAGTTTAAGTTTAAGTCTAAGTTTAAGCTTGACTATTACACGATCCAATCTCAAATCTAATAATGTATCCATCAATAAAGTCATGAATATAAAGCTTGATTAAATTATATTACAACATTAATTATATGTTTAAATGTATAAAAATATACTTATATAGACATTATATATATATATACACACACTTGATATTGGATTTTTTAAGTTAGCAAGTAAATTCATATATATCAAATTATTATTTGTAATTTATTAATAATATAAATAACCTATTTCATTTTCTATGAATCTAATTTTTTTTAATTCATACACAAAATCATTTTATTTACTTAATTCAATTAATATAATTTCAAGTATAGTTTATTTGTTAATTACTAGTATAGTTATGTGAAGTGGTTTTACTACATATGAAAAAAGAATATGGTAATCAAAATAGTTCATGAACAACTTTAAGTTAGTTCAACTAGAAAATGAACTAAAATTGCATATATAATCTAGTTTGTTAATGAACTCGAGCAACTTCGCTCGGTTCTTTTAGAAAGGGTGACATATAAATCAAGCTTGAGAAAGACATATATATATACCAGGGCCAAGCTTAAAAAGCCTCAAACTTCCGGGGCTGCCATCTTCTTGGATGTATTCAGCTTGGGCAAGCATTTCAGGATTTATTTTGCTGATAACTTCATTGTCTCTGTACATTTCCCATGCCTTCTCGGCAGGGATGTTGAGCACCACTTCCCCTTTCATGCTCTTCATCTCTCTCTCTCTCTCTCTCTCTCTCTGAGGTTTGTCTTGTTCTATGATGAGGATGGGATGGGATGGGATGTGGGTCTATATAAGGGCAGATGACTAAGAGATGCTCCCTCCAGGTGGAGATTTAATAATTAGAAGTACCACTCAATGAAGCCACGTAACTCACTCTCTTTCTCTCTCAATTATATACTTCAACTATATAATCACTTGACTTTCTAAGTTTGTTTTAACTTGTTCCCATAATGAGTAGTCATTAATAAGTTAAATAGATGGTAAAATTTACTTGAGATTTATTTTTTATATAGGCTTCGTGTCTAAGTTAAAGATTAATAAATATTTAAATATGAGTTGTAATGCACACTTTTCAAAAAATAAAATACACATATTAATGATTCATTGGTTTACACGCACAAATTCATTATGGTTGTGTATTTTTTTTTTAATGTGTACAGTTTGACTTTATTTGTTTTTAAAATGTATAAAAATATTATTTAATAAATCATTGAATGTATCTTAACCACTACTCTTAGGGAATTCATTAACAAAATCTTTTTTATATTAAATGACTCAACACATATCTACTAAACAAGAAAAATGACATCTTGATTAAATTGTGTTACTCTATTATGATTTTTTTTAGGCTTTTTATGATTTTAGTGATATAGTATTACCCACCATTCACATATAGGGATTGTAAATTTCTAGATAGTTATATATATATATATATATATATATATATATATATATATATATATATTTTGGTTATCTTTTCTTTTTAGTAGAAAGATACCTATTAAGAGTTCGAATTGCAAACAATTAGAAAATTAGGGTTTTGTTTGGGTCTAGTGTCATGTGTGTTGGACCCGATAGGATGCTACCATGTGTCCAAGAAGTGTCATGTGGCAACATCCCATCAAGTCTACTATACTGGATGCACTGAACCTAAACATCTCCCCTAAAACTATAGGTTAAATTAGTGTTATTGAATCATCAAGATTTATTAGTTTAAGACAAAGTTCAACATAATGTAGATTCTTTTAGCTAGTTATCCTAAGATGTTTTATTGATAGATCCTGAGATCTAGGAGTTGGTGCCTATAGATTCTCTTAATCGTCCTACAAAATACGGATATGCAAAAAAGAAAATTTCAACAAATGGAGTCATTTCATTTCAAAAGTAGATGCTAACCTTCATATCTACCTATATTTTTTTTAAAACAATTGATGCTCCAAGCCTTGTGTGGTCTAGTGAAAGTGAAGGGATTCCACTAATTTACTAATAATTGACAATAATGCGTTGGCCCCTTCCAATTTGTATTGAATATATATATATATATATATATATATATATATAGTATAAAAACGCCTCTAATCTCATGGAGTCAGTTTCCTCTAGTGGCTAAAAACAAAAACAAAAAAGTAAAAATCATTTCGTAGAAGCTTTTGGAGAAGAAGAAAAAAATTCCTCTTTTAAATAATTTAAAAGAGAAAAGGAAGCCAAGAATATAAAATAGAATTTAGGAGTTTTTTATAAATAAAAAAAACGATTTACATGCTAAATATGCAGCCCCCGCAGCTCAGCTCAAACCCACGCATTTAGTTCCTAGAGAGATCCCGACTCGCCTAAATGAAGCAGTGGTGGGCTCAGTTCTTCTCGTATAGCCCAAATATCGTATAATTGGTAATATCACCGCACCGGCTAGCTACAAGCTTTATAAGGCCCTCGTCATGGGTTTGACTTGATATAATAAACCATTAATTATTTTTAAAACCAAAATTATATAGCTCAGTTAGTGAATAATGGATCAAGCACAACATCTTTGAATATGTAAGAAGTTGGACCATTTTCCAAAAAGTTAGACAGCCCACTTTATAATTTGCATTAAAATAAAATAAGATTAAGATGCTGGATAGCATAATATAGGCATACAAAAATGCTGTGGCATCCGCACATGGCATTATGTGAATTTCCTTTTCCCTTTATTCTTTATAGGCTTTGCGTAGTCTACCCTCAAAAGTTGAAACAATAATCCCTTCCACTGCTAAATATACTTTCCTCACATGTACAAACAATAATACAATATAAAACTATAACAAAAACAAAATGTAGTTGCACAACTTCCTGTAATCAAACTCTGTACCCAAAAAAAAAAATTGGGGGGGGGGGGGGGGGGGTGTGGCGGGGCCGCTTTTGAAGAACATAAGCTGTGTAGGCTAACAGAAATTAAGCTGCCTGCCAAAAAGGAGAACCTGGTACCAATGGCATGAAAAACAAAGAGTGTGTCTGCTGCTCACTATTTAAAGCAATTGCATGGTTCCTTCCAGGACGAGTCACTTGAAACAATTCTTTTGCTTTGCTAACCACTAAAGAGTAAAGGCTAAATACCCCAAAGCAAGGGCAAAACGGCTTCAGAATTTTTCTCTATAGTTCACAAAGACATAAAATGGTAACAGGTTAGCTGTTGCAATGGAAAGCAAAAAATTGTCAAAAGCAGAGTTACAATGAGAAATTTTTGAAGTTCTAACTTGTAATTAACAATAGCAAATCCAATGGGAAAACAAAATGTCGCTTTTCAGTCTTATAAAGTGATCAAATCTGGGTAAAAAGATTTTGTGAGGTCTAGTTCAGTTACCACAAGTGGAATGAAGCAAATCTATGGGTTGGGTGGCCCTTTATCGAGCTCTGCACTCAACATATGATGAAGAAGGAGATCAACCCTCTGGCTCTGTGATTTTGTACTGCACCAAGCCAAAAGAACAAGACAAGGTAGCTGTTAACGTCCAAAAATGGATGCAAATAGAGCTTTCCAAATCTTTAAACTAGTTCACCATACATACCCAACAGATCGTCGACGATCCTTTCTGCCTTGTACTTCCTAGATTGAAAAGGTAATAAAATAATTATATGATTTAAATATTTTCATAGAACTATAAGTATAAACTGGTGAGGGGATCAAAAACATTGGAGACTATGGTGACAAGAAAGAAAGACTAACACAAACAACAACGAGTTCAAAGCAAGAAAAACTCTAAGTATGGTCAATAAGATTTCATTTCAAATATTGAGGGTTGGGGCAGCTTAAATGTATGATGGTAAAAAAAAAAAAAAAGTAAAAAAAAAAGGCTCCTACTAATAACAACAGATGATTAGTTTAGGAAATTAATTCTAATGGAAGTGATAAGTTCTGTGGATAACAATAATGATTTATCTATTGCTAATAAAAAGCAAAGAAGCCATTACTCTGCCAATTTTGTTTTGCAAAAATATAGATATCAAGTAACTTTCAGAACGTATTTATGGCAATGTTGAGCAATGTGGACAAACTTCCATCTTAATCATTTTTGAAGCCTGAATAAATAATCTAACATGGTCCTATTAACATCATTGAAGATTTGAGCAACATGCAAAACAACCTAACTTAGGAAATAATTGCAATTTCAAATTTAAAACTTTTGAATTGCCTGCATTATCTCTACAGCGTTGCCATACAAGTGGATTAATAATCCAAATCAGTAGGAGGCAAATCAAGAGGTATCCTGAGCTTGTATGCACTACATCCCATGTAACTTTTCAAAAAAACGTTCCTTTAAAATTGATTAGTCAGATAGTTAATGAAAACCTGAAAATGACAAGTTAGATGCTAAAATCAAATCATGATGCGATATATTTTTTTTTCTTGAGTTGTGTCTTCATCTTAACCAATTATAGGATTTCACAACCCAGTAACATGATAATCGAACAATTTTCAAAATATATTTATAAGTAATTACAAAATAAACCCTAGAGCTTGGTATTAGCGTCAAACTAAACCTAAAAGTTTTGATTGCACTAATGTCAACCCTATAATCTTAAAAGTGTTACAATGTGCTCTTAGTAAGTCTATGAATTTGTTAACTAAAAATAATGGAACTCCATATAAGTTGTACTTAGAATTTATCTAAGCAATAAATATTCTACACAAGAGTTGCAAATGGTATTTTGGCACAAAACAAAATTCAGAAAATGGTTTATTTATATGTAAAACCTAATCAATAAACACAATTTAATGAAGATGCCATCATTTTTTAAGTTTGTACTGTCATTTTATCGTTCATGTGAAAGGCCTTTAGCCCCCAAATAGCTCTCAAGTGCAGTTTGCTTGAATTTCCAATATCTCTAGTTAATTAAACCTCAATGAAGATCTAGATTGCAACAATTTTGAAACTAAAGGGTGGATATTGATGGAATGAGAAACTCAAGAGTTAATTTGAAAATCACCCTAGAATTATAGGAGGATTTATGTAATTTTCTTAAGTGAATGGGAAATCATATAACTGCATCATGCTCACATTTTCAAGAGATGGACCTGGCTGCATAACTTTAATTTTCTATTATAATAATAAGTGCAGAACAGCTACCAACCTTATCCTGTTCTTCAAAATTTTCTGATGACTCGAGATCCATTTCAGCAAAGAATGCCTCCAATACAAAAGCTACAATCTGAAATTACATGAAAAACAAACTCTAAAGTTAATCTTCATTTGTTTGGGTAATTAATACACAATTGTTTTGAAAAGAGGAACACATCATGTCAACAGGAAATTATAAAGCAAACCTAAAGCAATACAATTCACAAAAATTGCAACCTAAAAGAAGCAGAATAAATAAACTCTACATTAGATCATGCTTCTAAAGCCCAATTCAAACTACAACTGCCCAAAAAATAATGATATCAGATCGATAACTGAGAGCTCAATATCATTAAAATGTATAATTGTTTCTTTCTCTCAAAATTACCCACATTAAGCAAAGGGGCATCTTTTCCAAGTAAAGCTTCTTCATTTACTAAACAAATAAATTTAAGATTAAGACAACAGTGCCACAGCAGCGAAGGCTTCTCATATTCCAAATTCCCAATAAGAAAATCTTTAAAATGTTAAAAGTAAGTCATTCTCAACAACCCTGTCTGGAGTCACAGGTAAAATCTTTAGGAAGGAATCAGGGCCCCTAACTTAGCCAAACCAAAACTGTTCTTTGTTATGGGCTGACCCTTGTGAAGTTACTATGTATGAATGCTTCATACATAAAGGTAATTACTGTCACTCTCTATGTGAAATTTTAGCATACAAAATTGTAATGACATATTTCAAGTTTGGTTTTAGTCAATTACTGAAAATCTGTTTTTGCAGCATCTTATTCAAGAAACAAAGTTGCTCTACCTCATAAATTGCAAAACAATCAAATGGCAGGCATTTTGCTTCTGCAACACATGGAGAAAGGGCCAATAAGCTTTAGCTCAAATGGCACCTCCTTCTCCTGTAGTGGGTTTAGACCACACTAAGTGCTTGTGTAACTTATTAATCTTAAAAAACATATAGGCAACATGGTTGGAAAAAAAATGGAGCAAAAGTTAATAAAACTTACCAAATTTAAAAGCAATAACACAGTTATTAAGTAGAAGCTGACAAAGTAAGTGAGGCTCCATGCAGTTCCTGTTAATTCCTTGTAGCTCTGAAATGATGAATGGCAATTAAAAGAATGACACAAAGTGTAGGTTACAATTATAGTTCAATTTTAACTAATTGATCCATAAAAGTAATAACACAGGATTAACGAAGAACTGCTGATAACAACTTAAATATGCCTGAACCTCTTCTATAGTCCAAGTATTAGTTGTCTGCACTACATGCGGTTTACTGACATTTTAAATGAACAAATATTCTGTAGGGTGGAAAACAAATGCTTTAGTGCTAAGCTAGTAACTCTACTGAACCAAAAAAGGATTCAAGCCTTGATGCTGGGACAGACACAATGACATGGATCATACCAAGTAACTTGAACACTTTGAAGGAGAGAGAATTCATGTTAGATACAACATTTTCCCATCATGGCAGGACATGCATGAACAGAATTGTGCCCAAGAATATGGTTGCATCTCTGTGACTCATAAGAACCAATTGTTTGATTGAGTTTGGGTTTTGACAGGTTCCCACAAGATCAGTTCTCTTATGTGGGAGTTTCTACAAACCATCCACTAGGTGGAGCCTAAATAAAATCCACGGGTCTCATGTGGGATCAAAATGCATGGATTGTCTAGATCTGTGCAATCTTTGCGATGCATTACAGATCTAGTGGTTGTAGTTTGCAGATTTCCAATTTGTATTTCAGGTAGGTTCAGAGTAGCCAACCCATTAACAGCTCCCTCATAAAGAACCCCAAATCTTCTGTCAACATGGAGGTACAGTCAAGAAAGCCTAGCTTCTCATGATCACATTCCAAAAAAAAAGAGAGAAAAAAAAAAGGGAAAATCCCAGCAAGCATTCCATGAGGACATAAATCATAGAAGAATAGCCAAACAGACAGTATCATTCACTATGTAGAGAAAGATGATCATTCAGGATAATATAATTCAACAAAAATTATAAATAAAACAGTAGTTATACCTGCATCCATGCTTGCCAGTTTCCCATGACCAGTAAATTGAAAAGTGTCACCATCCCATTTGGATAGTCATTGAAATTGAAAAGTAAATAGCTGATTTTGTTAAGAAAATTGTTTGAGGAAATTGACATTTGTTGCAATTAAATCTTTGCAGAAGCAATAAACAATTTACAAAATGATTGAATATTAATATCTAATAGAATTTTCCTATAATAGCCTTTTATTATCAATATAAAACAGAAAGATATCACTGTTATGCCATGGCTGGATAAAATGAAACCTTAGAAAATAGTTTATTAATGAATATAGGATACTCATCATCTGAAAGATCAGTCCCGTCCAAACTGGCATTTCCAACGTTGACAATCCCACCAAAGATCTAAAAATTAGAAGAAAAAAAATTGGAGAATGTTTTAACAGTAACATAAATGGGGAAATATTAAATATTATACATGGATATAGCTTATCAGATGTCTAAAAGACATGCTGTATCAAATGATAAGGACCTATAGATTAGAATTATCAACCTTCAAAATGTGACTGATGGAACATTTGAAACTAGGCCTAAATCGATTAGGTATAAAATTGACCCTCCACACTATATATTAAATTTTAAATCTGTGAAGACACATAACAGAAACTTGAGTATTTCCAAACATATGCTGAAGAAAAATTGTATAAGTACAGGTTAGACATTTTCCATGTACTTCCATTTAATATAATAGGGAAGCACAGATTGGTGAAGAAAGAAGAAGAGCATCTTTATATTAGTCAATTACTTTCTTTGAAAGCAAGCAAGAGAAAAGAATTTACCTGTACACCAAGAGAGCAATAAATACATAGGACACAAAATATGGTTCCAAGGTATGGCATCAAACTTGGTATAAGGGTTATGAAAGTGGCAATGAAGGCACGGTAACGCTTGACGTACATCAGCAGCCTTATCAATCTTAACATTCTTATGAGGAGAAGGTAGCGAATCCTGTTAACATTAACAAAGGAGAAATAATTGTAGATGAGGAAGTGCTTTAAAAGCTATGATAAACCATAAAATTCCTGTATCAAATTTATCAACTTAATGTTCTGTGGACATCAGAGGAAACACAGGTCTGTGGTATGATCGCTGGTGTTTTCCTATAAGAAACTTGTAAATATCATTAAGAAGTATCCTACATTGACAGCAATTTGATGAAGTCAATGGGGAGGTCATGTAAAGATCATCCAAAAAATTGTCATCATGCCTAGACTAAGATTTTCATATTATGTAAAAACTCAATAGCAAAGAGTTAGGACAAATGCAGAGGCAAAATGACGAACTCTCATGTAAAGAAGAAAAATATTTTTAAGAAAAATATTCCCTACCATTCGCCATTGGAAAGGAAAGTAAGTCCTTGAGGGGCCACAAAAGTCAAGGTTTCTCCGATAACTGTAGACATAAGAATCATCAATCAATAGTAATATAAATGGAACAGAGAATAACACAAACCAAAGAAGTGAATGATGTTTATTCCATATAATAATCAAAAGGGCCAATTAGCAATAGCAAAAGTTGTTTCTATAGACAAAATTCCATTTATCAAATTTAGCAATATTGTTATGATGCTTATAAGATTGATTTGTAAAGAAATTGCAATAAATAGTACTACAAAGGGATGTTATTTTCCAATTTGATTACCTATTATCCAAGTGATCATAAAATCAAAGCGGTTTTGACCATCCCTCCAATAATTCTCAAATCCAAATGAATATATTTTTAAAGCCATTTCCAGCATATATATCCATCCTGTGAGATAAAAAGACAAAATCAGAAAAAGAAGAAGAAAAAGCCACCTATAAATTTCAGAAACAGAAACTAAGATTAGTCTATATAGCACACATAATTTGGAGTAATGAGACCAATCAGGTAATAAAGAGCAAGTTAATAAGTACAACATTTCTAAAGGAGTACCAACACTGAAAACTCTCAAAGCAGAAAACAGACTTCTAGCCCAAGTCAGAACATGTATAGTAGTTACTTTTTCACTTGCCATCACTACCGAAGACTATTACCCAAGATTATCAAGTATTTCCTGTTAAGCGAGCATGCATCAATAAGTTTAATAGTCAGTCTAGCAGCAATAGAGACTGCCAACACTGCCATCAATAAGTTTAGCTATTATTCAGAATGCTCCTTTGCCTGAGCATGTGTGTGTGTGTTGTTGATGATGCGGGAACCACAAGCAACAATTTATTTTGTTTTAGTTTTATTTCTTTTTGGACATTAATTAAAATTTTATTTTATTTAGGCCCTAGTACTCAATTAGGTTAATTAGTATTTTTATTTAAAGCTTAGTGTACTTCTATCATTCAATAAGTAGGGTTTCCTATGCTAATTAGAATTAGGATTTAGTATTCCTATATAAGCAAACTATTGTACTCCTTTAAAGGAGATGCGATTTTGATGAATGAAAGTTTCTTTTGGTTTTTTGTCTAGTGCAGACTCCTAGTGGTTTTTTTTCTCACATGGTGCTGACTCCAAGCAAGCCTAGGAGCTGATTCCTAGGTTCCTATCCTTTATTTTAATTTTATTGTTCCAAAGTTCTGGCTTGTCATACTTCAGTGTGTTTCTCATCTAGCATTCATATGTTGCACTTTCCCTCACATGTGATCTAAAAGACCCTAAGCATAGCCTTGGTTCAAATATAATACACTTATGCTTCCGGCTTGTGCCTAAAAAGGTATCAACATTCAGGAAGGCCATCAATATTGGTTCCAAACATCAATGCTGATGATTAGAACAGAATTGACCATGTCAACCGTTGAATATCTCATCACTGACATAACTACCAAGGTCACTAACTTCCTTTTTAATATATTAATCCACTACAAGCTAATTGTAACAATGAAAATCCTTTAATGGACAATATTAGCAGCCAACCATGAATAGTGGCTGAAAAAAATCTATGTTGTCTTAATTTTCTGAATCTACAGATATGCAAATGCTAGACTTGCATCAACTCAGAAGCTCACCATGAACATCTTTAGACTATAGATTGTTAGTTTAGCAATAATTCACACATGTACATATGAAGATAAGTTGATCCTCAGCAAGCGCTTACCAAAGACAAACTCTACCTTTTGCCACACCTTTTGAGCAGAATTATTTTCTATATCAAGCTGCAACAAAATAAGCGTTCCACATTAGCATGATTTATAAATGTCAGGACAAAGATACATGAGCCACTTGCCAATCAATTGTTCTGGATCCAGTAATCAAGAAACCAAAAGCACAACTCTATTACAAAAACAACTCTATTAATAGTTTGACGTGCCATTGAGTATCAAAGTGTTCAAGAAATGAATTTAAATATTTGATTCTTGGTTCTGTCAGATTTTTTGTTTTGACTTGCAAGAAGGTCAAAGAGTATCTCCATTAATGGAGCATTGATTAGAAAGGCTTCCTCAGTATTTTCTGAGAACGTTAGAGGGAAATATTACTTTTCATTTAATGCCAAAAGATTCATATTAATGGGCTCTCTCTCAACATTGATTAGAAAGGCTTCTCACTCCTTTTTGAGAATGTTAGAGGGAAATATTACTTTCCTTTTAATGCCAAAATATCCCAATTGATGGCCTCATCTCTCACTTTAGTAAGTGTGCTGGAGCCTTTCTATCATCCTAAAGAATGGACATTGGTATTATAGTTTGAAACCAAATAGACCAGGTATCAGATGGTAGACGTATCATCAATTTTCTTATTCTAAAACCTAACTGAAAATGATGACATGTAAAGAGTAGTGGAAATGGCTGTTCTTAAGGTAAATAAATCTGGAACACTAACATCATTCAGGATGTTGACCCAGAATCAATTGACAAAAATGACTGGTAGAATATTTCTGACATCATACGTGCAATTAGCACTTAACTAGGTGCCTTTGTTAGTTAACATGTAAAAGCATTCCTCTTCTAAGACTTGATTGTTGTGGGGTCTGGGATTTAATCATTCAACAGTGACACATCCACAGCTGACAAAATATGGGAAAAAGAATTTCCCAGCACTGTAATCATGGACAACTCAAGCTGCAAACTCGTTGTAATAGACATTGTAATGTAATAATTATTCCTATGATTTATCTATTTTGTAATTTAATTATGTTTTTATTACAAAGAATAGTCATTCTTTGTGAATGACTATTTTTTAAAGAGAGGAATAACTTTCATCTCTAAACGGGTTGTAATAGCTTTTCCTTAGTAGGTGACTAGGTGTAATAATTTCTAAAATTAATATATTTACAAATATACAAACTTTCCATATACACATAACAATTACAAAAATAATAAATAATAAAAAAATAACCTCTCTCTCAAATTTAAAAATTATTCCTTTTTAGGAAAAATAATTGAGTAACTAAAATATTTCCTAATGTTACAACTTACAATCAAATGTATGAATATGTTTAGTTATTTCATTACAACACATTTTATTTCTAGTAATAAAGATTATCATCACTGTTGTAACTCCATTCAGTGTGCCAAATGTGCCCTATGTAAACACTACTCATAGCAATCATCATCCTCATTATTATCTCATTTACAATCAAATGTATGAGTATGTTTAGTTATTTCATTACAACACATTTTATTTCTAGTAATAAAAATTATCATCATTGTTGTAACTTCATTCAGTGTGCCAAATGTGCCCTATGTAAACACTACTCATAGCAATCATCATCCCCATTATTATCTCATTATCTTTAGTATCTACGGTTATTCCGCTAGTATAAAACCCTAAAACAAAGAATAATATACATACTCAAAATAATAAATTCACAAAGACGTGTTAACACACTATGTCGATAATAAAATTGATAGAAAAATAATTATGACCATTTGAATTCTATTTCATTTGAAACATGCAGTGATGGAAAAATAAATTATTTTTACACCACAATGATGAACTTTGACAACAAATAGCATCTAGAAATTACATCCTTATTGAGTCAATGCAAGTTTATTCATAAGCACTAAGATCATACCACTAAAGGCATCAAACAAGAATATTAAAGCGGAACTTTAATTCATAAATATCAAATAAATCCAAGGCAATGAACCCTATATATGTTGACCACACCACGGTGGCAAATGTAAAGCACCAGTTCTATTAAAATAGAGGTCATACCGTTGTTTCCACAATAACAGCAAACAGATTCAGTATGAGAATGAAGGATATAATGTATCCAAATCTAGGACTCCGCACAAAGCCTTTCAACTTTTTAGAGCAGGGTGAATTATAGACTGATGGAAAATATTCAAAGCAAGATTCCTGCAACCAAAATACATAGTATCAAAGATGCAATATAAAGCTCTTTGTCACTCAAAAAGAAGCTTACTGATGTTTCAGATCTAGGGCATTTCAGACTTACACACTCTTCCTTCTGGAATTTTAGAGCAATGGCATTGCAAAGGTCAGAAAATTCATCTAGGTTTATCTACAAGTCAAAAGATGAAGTTCAGCAAACAAATCAGAAAAATACACATACAACAAATGATCGTAACCATAACATTTTTCTTCTACAATGTCCATCTCTAGTAAAAAACAGTTTAAAATACAAGGAAAAGAAAAACCAAATTTTGTTGTTCTTTCAAATTATTAGGTTGCACTACTTGTAATCCTGTTGACCAAAAATAATCTGTTTACCACTTGTAATGATTTGCATTCTAGAATTGTTGTTGTTGAAAGATAAATGATGTGAGAACATTGAATCTCAAGCAAAGGCAAAAAGGGTCATGCAGTGGTAAGTAAATGGTAGACTTGTGTGAATGATGAAGCAGGTTGAGTTATCACAATATTTTCTTTACCCTTCCAGCACAACCAGAAGATCAAAATTTAATATCAGGGTGTCAAAATTTTATTTTATTGAAGCCTCTATGTTAGGAAGGAAGAAAAGTGAATGAAGCAAACAGAAAGGAAGAAACATTAGTAGATAACCAATTTTCATGTTTTGTAGTTGGGGAAAAAAAGAATGAATAAGTTTCACCTAGCCCCACTATGTATCATCCAGTTGATCCAAAATTCAGGAAGAGATCGTGGATCACAGCAGGATCCTATCTGATCTCTGTTAACACAGGACTTAGATTACCTTACTCAAACAAAAGGATAATTCTTCAGAATTAAATATTCCTTTTGGATTTATTATGGGGAGGCCAAATAATGAGATGAACACAAAGGGTCTTTGCAATTTCACCAATTTAACTGCATCATATATCAAAAAAATTAATACAAGGGTATAATAATAATTAAAACTTGCTTTCTTCCTTATCATAATTCTCTTCTAACAATCAAGGGCAAGTTTCATCCTTCTTCCAGGCTTCCATCTCCCCAGTACTAGACAAGGGAAAGTGACATCTCTATCCCTAACTTTGTCCTTACACATTTTAATCCTTATTACAAAACAGAAAAATTTAGGTCCCACCACTAATCAGTAATCAGAAAAGGCTAGAGATCAATAACATATAGCAAAGTGTTGATTCTCGATGTCTAGGGTCTAGGCAAGAATGGATAATGAAACTCTATCATAAGGTTAGAACGTATTTAAGGATCACCTTTTTTTTACTTATTTGGATGTCTAGGCAACTAATAATTCTAATAAAAGAATTTGATCTGGTTACTAAGCACTAAAAATAAACAAAGTTCCTAAAAGGGGGTGGATATGCCCCCCCAGCATTTAGGTTTTTGAGCATAAGGTGCATTAATATTTAGATGCAAAATACTGTCTAGGAACCAACAGTATAAACAACAGAATACAAAATTAAACCAAAAAAAGTAAATCTCACATTCTCTATCCCTATTATATTATAAAATAAAAATGATCTAAAACAAAAACTAGAGCAAAATATATCTCAGTCCCAGAAGGAGACAATGCAGGAAAGGCGACAATGGGTTATGGAAGCTGGTTCTCAAAATTGAAGTCTAGGCCATGCATACTTCCCAAAAAGGTTATCAAAATTGAGATATCATAACAAATCTAAAACGTAAAAAACGCAATGGATTAAAGAAAACCTAGGCATGGAAGAGCAATACACACCATAGTGATAACGATCAAGCAATCGTGTTCTAGCAGAGAGAGAGTGGCAGAGCAACAAATCAGACAGAGAATGAAAAGATAGGAGGGCGAATGTGTAAGATGAAAAAGTTATACTTTGGATAGTCAGAGAGTATTAAATGGGGTATCATTGTCACTTTTGTAAAAAAAAGTTCATTTTTTTCTTACTTATCCAAAAAAAAAAAAAGAAAAAAAAAAGAAAAGATAACTATCCTGGTCTTGGGAATGTGAATACCCACATTTTTTCAAGTAAATCCATATTCCTATAGAAGTGGAGTTTTATGGGGATCCAAATTCCCTTGAGCTATTTGCATTCCAATAAGGAATCTTGAAAGATGACCCAAACCAAATGCCTTCCTTATATGTATTTCTTGATATGGGAGGCAAGGCTGTTATCTTGCCTAAAATGGAAACAAAATCTGCTTGTTATGAAATACAAGAAGCACTCTACAACCAAAGTGTATTCTTCCTTGTATTCATAAACATTACAAACTAAATATCGAAGTCTTATGTGCATTAGTAGGTGCTGTATACATTTGCTAGCAAACATATCCATGACACCAAAAACAGAAATGATTAAATTTAGCAAAATGACTAAATGAAATTTTTTTACACCAATGATGGATTGTTCAAACAGTTGACAAAGAAAAGTTTTGAACACTAACAAAAAATAAAAATAAAAATAAATATCACTAGAATTTAGTTTAGTCTAACCAAGAGCTTAAGTAAATGGACATACCTTGAAATCATGACTATCATCCAGCTCATCAAATATCAACTCAAATTCTTCTCTTGATATTTCTGGCAAAGTCCTACAAGAAAAATATACAAGACATCCTTCAAGATTCACAAAATCAACATCACAAGTGACGTGGCACAAACCAGAACGATGCAAAAACAAAGGTAAATAACTAGAAACATAAAGATAGAGAAACTATGAGTCAGCACCTAGACTTTCTAGTAATCAGCACCTAGCATGAGAAAACTTCTAGGACTCAGCACCTAAGGTTGGTTGGAGTCAGCACTTAGGGTTGGCTAGAGTCAGCACTTAGAGTTGGCTAGAGTCGGCACTAGACCAATGGGATGATTTCAACTGAAATTTTGTTCATCAAAATAATCCTCCACAAAAAGATTCCAAGACCTTGTTATATAGACTACTAAAGTCTAACTAACATAGGTAACCTTGATTGACTTATTACAAAAATACCCTATACTAAATAAAAATACTAACAAACCTAATTTAATACTAGGGCCTAAAATAAAATTCGATTGACTCCAATAAGAAATAAAACTAAATTAAAATAAATCTTTGTTTGTGCTTCCCACATCAACAAGCTGATCTCTTGAGGAAAGAACCAATGCAACAACATTTGAAATGCACAGGTTAATAGTTTCTTTGTTAGATCATAGATCCAGTGCTGAAAAAAGGATTAAAATGATGAGTAGTTCTTTTTTTAGATAAGAAATAGAAATTCTATTTATAAAGAAAAAGCACTTTCTGTTCACAATGATGAACACAGTGTTTAAAGCAATTACAAGCAAATCAAATAGAAATTATAGCAAAATATTGGAAATCAGAAATGGAAGTGCAATGCGTAAAACCCCAAACCCGAGACCAATCAAACAAAATCTGGATTAGCAAGGACTACAAATGATCTATAGAGCTCACAGCATCCTCAAAAGTGGGGCTGTTACACTCCCATCAAACTAATCACATCAAGCATGCTAGTACCAAATTCCAAACATTTGACTTCCCCAACCAGTTCTGCCACCTAAGCAGAAAAGATGCTACATTTTCTTGCATCACCCACTGAATCCCAAACATTAGGAAAATTTCACTCCACAATGCATGAGAAAACTCGCAATGAAGCAAAAGATGCTCCACAGTTTCCCCACAGCATCGACAGTCGACACATGCAGCACCAATTAACTAAGGGGAGTCCCCTTTTAACAAGGTTATCGATTGTAAGAATCTGGAGCTGCTGCCCATAAAAAAGAACAACGCCCTTTTAGGGCCCTTTACACTCCAAATGCTCTTCCATGGGAAAGAAGCAATAAGGCAGCCAAAAATATAGTTATAATAGGAACGTACATAGAAATAACCACTACTAGTCAAACTCCAAATCAACCTATCATCTTCTTCCCCACTAGGAAACTTAGAATAAAGAAGTTAAAAAAAGAAAAACACATCCTCCAACTCCCAATAGTGAAAAGCTCTATAAAACTGTAAACTCTAGCTACTACCTAGGATGCACCTGCACGGATACGGGTACGGCAATATGGCAATTTTAAAAAAATTAGGATACAGGTGCGGCGGGGATACATGTATAATTAATTAATTAATTTAATATACATACATACATACATACATACACACACACACACACACATATATATATATATATATATAATTTCAAAGTTTACAAAATTAGTTTTATAACAAATTTTTTTTTTTTTTTAAATAATTGTTAAAAAATCTATTGTAAGTATATTAAAGCCTAGCCAATATATATACACATATATTTATTGTCTACCTAAATAATGAAAAAAGAATAATAAAAAGTTAAAACTCATAAAAGAAAATTTTAAAAAGAAGTTGGACTAACCTTAAGCACACACCTACGAAACAAAAGAGCAAAAGGGGAAATCACCAAATGAAGAAGATTTGGGTTAGTCTTTTTTTTTTTTTGCACGAGGTGCGAGCACACAAACAGATCAGGGTAAAGATCCTTTGGAGGAAGGTGCCCACTCCCAAAGGATCATACCAAAACCAAATATGATTGCCATCTCCCATCTCATAAACTACAGGTGTGAAGAAGCTTTCCCCACCTGCTCTAATTCTCCTTCACAACCCACAACCATCAGTCTCTATATCAACTCTAGTACACCAACCCCCTCTATCTTAACCATATTTGGATGCAATTACCTGACACAACAAATGGTTGACTTCATTCACGATGCACCATAACCATTTTCCTAGTAAAGCTTTATTAAAAACCCCAGTCCTCTGAATCCCCACACTCAATAGGAGAGAAAATCTTGCTCCAAGCCACTAACGGGTGTTTGAATTCTTCCTCTTACCCCCCCCCCCCCCCCCCCCACAAAAAAAAAGAAAAAAAAGAAATCCCTCTAAATCCTCTCTATTCTATCAGCCACAAATTTAGGAACAGTGAAAAAGGATAGATAATAGGTCAAAAAGCTCGAAAAAGTACTTTTTAACAAAGTCAGCCTATGACCCTTCAACAAATATAAATGTTTCCAACCAGAAAGTTTCCTCTCAGTTTTCTCTATAATAGGTTTCCTGATGAGTTGTTCACTGGAGCTTCTTGAAGCTCCCTGTCCGCTTATAGGGATGTCAAGGCTAAAAAGCAACAGCTATTGGTTGTGGGATGTCTTGCCTTCAGGCTACCTCCTAGATCCTTTCTCAATTCTAGGGTGGTATATCACTGTCTGTCCCATTTTTACAGTTAAACTTCATTTTTAGAATAAAAGGTTCAAAAAACGATTCAATAAATGGTTCAAACATAAACTATCCTTACACTTTAAGTGGCTTAAAAAAATACTTCCATAATGGGACAACAGAAGGTCAAGAGGCTGTTAAGATATTATTTATTTAAGAGTTTTGATAAGGGTTTTGGATCTATGTTAGATGAGAGAACAGGTAGATGTAGAATAAAGATTGAAGAAAGCAATTAAAGCTTTGACTACAATTTTCCTTGTGCATTTTTACTTTCAAAATCAGCAATACACACATAATGAAGGTAATGATAATACCAATCATATAAATTGGCAAGAAATAAGCATATTAATTTCGATTTCGTCTTTTCAGAGGAATCAGGAAATTGTAATTGGATAACTAAGAGTAGTTAGAAAGGCACAATTGCACAAGAATCTCCAATCTCAATACGCACAAGAATTTGGCTGAAAGTTTCTCAAAATAACAACAACTGAGCGCTTCCCACTCCTGGATAAGTTACTTTGAACTACAAGTGTATGAACTTGTGTTCCACTCCCACCCCGCCATTAAAACACTGGAAAGCAACTCATAAAAGATCTCAAACGGCATCTCCTTCCCCTAAGGGTGGAGAGTGGAATCACAAATTCAATTCCATGTGTGTGCATGAGTTGTGTTCACCTACAAGTTCATTTACGGAAAATCAGAAAAGCCTCTTCTTGAGTTAGTCATATTTTTCAAGATCATTTCCCTCAATAAAAAAAACCACAACCTATCATTGTAATTTGAAAAACTGTAGACCAGAAAATCTACACAATCATGTGAGATGCTTCCTGTGCCCCAAGACGATCCTATTGTCCTTTCTCTTGCAACTTACCAAGGACAGTATAGTAGATTCCAAAGAACTTATGGTTCCCACCTGCAGCACTTTTAAAAACATTAAATTAACATACTATATATTTTCCTGCCCACAGCCAGACTTTTTGGGTTATCTACTTTCTCCTGGCATGCACTGTTCACACATCCCTCTAGTAAAAGATGAAAGAAAGAAGTTCCGAGCAGAAGAGATACAACACAAAGTGAAAAAATATTATCAAAAAGTCAAAACCAAACGTCTGTATAAAATTCCGTTGCCCCATGCTTTTTAGGGTGTCATTGTATCCTGAAACCTTTTTTTATTTATTTAAGAGAGAAGGCTATTTTGTGTAGGGCCATGTTCAGTGACACAGGAGCCTTCCATTTCTTCCTATTAACCAACAGAATTTCAAAAAACATTCAACAATGTACGATAAAAGAAAATAACTACTAAGGCCTGTTAAAGATAGTGGTACCATTAATACCTGTACTTATTCAGTTCCTCAAACAGTCGAATGCATTGCTCTTTATCAAGAAATCCATGATTCTGTTAAAGCACAAAAAAGGGGCCAAAAAATAAATAAAAATGTAATGTCAACAATAACAAATGCAACTATATTTAAATGTATAAAAAACTAACCAAAATCATTATGATAAAAAAATTAAAAAAAGAAGTCATGATGCCATAAAACAAGGATGACAGCACAAGGGCTATATTTTGAAAAATAAAAACGGGGGGTTTGGGTGGGGGTGTTATAACTCATTCAATCCAAAATATGAACTCATACATACTATAAATTCAGAGAGCACCAGCATGTTAATGTCTCTTGATATGTCAATGGATTCAACAGGTGTTATCAATTGTCTTTCAAACAATACACAAACTTGTTAGATAAACAATGTCATTCAATAAACTCCATGAAACCTTTTCCTGAGCTCCATCAACTGCAGCCACAAACAAGGCTCAAAATAAACTCTTAATTTAAAATTTGTAATTGAGATTGGCATGCCTCTCCTACCATTTATTTCTGGCTAGGAAACAGACTGTTGTGACAATTTCGAAATAAATGTCTTTCAAACACCTTCAGCATTATCACTCACGAAAACCAACACTTGTCAAAGAAAATAAAATATCCAGTTCCAAGGCATGACATCCACCAATTTTTTCTTCCTTCTGTTTTAACTATAGTTTTTAGAAACCCTATCCCAAAGTTTCATCATCAAGTGACTGGGCACTCTGTACCATTCATTTAGCTTTCATAAGCATTTAGGATTTTACATTCAACTCAACTCACCTAAAAAGACTACCAAGGTAATCATCAGCTCTAACTAGAGCCACATCCTCTATCAGATTCTTGGAAATCGTATTTTAGCACGGCCTCTTGAATCTATCCATCTCCTCTTGGGCCTTCCTCTTGCCCTTTTGCTCCCTTCAATTTTGAAACTCACTCTATACCAGGGCATTCATTATTTGTCATTGCACATGGCAAAAAGAGTAACCTTATCCTTAAATCTAAATGATATACCAGTGAAACACAGGATGCTTTGAACTTTGAACTCCTAACCTCAAATGTTGATGTACTTCTATAAGCACCAAGGATAACACAAGAGGCTATTGATGGCTCAAATAAAATTTCTTCAAAAAACTTTTATATAAATATATATATATATATATATATATATATATATATATATATAAGTAATAGAAATTCATTAAAAAAGCACTATCCTATTACAGGGATGTATACAAAAGAATGGCAGAAAAACAAGAAGAAACAAAGCATTTAAAATATTAAATATAAAAACCTGAACGACCGAAAGGTAAATCATCTAAAAAGCCCATGAATGTAGTCATGGAGAGGGTATAGGAATTGTAAGTCCACTCATATAACGTTTTTAGAAAGAGAAATTTGAGATGTGGCAAGGGAAATTCCTTTCCCTCAAAAGTAAGGGGATTTCGCTCTTTCCAAATATACCACATTAGGCAAGAAGGACCTGTCATCCAAACTTCCCCACTCATAATTATTTTTATTTTATTTTTTTTTGATAAGTAATAATACTTCATTGAAAATAAAATGAAAGAGTACAATGAACCCACATACATAGACAGTGTACCATGGACACAGCAAAAAGTCAATCAAAAAGATGCATGAAAAGTACAACCATCAAGTAAATCAGACAAAGAAGCAAAGTATAAACACTTGAAGCAATTACTCACTCAAAATTTTTTTTGAGGAATAAAAGCTTCAAGTCAGGAATCAATATCTCACTCCCTTCAAAAGTCTGGGCATTCCCCTCCCGCCAAATACCCACATGAGGCAATAAGGGATCATGTTTCAAATCACTGCTTTGTTGTGCTTGCTAAACTTGCTAGGCCAACTGGCTAGGAGCTCCACAACACCTCTTGGCATGACCCATTTAATCTCAAATTGTGAAAATACCATATTCCTCATCTCTCTAGCAACAGGGCAATGTAGAAGTAAATGATCAGTAGTTTCCCCATCCCTCTTATACACATACAACACCAATCAATCACAACTATCCAATGCCTCTCCAAGTTATCAGTAGTTAAGATTTTCCCCAATGTTGCTTACCAAAGGAAGAAACTGACCTTTGTTAGCACTTTAGGTTTCCACAGATTCTTCCATGGAAAAGACCGTTGAGCTATGGAGTGTAACACCTTATAGGATCTAATTTCAAAAAACCTCCAGTGAAAGGATTCTAGCATTAGCTTATCCACTCCACCTCATCTCAATAATCCAGAATATGCCATATCCGTAAAGGATTTAGAGTAGGAAGGTTGGATAAAGTGCCCTTTATCAAAGTAAGTCAGCCCCCCTTGAAAAGGTACATTCTTTTCCAACCAGCCAAACACCTCTCCATTACGCTATTCCACACAGATTTTTCTTTGAAAGTGGAACCTAAGACCCAAATATGTTATGGGAATTTAAGCTACCTTGCATCTCAGAATACTAGTCAAAGCTTCAATATCCAACACATCACCAACAGGAACTAATTTGGATTTCCCCAAATTTATCTTCAATTCAGATATAACTTGAAACTACACAAAAATTGCTTTCAAGTGTCACAATTGCTCTGGATGAGCCCCAAACAAGATCAAAGTATCATCCGGAAATAGAAGATGTGAGATCATTAATTGATTAGCAAAAAGGTCACCAATTGAAAACCCTGATATGTAATTGCCTCCCCCTACTATCTCCAACAACCTACTAAGCGCCTCCATCACAATGATGAACAAAAAAGGGGATAAAGGCACTCCCTATCTCAACCTGTGAGCTTTGAACAAAGCCACTTGGGATTCAATTCATAAGCATTGAAAAACAAACCGGGGAAAAATCCACTTCCTCCACCTAGAATCAAACCCACGTCGCTAAAGCATATACAAGAGGAAATTCCAATGCACATGATTGTAGGTTTTCTCCAAATCTAACATGCACAAAACCCCTGGTATGTCGTACCTTATGTGACTATCTAAACATTCGTTGGTAATCAATAGAGTCCAGAATCTCTCTCCCTCTTACAAAGGCATTTTGGGGTTCTGACACCCTCTTGTCTAGCACCATTTTCAACCTATTCAAGCAAGGATGTTATAAACCCCAGTAATCAAACTGATAGATTGGAAATCCTTAATCTCCACCCGTGATTAATTACTTTTGTTCTACATGTGCAAGGCTTGCTCACTCCTTCACTACTGTCAGGCAGTAATTCATGCAAAGAAGGGTGTTAGTGTTAATGTGTCTAACCATCCATGAGCTCAAATTAAATTGTTGGTCTGCTTCCTGATAGCAGCTAATTGTTTTCCACAACACCCCTTAAAATTATATAAATCACATATAATCCAAGCCCTTGAACTTTATGATTCCAATGATGTTATTTCAAAGAAGACATAAAACGAATATTATTTTCTTTTGTATTTAAGTAAGAATATATCTCCCTCTAGTCTGGAAGCAAAAATTCCTTTTAAGATTTAAAGAGTACTATTAACTTATCAAAATGGTACAAAGAGTACCGTCTAAATAGGATTGTCTCAAAGTCAAAAACAAAGTACAGTTTTAATCAAAGACATAAGCAAGACATATCATTCAAAAGAAGCAGATCAAGAAAATTGGAAAAGCTTGTTGCTGAAGCATGCTTAGAGAAGATTTAGCATGTAGAGACAACCGTTCTTACATCTTTATCTATGAGATTAAAAGCTTTCTCCAGGATTCGTCTCCTCGTAGAGTCCATCACAAGAACTTGTTTTGCAAGCTACAACAAATAAGAGATGTGAACATATGCATTTGTATTCTTTCTTGAGGAAACAAGAAACTAAACATAGCTATTTCTTGAACATTAAGTAGTAAAAAATATACCAGCAGCTGAAATGAATAGATGAACACAGATACAATAGCTGTGTCTTATTGTCCATGCTTAGAGGCAGCTTAAGAAGATGAAATAAACCATACCTGAGCTTTGAAGCTGTCATATACAACAGCAAGAATCAAGCTGGTGACGAAGTAAACCCCCAAAAGGATGTAAAGAACAAAAAACAGACAAAACCAACGCGAAGCCCTTCAAGACAATATAAATTGATGATACATTAGATCAAGGTTAAGGTTTATATGTCATCAACAGAAATTTCAAGACTTCAAAATAGAGAAATACCATGGAGATGTGACATGGTTCCAACAAGTCCCCAGGAAATTACATAAATGTGGAAACAGAACAAGTAAAAGCAATAATAAAACTTCTTGAAATGCTAGGGAACTATAAGTGCTTTTAAAAGGGAAAAAGGGTGGGCAAATTACAGAAAGCCTTCTGATGTTTTGAAGAGTAACAATGGCACATTTTACTGAGATAGCTAGATACTCTCAAAAGTCCGGCTATTTCCTTCCTGCTAGAAACCCTACAAACAATATGGAAATAGCTTTCCAAGGAGTAGGACTTTAAAACACCCTTTATTACATGAACAAATAAAGCTTAATGTAAAAATTAGTAAATGCAATCCATAAGGAGATTTGACCTTCAAACGGAAATTCTATTCTCAAACCCCTAAAAAGAGAGAAGTTATTACAATTTACATAGTTTCTCTGATACCATGTAGTCGGCAATGGTTGATTGTGGGTAATACCATGAAAACCAAGATGTCAAGCTTAGGGTTAAAAATTAATAAACCCTAATACACATGTATCATTTATAGGGTTAACTCCACAATAGAAGATGACACAATCACCCATCCAACTTAAACAATATTACTTATAACAAGTTACTTATCAAAAAATAAAAAATATATATTACACATAACAAGTGTCATATTCTGATTTTATTTCAGCACTCCAATATTTGGAATCCTATATTAAAAATACTATTCCCTACCAAATCACTCAATTTCGTACTAGTGGAGCAACCTCAAGATGACCACTACAGTAACATTAGTAATAATAAACCATAAACACCGACAAGATTCAAACTAGTTCAAGATTAGATAACTTTACAAGACTAAATTCTTCAAGGAAAAACTGCCAGTGGTATCCTAAAATCTAATCTTTTGGCAGCTTAATGGGTTTCTCTTATGTTGCTTAGATTCTATACCATAATATTCATGTTGATGCCTAGGCAGGCACATCATTTAATTCTCAAATGATAATCACATGAAGAACACAATAAATGAAAAGATAAACAATCATGTAGTACTAAGGCTGTGTAAGTTTCTTCAATTGGAAAATGCTCAACATTCAAATTAGTATAACGAATGAAAGTTCTTAAAGTAAATACACGCATGAATTCAGATAAAAGGAAAATACATGACACAGGCAGCAACAAATTCAGGAAAATCCAAGTTCAGAGACCAAAGAAATTCAGAAAGTTGGTTTACATTCAACACACGGCCATCTTTGGAATTTCCTAGTTTGTAATTGTGTCTAAGGATCTTAGCTTATGTTTCCTTGAGGGTTATAAGCTGGGTCCAGAGTTGTTGGAATAGGATGTAACAGCGGACATGATTCTTATTCTAATGCTGTGATTCCTGTTTGGTTCAGTTTCCAGCTTAGTTTACAGGTTTTTTCCCTTTATTATTTAGGAATGACATTATTTTACGAATTGATGACAATACTAAAGATTTTATACTGCCAACTATTCTGGCAGCTATTGATAGCAAAAGATCCTGCAGTAATAAATCAACCAGTTGTGCCATCACGAATAGAGTGTGCCACATGGAAGACCCTTGTACAATTAGATTGGACAACAAATTTTTTTTTTTTCAATTTTTTTTAAATGACATATCAAAGAAGGGATTAACAGCTTCAAAATGATGCATTATTTTCATGCAAACAGCAACAATTGGACATGTTCCAGTTCAGTAATAGCAAGCCAGAAATTGAACAACACTGCAAAAATATAAAAGGAAAAAAGGTATCTAAATCACTCTTACTTGTACGCTGGAATCCAAACATCTGGATTGTTGGATGTGGTGAACAAAACAAACATCTGATACAGTGTGGTGCCATACGAAGTAAATACTGTTTTCCCTTGTTGGGTATCTTCAAACATGACATAGGCTAACCAACTGGAAAACAGAAGAAACAAAAGCCCTAAAGCCTGCAATTCAAGAAAAGCAGTCAGCAATAAGCATGAAAACTAAAAGCATTAAGCAGTATGTATTTTCACAACTAAACAATGGATTAAAATGGAACAGGTGCAAATGAAAGTGAACAATCCTCCCAGAGTCACAAGCAAAAAGTAAATTTTCTTGTAAGAAATTTTATTAGAGAGAGAAGACCTTCAAGTACAGATGAAATAGACAAGAGTCCACTAAAAAATTACATTGTAAGACTAACGACATCTATAAAATCTACAAAAGGAACAGAGTCCTGCCAATAGCAATTGACCACTCATACAGTGCAACTGATGTAGTCAAATTTGACACCATTGAATTTATGATTATTTATCTCTACAGATTGTTTATAAACTAGAAAAAATTGTAAAACTCAACAACAGTAAAGATAATGTCAACAATAAGATAGTAAAGATACCAAGACGTTTAAGTAGGTGCTAAGCATTCCAGCCAGGATGTACATGGTGGCTCGTAATTCCCTACGAACAAAAGAGAATGAGAAAACATCAAACTAATTTAACATAAGTTGTTTAACAGTTAAAAGTAAAGTATAAAGACATGCATGCACATCATGACATGTAACATGTATAGCTATCTACAGTGATTATGCAAGTTCTGATACCAAAAATTTGATGTCACCAATGGTTTGTAGCTGCATTTAATTAATATTCTGGCCTTCAGACCATCAAGACTTAATTTATGGCCGTATGTATCCCACTTCTTTTAATCAGGGAGTTCTCTGTATTAAAGGTTTTTTTTACCCTTCACTGTCAGCATTGAGTGCATATCTCAAACTGAATAAGTCTTATACCTATTGGTAAGGTTCCAGTATGGGGCATGATATTGCCATAATGATTCTGGGAGAATTTGCCAGTTCATTTCACCCTTACAAGATACTTCTTTGCACTGGATTTTTTTTTTTTTTTTTTGGGTAGAGCTTTGCACTGAATTGATTATAAATGAAAACTTTATTCATTAGTACCAAAGAAACAAACTGCCTTAAAGAAAAGATACAGAACTAAAACTATCAGCAAATTCCATTTCACAGATTTTTTAGTTCAACAGAATAATGTGTTCAAAGTATAATTTCAAAACTTTTATCAACTCAGCTCTGAAGATATGATCAATAATTTCTTGTGTATTTGGATGGTTGTGTCTGCCCTTCAGGTTTCACCTAGCAGTCTTTTATTGATTATCACCTCACATGCATATATGTCCTAAGCAAAGACGGTCTTCAAATAAAACAGCTTTATACAATTCCAAATCTTGCTCTATAAAGGAATAACCCTTACTCCATAGTTCATTTTTCATTTAACTGCTCTTATGTCTTCTTGATTGTAACTCCATTCACTTCAAGACTAGCAATGAATTTTTTTTCTTAATAAGTGATAAAAATCTTAGTAGAAAAGGTAGAACAAGTACAAAATGGAGAAAACATTAAATCCTCCTCAACAAATTACAACCAAAAAATTAAAAAAGAGAGAATCACAATGATATCTGCCTATGATCAGCATCCAGTCAAAATGAATTATAAAGATGTTCCATTAAACTTGGAATCATGAAATGTACTGTTATTTCTCTCCCACCAAATTGTCCTCAT
The DNA here is from genome assembly GCA_028535165.1 of Quercus tomentella. Taxonomy (NCBI): domain Eukaryota; kingdom Viridiplantae; phylum Streptophyta; class Magnoliopsida; order Fagales; family Fagaceae; genus Quercus; species Quercus tomentella. The sequence continues at coordinate 38,225,383 of JAPQVY010000100.1, read as the reverse complement.
AAGACAGTGAAACTACCACCCAAACTACACTCCTCAAATGGCAAAGAGATCTCCCTTTCCAGCCCACAAACATCTATATTCATTGGGACAACCCATTGCATCTCGAATAGAGATAAAGCTAATGACCGTTACCAATGTCCCACAAGAGATAAAGCTAATGACCACTATCTCAAGGTAAGCAACCTACCTATCAAAATTGCAATCGTCCACCAAGGCGTGGAGAGAGAGTGAGATACAAATCTTCGGACACATGACCAACTGAAAGCTCTTGAATTCCAAGGACTTGTAAAATGATAACATTCCCAATAATGGTCTCATGCTCACCCACCATCAAAGAAACCACCAGAAAAGAGACACCACCATAAAATTCCTCAATCCCAACTACAGGAGAGAGAATGAATGAAGGGGGAGGTTTTTATTTTTATGATAAGTAATTAAGATTTATTGATATAATAAAATAAAATAAAAGAGACACCCACTACGTAGGAAGTATACAGGGGTAAACAAATCAAGAATAGAAATTACATGAATCAAGTAAATCAAGAATAAAAGATAAGGATTTGTTTCCCAAAGCTGACAACCGGTCCAATAAGGTTTTAAAGAAGAATAATTAAGCCTAGCATGGATCTCTCTTTATCTTCAAAGCATCTGCTATTTCTTTCCCACCAAAGACACCACATCAAATAATGGGGAATGACCATCCATATATGTCCATTTCGATGACGACCAAACCAATCTTGCCAGGAAGCTAGGAGCTCAACAACAGACTTTGGCATAACAAAAATTACTCCAAATAAGCCCAAAATCATAGACCACAGATCCTTAGCCACCAGACAATGAAGGAAGAGATGGTCAATAGATTCACCATTCACCTTGAAGAGGGGAGGGAGAGAGATATCGAAAGGCATTTGAGGTCCATTAGCTGCTAGGTGAGGTGGAGCTAAGTTAGCTATTTAATTGATTTGGCAACATTTGTGATGGCGGAATCATAACATGGTTAAAGAAAGGATATTCTCTTTGGAAGCCTAAGGCTAAGGCAAAGCCCAAGAATAAGTGTCCATGGTAGTTAATTAAGTTTTTATATTTTATTTGGTTATTCTTGAGTCAATGATATTTTAGTAATTTTACAATTGTTGGGTATGGGCCATAGTTATAGGCCATAGGTTTTATTAATGAGTCTTATTTAATTATGGGTCTTTATGTATGGGCTTTGGTTTAATTTATTAGGGTTAAATAGTAGTCCTTGTACTATTAGAAATCCTAATACTACTAGTACAAGAGTCTTTATATATATAGGGTGCTTAATGTACGGAAGGAGTAGAATGAGTTGATTAATAAAATTGAGTGTTTTGAGTGATAGGCACGTTGGCCTTTGTTGTTTCTTTCTCTTTCTCTTTCTTCTTTTTTTTTTTTTTTTCTAGGGTTACTATTCACGGGTACTGTTCACACAGCCCCTATACAGCCCTAACTTCTCTCTAATTCTTCTTCTTTTCTACCCTAAACCCACCACAACTAAACGTAGACAAATCCCTAATTTGTCCTACATCAATTTAATTAAGCCAACTGGACTATATTGGAAGAATTGCACTATAGTAAAATGCAGGATATATGATCCAGGGATGTATATTATTAAAGATCGACATGATTATCAATTTGGGAAGTCTTTGTCAAGGAAATTAGAGTCGTAGCATACCAAAATATTTCTTGGGAAAGTTCTAGAAGGTTCCTATCTGTTTCTAGGGCTTCTAAAGCCTGTTAATAGTTCTGGTATAACACAGAATCAGCCTTAACAATAATTAAATGCTGAATGGCATTTTGAAAGAGCTTTTCTCCTCCCATCTCTCTCTCCCTCCTCTTCTCTCTCTTCTCTTATATGTCATAAGTAGAAGAGTCACATTGTGCTGTCACTTCATCTTCATTCTTTTCTTTCTAATTGTCCTCGTTCTCTTTCTCTTCTCACCATGAAAAAAGGACTATCTTGATTTCTTGTTTTAGAGGATCCTACTGCAATTTTTTCATTTCAAAGCATCACTTTTTAAATGTACCTCAAGAAGTATATGTTCATAAGACTTAACCTCTGCAAAATCAGTGAACGAGCCCATGTTTCCTTACATCTAAATTCTAGGCATGCACACACACACAGAGATACAGGTAATTCAAAAAAAAAAAAAAGGGATTTATCACACAGTACCTAAAGTTCAGCATGAAAAACACAACTCTGATATATGGTGCAATTCTAAAAGGAAGATAATCAAAGCCCCCGGAAGACAAATAGAAAGTATAAACCAGTATATCAGCAACCCAAATTAACAGCAAAGCCACCTGGAAAAAACAAAAATGGAAATTTCACAATCAGACTAAAGGAATAGAATATCACAACATTGAACTTTCAAAAGATAAATCAGATATACGTCAGCACCAGACTTTTTTCTTCTCTGGCCTACATATAAAAGGGTCAACATATGAATTGCATTATAAACTGGAAGATCATATGATCTCAAAGATACACTGTTTCTTATTCCGGTCCAATCATTGTGGACGCTGTTGATGTTTTTGTTGCTGCCACTACTCAAACTAATCCAAAAATTAATGGAAAGAAAATTTAGAAATCAAAAGGCTACATTTTACTTTCTATCAAGGATATTTCATTGCTTAAGACTTCTTTTCATTATCAACAAAATATGCATTTCGATCTATTCACAGCTTGAAGCATAGACCATTGTTTTAGGCCTTCATCCAAATCATAGAAAAAACAATATATAATTTTTTTATATATCGAAGGCAATTTCAGGCTGTCTTACGTGGTCAATACTTTAACCTTGATCAAACCAACTCCTGCTAGGAACTCTTTCTATTAGATCCACTTGCTAACCTTTTATTTTTTTTCGAACTGCATTCAATATGCATTTATCATCAAGTAACTATCATATGAAGAAATCAGATTTTTTTTAGTAAGTAAAGATTTTACTAAAACAAGGCACACCTAGTCCACCGGAACTGGAAATATACAAAAGAAATGCAAACAAAGTTATGATAAAAGTGCATAAAGGTGCAAAATGGTCAATCAAGAAGCAACATGTGCACTTAAAAAAATGCAACCAAAATAAGAATATGAACATGGATGAGAAGAATACAAGTAAGGATGAGGTTAAGTCATCTCAATATTAAGAACATATTCAATGAACCAAAATGCAACAACATCTAGAAGCATTTCAATACAAACTAAAGGTGAAAGAAGATCAGAATGACAACCAAAGAGAAAATCCACTGAAGCAGCATGAAAAGATAAGTGGTTAATAATACAACTAAGAGAGCATCAGCTAAATAACTAAAGAGGTCAATCTCATGAAAGATTTACTTTCTTTGGTGAACTTATCAGTTATTTGAGTCACAAATTTAAATACCTAGTACAAGATCTATACAGAAGGTTCTGATTATCAAAAAAGGCTTCTTGGTAAAAATTAAAAACCAGGAAATCACTTTCTTTCACTTTTTGGTAAGTCAGAAAATAACTACACGAGAAAGAATCAGGAAGTACCTTCAATCGATTAAGAAGACTTTTCCAATAAAGACGGTACCCTTCGTATGAAATTGGAAAGAAGGTATGTATCACAAGTATGAATAGAGATATGCCCTGCATAAAAAAGCAGAAACTAATGAAACTTGCAAAAGATTGTCTCTATAATACATCAAACCAAGGAAACTAGTGGTACAAAAAAACTAAGCTAAGATGCTCAAGTAAAACTTAGGGATCTAGCAACATGCCCAAAATTAAACATTCTGTAGTTCGAGTACAAGATTTATGTACCACCTCAACACCATGTATCATTTCTAAGACTAACCAGACTATAAATAACATAAATCCTTGACATGCTATGTATTCAATCAACACCTTCTAACACTAGACCTAATATGATTGAATAACCAAAAAAAGCCCCCCAGAAAACATCATTAACAGGTTATCAGTATTTGATAATGATCACCTACCCACAATCCAACATCCATTAACAAAGATACAACAAATGGCCATACTCTTTATTTATTTTTTCTTTTCTGTGCTTAACCAAACTACAGACCCTTCTCATAATGGGTCAAACTTGAGACTTCTGATCAAAGAAGACAAACTGAGGATTTTGTTCCTTTAAGACAGATTTTTAAACAGGTCTTACTGCCATTATCAAAGAAACTTTCAACAATTCATCATAATCATTCTCAACAGATCAAAATTTCACTTGTAATTTTCTTATCAAGTCCAATGACCATCGACTCAAATGGAACTTCCTTCTTTCAGAAGTTTGGCTGGAGGGTTGTGGTTGGACGGTGATGTCATGGATTCAAAACCTACCGAGCATATTTAACTCACCAATCAAAAAATAAATCTTATCAAAAAATGAAATTTTAGTTGCAATGTTTTTTGGAACATGAATTCATATTAAACACTAAAGTTTCTTATCCAAATAGTAGCCATGTAGGACAGATACTTAAATTTGCATCAGTTACAAATATCCAACACAATTTGCATCACTTACAAATATCCAGCAATTCCTCAAAATCTTTTTTTCAATTTTAAATAATGAAATTTATTGAGATCAAACTAATAGAGTCACCCAAGTATACAGGTGTATAAAACTGGGGGGCCATACAATCAAGCACGCAAATTACAAAGATCTATCAAATCACAAACCAAACATAGAGAATAACTACGCATTACTGACATCCAATCCAACAAGGTTTTAAAGAAAAATTATTTAAGATTCGGCAAAGTTCTCTCAGAATCCTCAAAACTCTGGTTATTCCTGTCCCTCCAAAGGCACCACATCAAACAATGGGGGGCAGCCATCCAAATATAACCATTTTTATGACAATGGGGGGCAGTCTCCATTGGAAATACTTGACACTACCCTGATAGCAAATGAATGTTTAAATGGTCATTTGAAATCTGACAATCTGTGGGTTTTGTGCAAAATTGATCTGAAAAAGAATTATGACCATGTCAATTGGGATTTTTTGATTTATTTGTTACAAAGATGTGGCTTTAGGGGGAAATAGAGGAAGTGTATAGCATTTTGTATTTCCACATTCAAATTTCTTATCCTGGTGAATGGCACCCCTAGTGTTTTTTCAATAGCAATGGTGGCTTATGTCAAGGAGATCCCCTTTCCCATTATTGTTTGTGGTGGTTGAGGCATGAGAAGGATGTTAGAAAAAGTTGTGTCAAGGGGATGTTTGAATGTCTTTACTATTAATAATACGAGGCATAAATGGTGATATCCCATCTCCTTTTCATTAACGATACGCTTATCTTCTGCAATGTAAACTCAATCCAACTTTGCTATTTAAGATGCATCCTCATTGGTTTCAAGGCGGTTTCAGGGTTGAGGATCAATTTAAGTATATATGAAAATGTGCCAATTGGAGAGGTAATGAATGTCAAGGAATTGGCAAGCAATTTCAGATTACATGTCTCATCCATTCTGATGAAATACTTTTGCCTTTGGGATCTCACTTCAAGGCACATATGTGATTTCATTATAGATAAAAGCACAAGAGATTGACTAGCTAGAAGAAATTGTACTTATCAAAAGGGGGGAGACTCTCTAATCAAAAGTATGTTATCTAGCCATCCAACTTATTTCTTATATTTATTCCCATTGTCTATAAGAGTTACAAAAAGGTTGAATAAAAATTTCAAAGAGATTTTCTTTAGGGTGGGATAGGTGAGGGATTCAAATTTCTAAATTGTGGCCCCAACTTCCTATGTGCCCATTAATTTCCTAAACACGTGTTCATCATGGTTTATTTAAATTATATAATATATATTACCCCATGAATAATAAATTTATGTTGATACCACACATTCCTGATGCAACCAACAAATAGTTCAAGAAAAAAACAAGAGTAAATATTAAAATATTCTAGAATTATGATCTGGTTTTGATGTGCAGCCTATTGGATCCTTTCATAGGCTACTTTAGTTATTAGTGACTGTATTAGAGTATTAAGTTTATTTAGGTTAGAAAGTTGTTAGATCAGTTTTAATTAAGATTTATTAGAATAAGGGGAATCTAGTATTTTTCTAGATTTTCCAGAATGGGCTGTACTACAGGCCCATGTGTCTAATTATATGTTGAGTCTTTTTCTATTTGATTTAGAAGTACTTAATTACTTTGCTTTGTTATTAGGATTCTTGGTCCTAAGAAAAGTGGTTATTAGCACTTAGTAGTCCTTTCTACAATTGGGTTTTGTAATAGCCTTCTATGTACTATGTAGACAATAAAATTTAGATAAAGAGATTGACTTTAATAAAATTCCAGCAGCTAATTTTTTTTTTAAGCCTTGAGGGTGTGATTTCTTAGGAAACTTAGGTGTGGTTGCTTAGGCTTTATCTATTTTTGTTTCATGTTCTATTCACTATTTTGACACCAAAAAGCCTTCAAATTCATTCAAGATCCAATATTTTTATTACTTAACCTTACCTACACCTTTAAACATCAAACCCTATTCAAGAACCCTTCAAAATATCATAAATAATCCTAATTTGGTGCAAAAATTTTAGAGATCCTACATCAACAAGAAACTCCAATCAAATATGTAAGGTAACCACTTGGCACAAAGATAGCAAACAGATGCTAAACAGAAGTGGCTTTGTCCTATAAACTAGATTCCTAAATAGTTTTCAAACATTTGCAATTTAAATAATTATTATTAAAATTAGAGGTCATATACAATTCTTCTAAATATCTAACTCTTACCTCATAAATAAGAGACTCCCCACCAGTTAAGTAGGGCAACTGCCCAAGAAAGTAGTAATCCCTATCATTGCAAGAATCTGTAGAATAGTTGGTACACCACAAAGGTTTCTGTACAGAGTTTAGAAAGTTCAGAATAAATAAATACCTTGACAGGACTACCATGGTTTACCAAAATTAAAGGAAAAAAAAAAAAAAAACCTCTAAGAAATTTAGGATTATCATTGCAAAATAATTGAGGGACCAAATGAAATCAAATTGAATAAAAACGAAGTAGGATTTTGCAGCACTCTGGAAGTTTGATTGATCAAGAATTTGCTCGGGTAAACCAATACCATCTTCAGCCTGCAGAAAGCATTTTCAGCCAATAACCAATAAAAAGTAATCATTTGTTAGAAAATTTTGAGAATAAGAATATTAAAGAAGTATTGACTGAAAATCTCAAATAATGTTATATAGTTGTTCAGAGAGAAATGGTAGACAAGGCTAAAAATTTCTATTTGTTTCTTTCTTGGTTAGACAATTTGTAAGTCTTCCAAATATCACAAAATCCAATGTAAAACAAAGGACACCTTATGAGGATTAAAAAAAAAAAAATTAAAAAAGAGACGCACATCAATGAACTTCTTCTTTGATTAGGTACACACGTTAAAAGAACTATTAAAAAGAAACTTCAGAAATATATCCCTGATTTCATCATGTACTTTAAAGGCTTTCAACAAAATCACGAAAGATTGCAATCATAAAATGGAAGGACAATATTTGAGAAAAGGAAAAAAAAAAAAAAAAAAAAAAACATATATTACCAATGTATAGTAAATGTCAAACAGATTAATGTGCCACCCCTTCTATGATTCTATCACTACACATTACAAGATATTAATTTTTTTCAAAATCAATTTGAATTCTCATATGACTCTTCTTTTTCATTTTCTTTTATGGTAAAAGCTCAAATTAACTTGTCTTCATGGAAATCTACTTTGAAATTCTAAAGACAAGCCCATTATGAAATAGACTTCAAAAATCAGTATTAACAAGAAGCATAATGCTATTTATGTCTTATTGGCAAGTGCAACCAAGTCTTTGAATGCAAATGAGAACCTAGTGTATAGCACCTAAGTTACCATATCTAAGTTTTATCCCACTACATATATTATCAAACACAAACACAAACCCAATTGAATCACATCTAAATCCTCCAAAATTCCACATCCAAAACAAATAAAATAAGCCTAAACAACTATAACTACAATCATTCATTACATTGTTACATAATTACCAAACACAAAACCCATTATCAAATTCACTATTAAAACACAACTACATTCACCAAAACTCTAATCTTAACACGCCCCAAAAAATAAACACTTTCTTAAAAGGGAAAGAAGATGAATTATTGGATACATTATAAAAAGTGAAACAAAGTGAAACAAAGAATGAAACGAACCAGATCAACGAGAGCAGCAGCCTTTTCAACATTCGAGCCGTAAGCAATGGCCTCAGAACGATTATGGTGCTCTCTCTTGCGACCAGCCGCAGTAGCTCTACTGCCTTCTCCGCTTAGTAGAGGCTTCTCCATCTATAAGAGACAAATGAAAACTGAAACCAAAATGACAATTGGTTTCAATTCAAAACAACAAAAGCAGAGAAACCGAGACACAGAGAGAGAGAGAGAGAGGTGGTGAAGATAATATAGGCTTTGATCCGACACGTCGTGAGACAGTTATGAAATGAATCTTCGTTAGTATTAATAAAAGATCTCAAATAGAGGCTTCTGTGTCGGGTTACGATGAGGTCTTGTTCCCATGAGCTATCCCTCATGCCTCCTTCCGTGCACTCTCTCTTACTCTCTTTGAATAGCAATGTTTATTGAGCTCAAATTGTGATATGAAGCCAACATTTTACTGGAAAGTGTGTGTACGGTTGTACGTTACAATTAAATATGCACAAATATTTAGCCTTTATTGTATTACATATTTTTAACATAAGAAAGAAATGAAACTAGATTAAAAAGTTTCTCGTGGGTGATATTATTTAGCATCACTTAGTTTTCGGTGGCTTATTTGTTAAAAGTGAAATAAAAATTTTAAGTTAACCTATTTTTTAAAAAGTTAGTTTTGTTGCTTTTTTAGAAGAAATGTGAGATAAAAAGCCAAACTTTGGGAGGTGCAAGCTATAAGAGTTTAAGTATCTTTTTAACAAATTCATTATTAAATTACATTATTTCTATTTTTGTCGCCTTGCACTAAATTTAATTAACATAAAATCCTAAATATAACTTGACAAACTATTTATTTTTAATCATGTGCCATGAATGGTCATCTTTTTTATACAAGATAGAAATTATACTTTAGTCTAATTTAAGTTTATATGCATATAAAGCTTCCTCTTGGAAACTTGAATTTCGATCCTTACCCCTTATATCCCACAAGAACTTTGTATTTGTGGAATGATCATCATGCGCTGAATAGTCATTTGACCACCAAAGAAATTTCTCCAAGCATACTTGTGTAACACTACTATGTTAAAAATAATAATCACTGATGCAAGCATTCAAGATCGTGCATGCTATGATTAGTTTACTATCAATGAAAGCAATTAAGTAATAAACCATTTCGTGAAAAAAGAAAAGCAATAATTAACCCAATGGATTCCTAACATTTAGGCGATCTTATTGGAGCTATCATAAAATTGACCTCATAATATCATTCTCTCTTTTGTTTTGAGAATCATACTATCATTCTTTTAAAATACGAGAGTGTAGCTTTTTTTTTTTTGATGGGGTAGCTTTTTGCTTTTTGGCAAGGAATGCGGAAGAAGATTGTGGATGTAGATAGCGATAGAACATGGATCAATTGATACGGAGTTGTCCCAGCCGACCTGGAAATTGGAATGTAAGTCGGCCGAAAGGGATGGATTGGGACTGTGCGCCCTCACCTGTTTTCATGAGCTCCCCCTTTCTTTTTATTTTACATATCAGTTTTGATTGATTCTTGTCAAAAACACTGTCTATTCTAACTTCTAATTTTATAATTTTAACGCTTAGATTATTCTTTCTTATGCTTTTTCCAAAACACTTTTCTTTTCTTTTAGTAATTTAATTCATAGATAACAAACACAATTAGAATTTACCAAGTGTTATTGGGATTTCAGCCTCCTGCTACTTGTGTTAAAAAAAAAATATTAGAATTAACATTTTCAGTTTTAAATTTTAACATATAAGAAAGCTGGTTTAATTTTAATATATAAGAAAGCTTGTTTTAAGAAAAATAAGGATGTCCTATCCCATTCATAAAATCACTCTTAAAAATAGATAATCCCATAAATCACTATAATGGATTAAAAAAATAGTAACTCCAAACTTGTTTGGAACTAAAATTTTCCCTATTATTATTACAGCTACAAATGGGGAGGAAAATTTTGAGTAGTAACCCTCGAATTAAATTTTGCTGCCCACAAATATTGTTAGATTGTTCTAAATGGATATAAAGATGGCCCCGGGTACACAGCTGCTTCCCTTTCATAGTTTCATATGGCACATCGATGTTCCCTTCCGTTTAAAGCACTAAGGCCCGTTTGTACATATTTGAGTTTGACAGTACAACCGACGCGGCCCTCGACCACGTATATTACGCTCCCAAAGACGAAAAGTCAAAAAAGCATTAATTATTTTCTTTCTTCGTAGGTGTGGTTTGGATTCCGCGTTTCCTGCGCATCGCTTTTTTTTTTTTCTTTTTTTTACCGTGAATGTTGACTTTTTTTTGTACCGTGCATTATTTACAGGACCCACAAAAATCACTTTTTAACAATTTTTTCATTAAAAATGGGTCTCACGATACTATTTATACGTTTAAAAATTTTGCTACAGTGTTTTCAGTTTTGTTACAGTATTTTCAATTATTTAATTATTCTCTTTCTTCTTATTAATCATATCTAGACTCTAGTACTACAAAGTACAAACAAGAACAAAGAATTTTTTCAGTTTTTTTTTTTTTTTTTTAAGGTGGCATTGGTGGATGTGGGTTTGTGCCAGTGGTGGCTGTCGGTGTTGTTGCGGTAGTGGTTGTTGGTGGCCGTTGTTGCGGCAGTGGTGGTGATGGTTGTGCCGTTGTTGCTGGTGTTGTTGCTGTTGATGATGGGAGGAATTAATATATTATTTTAATGTGTTGTAAATATTATTTTAATGTATAGAATTGAAGAATAGAACATTTGATAAATAGGATATTGTAAAATGATGTGGTAAAATGATAAAGTAAGTTTTTGGTATGTCAAAATAACATTTTTAATGAGAGAGCTGATGAGAATGCTCTAAGGAAATAAACCAAACCATAAAATAGAAAACAACGCTGCAAAAGAGTTTCCACAATGTTTTTCTTTTCTTTTTTTTTTCCTTTGCTTTCGCCGTCCACTTCGACATGGTAAAATGGCAAATATAGGATGGTAAAGCGTGACTTCTTGTAACTTCTTGTAGCTAGGACAAGAAAGTATGTCTCAAGCTTGAATAAATTAAATACTACCTCAATTTCTGACAAAAAAATAATAAAGACTCTAAAAATCTGAGCAAAACCACACTATTCTCTGTACTCTGTATAAACACTATGCCAAGAGCTGTACCTTTAGAAATATGGGGGAAGTGGGAAGTTGAGCACATATAAATAAGAGCCCCCCGAACAAATATCAGTTCAAATATGAGAAATTTTAACTAATTACATTACTAAAGGTAAAATGAAGCCTGCAATAAAGAATCACATGGTATTTGTTGGGTTATACGTGTGAGTGAAGTCCCATATTGAATAAAGATGAGAAGAATGAGTGGTTAATATAACATAATTGAGTACATACGCATTGAGCTTAGGCCTTTTGGGTTAAAGTGTATCTCTATATGTTATATTAATTATTCAATGAAACTCCCCAAGGTGTTTATTCTCCCTAACAACTGGTATCAGAGCCTAAGGTTAGGTTTGAGTGGGAGGAAATTGCATCTGCCTCTTTTGGGGACAAAACTTGAGACTATGAAGGCTGAGGAATTGGTGAAACCTTAGGATCTGGTTCTGCCCTAAACCTTGAGACAAGAGGCAGAGGTAATGACAGAAATTCAAATCAGGGCAGATCAAAATCCAGAAATTCTTATTGGAACAGAATTAAATCTAAATTAGGCCAACAAGTACAATGCTGGAACTGTGGGAAAACAGGTCACTTTAGGAGGCAATGTGAAAGTCCTAAGAAGAAGAATGAAAATGATTCTGCTAATGTTGTAATAGAAGAGGTACATGATGCATTACTTCTTGCAATAAACAGTCCACTTGATGATTGAGTTTTGGACTCAGGAGTTTTGTTTCATACCACTCTACACCGAGAAATCATATAGAATTATGTTACAGGTGATTTTGGTAAGGTGTATTTGGCTGATGGTTCAGCCTTAGATGTTGTAGGTATGGGAGACGTTCGGATATTGTTGCCCAATGGATCTGTTTGGTTACTGGAGAAGGTTTGACATATTCCTGACTTGAGAAGGAATCTGATTTCTGTTGGACAACTTGATGATGAAGGGCATGCAATACTATTTGTTGGTGGTACTTGGAAGGTTACAAAGGGAGCCAGGGTATTGACTCGTGGAAAGAAGACTGATACTCTGTATATGACCTCAAGTCCAAGAGACATAATTGCAGTTGTTGAAGCAAGTACTGATACAAGCCTATGGCATCGCAGACTTGGTCACATGAGTGAGAAAGGGATGAAGATGCTGCTGTCAAAAGGGAAACAACCAGAATTGAAGTCCATTGATTTTGACATGTGTGAAAGCTGTATCTTAGGAAAGCAGAATTTTAGGAAAGCAGAAAAAGTTGAGCTTCTTGAAAACTGGCAGGACACCAAAGGCTGAAAAAATTGGAGTTAGTACACACTGATTTATAGGGGCCCTCTCCGGTTGCATCCTTTGGAGGTTCAAGATATTACATCACTTTCATTGATGACTTAAGCAGAAAGGTATGAGTTTATTTTTTGAAAAATAAATCTAATGTATTTGAAACTTTTAAAAAGTGGAAGGCCATGGTTGAGATAGAAACAAGGTTGAAAGTAAAATGTTTGAGGTCAGATAATGGAGGAGAGTACATAGATGGAGGGCTCAGTGAGTATTGTGCTGCACAGGGAATTAGGATGGAGAAGACCATTTCTAGGACACCACAGCAGAATGGTGTGGCTGAGCGCATGAACAGAACTCTCAATGAGCGTGCTAGGAGCATGAGGTTGCATGTTGGACTACCAAAAACTTTCTGGGCTGATGCTGTTAGCACTACAGTTTACCTGATAAACCGAGGACCCTCAGTTCCCATGGAGTTCAGACTTCTTGAGGAGGTTTGGAGTGGTAAAGAAGTAAAGTTTTCACATTAAAAGTTTTTGGTTGTATTTCTTATGTTCATATTGATTCTGATACTCGTAGTAAACTTGATGCAAAGTCTAAAATATGTTTTTTCATTGGCTATGGTGATGAGAAATTTGGTTATAGGTTTTGGGATGAACAAAACAGGAAAATCATCAAAAGTAGAAATGTGATATTTAATGAACATGTTATGTATAAGGACAGGTCAACTGTAGTGGTAGATGTTACAGAGATAGATCAAAATAAATTTGAATTCGTCAACTTAGATGAATTGACTGAAAGTATTGTCTAGAAAATGGGTGAAGAAGATAAGGAAAATGTAAATTCACAGGTAGATCAAAGTACACTTGTAGCTGAAGTCCACAGATCTTCCAAGAACATTAGACCTTCACAGCGTTATTCACCCGCTCTAAATTATCTCCTGTTGACTGATGGTGGTGAGCCAGAGTGTTATGATGAAGCCTTGCAAGATGAGAATTCAAGCAAGTGGGAGTTAGCCATGAAGGATGAGATGGATTCCTTGTTGGGGAATCAGACATGGGAACTGTCTGAATTGCCAGTAGAAAAGAAAGCTTTGCACAACAAGTGGGTATACAGAATAAATAATGAGCATGATGGTAGCAAACGTTACAAGGCTAGATTAGTTGTTAGGCAAAAATGCACTTTTAGTCCCTACATTTTGGGTCAATTCCCATTTTGGTCCCAAAATTGATTTCGTTGCAAATTTCATCCCTAAAAAAAGAAAATCGTTTTTAAAATCGTCCTTGCTGTCAACCAACCAACGGAAATATCTTACGTGTCTAACGAAATGCCTTACTTGCTGACGTGGCGCTGACGTGACCATTAAAATATTATTAAAAAAGATTATTTGGCACTTTTAAATGCCATGTCAGCATTTTAATTAATAAAAAAACCATGACAAAAAATTTAAACAAAAAATAAATTAAATTTTTTTAAAAAGCCTTAAATCTAATTTAATTTAATTTTTTTTTTTTTTTTTACTTTTCATTATTTTTTCGTAAGAACATAACAGTTTGTTCTTCCCAAATCCAAGAAACAAACCCAGAAACCAAATCCAATCTCCATCAATGCTAGGAAAATAAGAAATAAATCCAACAAACCAACCAATCTCCAGCAAACCCATAAACTCATAAATTTCACATTCAAATTATCAAATTCCTATTCCAAATTCATCTTGATCATGAACACACAAGAACAACAAACCCAGAATATTCAATCCCAAGAATAAAAGAATAGAAACCCAAAGTATTCCAAAATTTGTACACAAATTCTTCCACAAAAATCAATTGTACACAAACACCAACCCAGATCTGAATGGTTTTTTTTTTTTTTTTCCTTTCCTTTTTTATGTTCTTATTAGGAGCAGATCTGGGTTTGGAGCAGATCCAATGGTGTCGTTTCTACCTCCTCGAAACCAACAGCACCGTTTCACACCACCAACCCTAACCCCAACACCAAAACAACATAATCCACCTCCTCAGCCACTCATCAAATGACGCCATCCTGACCACGAAACGACTCCTCGGCCACCCCACCTCGTCGTCGTCCTCATCAATCGAGTCTCGGCGGCTCGTGGTCATGAGAGGTAGAGCTTGGAGTCTTCGGCCATGGGCTTATGGGTAGATCGAAGAGAGTGTTTTGTTTTATTTGGCCATGGGTGTCTGGGTTTTGGAGCTTGTTGTCTCTGGCCATGGGTGTCTGGGTATGGAGCAAATCAAAGAGATAGAGAGTGAGAGAACAATGGGTAGAGAGAGGGATTAAATTGATGCTGTGACGTTGGTGACTAAGAAAATTTGAAGTTAGGTTAGGGAACTTGGGTTTGTGGGGTTGGGATTGGGGTCTGGTGCAGAGGATTGTGATAAAAAATTTTAAAATTGAGAATTGAGAAATTAAAATTTCAGTTTAAATCAAATTTGTAATTTCAGTTTAAATTAAAATTAAGAAATTTTGTTTTTTAATTAGATTTAAGGTTTGTTTTTTAATTTAATTTAAATACTCTGACATGGCTTTTTTTATTAATTAGAATGCTGACATGGCATTTAAAAGTGCCAAATAATCTTTTTTAATAATATTTTAATGGCTACGTCAGCGCCACATAAGCAAATAAGGCATTCCATCAGACATGTAGGATATTTTCATTGGTTGGTTGATGGCAAGGACAATTTTAAAAACGATTTTCTTTTTTTAGGGATGAAATTTGCAACGAAATCAATTTTGGGACCAAAATGGGAATTGACCCAAAATGTAGGGACCAAAAGTGCATTTTCGCATAGTTGTTAAAGGGTTCCAGCAAAAGGAGGGCATTGACTACACAGAGATATTTTCTCCAGTTGTGAAGATGTCAACAATTAGACTGGTATTGGGAATGGTGGCTGCAGAAAACTTACATCTTGAGCAGTTAGATGTGAAGACAGCATTCCTTCATGGTGACTTGGAGGAAGACATTTACATGATTCAGTCAGAAGGGTTCATTGTTCAGGGACAACAGAATCTAGTCTGCAAACTGAGAAAAAACTTGTATGGCCTAAAACAAACTCCTAGATAGTGGTACAAGAAATTTGACAGTTTTATGCATAGAATTGGGTTCAAGAGATGTGATGCTAATCACTGTTGCTATATTAAGTCTTTTGACAATTCTTACATTATATTACTGTTGTATGTGGATGATATGCTTATTGTAGGGTCTAGCATTGAGGAGATTAATAAAAGAAGCAATTGTCCAAACAGTTTGCAATGAAGGATTTGGGAGCTGCAAAGCAAATCCTTGGTATGAGAATCATTAGAGAAAAGGCTAATGGTACATTGAAACTTTTACAGTCAAAATATGTGAAGAAAGTTCTCAGCAGATTCAACATGAATGAAGCTAAACCAGTGAGTACACTCTTGGGTTGTAATTTCAAACTAAGCAAAGAACAGTCACCGAAGATAGAAGAAGAAATGGACTATATGAGCAAGGTGCCCTATGCCTCAATTATTGGCAGCTTGATGTATGCTATGGTGTGTACAAGGCCAGATATTGCACATGCAGTGGGAGTTGTAAGTAGATTCGTGAGTAGGCCAGGAAAGCAACATTGGGAGGCAGTCAAGTGGATTCTGAGATATCTGAGGGGTTCATCAAATACATGTCTTTGCTTTACAGGTGCAAGTTTGAAACTGCAGGGTTATGTAGATGCTGATTTTACTGGTGATATTGATAGTAGAAAGAGTACTACTGGGTTTGTATTTACTCTAGGTGGTACAGCTATATCATGGGCTTTAAATCTACAAAAGATTGTTACTTTGTCTACTACAGAAACTGAGTATGTTGCAGCAACTGAGGCTGGAAAAGAGATGATTTGGCTGCATGGCTTCTTAGATGAATTGGGTAAGAAGCAGGAGATGGGCATTCTACATAGCGATAGTCAGAGTGCAATTTTTCTTGCTAAAAATTCGGCTTTTCATTCAAAGTCGAAGCATATACAAACAAAATACCACTTTATCTATTACCTTGTTGAAGATAAGCTGGTAATACTTGAGAAGATTTGTGGATCCAAGAACCCGGCAGACATGTTGACTAACGGTGTCACTATTGAGAAGTTGAAGCTGTGCGCAATTTTAGTTGGTCTTCTAGCTTGAGGACAGGAGGACGAGTTGTAGGGATGAGGGATTGTTTTTGGAGGATAGCGGTTGATGTTGGTGATGAACTAGTCTCCAAGTGGGAGATTTGTTGGGCTTTGTGGAGCTTAGTTGTATTTGATCCGGTTGACGACCTGACCTGACCCAAAATAATGTTGCATGATTGTTAATGGAAGATTTTCTGAGGCTTAGTCCATTGTGTCGGCCCAAACCGGAAAAATTTTTGGCCCATTTTGTAGCCCATTGTGAATCCTGTGCGGAGGATATAGAAATTGTTTTTGGTGATTAGGGTTTTGTTGTTGTTGTTGTCATCTTGAAAGAGTGTGAAAAACTGTAGCCGCACTTTGTATTTTTTTTTCCCTAATAATAGTGAAATCCCTGCAACTCCGTGGACGTAGGCAAATTGTCGAACCACGTAAATATTTTCTTGTGCGTGTGATTGTTTTTTCTTTGGCATACGAGAGACCCATGGATGACGCATTGATGAAGTGAAAAACTCATTAGGCAAGGGGGAGTGAGTAGGACTTGGTCATGGCCCATAGAGAGGTCTTGAAACCCATAAAGAGGCAGACTCACATGTGAGGGGGAGATTGTTAGGTTACACGTGTGAGTGAAGTCCCACATTGAATAAAGATGAGAAGAATAAGTGGTTAATATAACATAATTGAACACATATCCATTGGGCTTAGGCCTTTTGGGTTAAAGTGTGTCTCTATATGTTATATTAATTACTCAAGGAAGCTCCCCAAGGTGTTTATCCACCCACCAAGTGGTATCAGAGCCTATGGTAGTGTGTGGCGAAAGTAGTGAGATGTTCATGGTCCCTACTCAGCGGGGACAGAGAGCCTAAACGGCCCACACACAAAGATCTTAGAGAAGAAAAAAAAAAAAAAAAAAAAGCCCAACAAATGAATATTGCTAATTGTGCTAAATAATGGTGTGATGTGAGGTTCCCATGGACATGGACGTGCGGGGTTCCCATGAATGTGCGTGCGGGGTTGACACGTGGTTAAGCCCATTAGGCAAGGGGGCGTGAGTAAGACTTGTTCATGGCCCACAGAAAGGTCTTGAAGCCCATAGAGAGGCAAACTCACACATGAGGGGGGAGATTGTTGGGTTACACGTGTGAGTAAAGTCTCACATTGAATAAAGATAAGAAGAATGAGTGGTTAATATAACATAATTGAGCACATACCTATTGGGGTTAGGCCTTTTGGGTTAAAATGTGTCTCTATATGTTATATTAATTACTCAATGAAGCTCTCTAAGGTGTTTATTCTCCCCAACAGTATTGTCCTTTACCTCCTGGCTGAGATTGAAATGAAATAAAATGTAAGTCCACTCTGACGTGCACATAAAAACCTCCACAAAGCAAAAACAAATCAATCTTCTCTACTTCTATTGTTTCTCTACACCTCGTGCTAAAATCAAACCTGCAAAACAAGATGCAACTCTCTTGAGTAACAGCTGGAAGTTCCATAGGATATATATTAGATAATAGTTAACTTAACCCAGTCATCTCTTCAAAATAAATAAACCCAATTAAATAAATAAAAAGGTTTAAACTTACACACATCATCATTAACCATGACTTCAAAATGGCCAAGTTTACGTGAAATTATTCAGTGCATCTGGTGTATTGCACTCTCCTCTTACATAAGGACACTCTCATCTATGGATCCCACACAGGGGACCTACCCTTATGTGACAAGGAGACAGTATATACCGGGTGTATAGAATAATTTTATAAGTTTTATTGTGGAGTCAAGTATCGAATCAAGTGTCACATGGAACAGAATTCATAGCAAATCAAACTATTCTGGAGCTTTTGAGTGAAAAAATAAGGACAATTTTAGAAGGCCACAAGGAAAGCAGACAATAACAGAGAGCAAAGGGGCAAGCACACACACAAAAATAAATAAATAAATAAATAAAATCAAGGCAAAACTTGTACATGCAGTGCTAGAGAAAGTGTCAACAAATAAACACCAATAGCAACAAGACAAACTAAATGCTTGTCATACGCCCCCCTCTCCCTCTCAGAGAAGTGAACAACATCCATTGTTCTTGACATTAAACCAAACATTGTTTTGATTCTATTAGACAGCCACCTTTTAAATAACCCATTTGCCCATTGTCTGATAACATGCTAGAAATACAACAAAATTCGTATCAGTCAGACCAGATAGCAATCATGGAAAAGAACCTTCATGTCAGACACAGCCAGGGACAGAACCACCCTTGGACTAAGGGGGCAGTGGCCCCCCTAGATTTTTTTAAAAATAATATTATTATATATATTTGTACTAATTTTAGTAATTTTATTCTATAAAATTACATTTTATTTTTCTTTAACAATATCATTAATTCTTTTATGAGTAATGACTGTAATGCTATACTCACAAACTTTTTTATAACATTTTTACAAATTGTTTTGGTAGCAAATTTTTATTAGTTCACATATAGGCACACAACTCACATCATTTTTTTACTTACCAGTAACCATTTATCACAGTAATAATTTATAAAATAAAACTTGTAGTTCTAGCATTTTCCCCATTTTAGTAACCATAAAAAAATTTATAGATTTAAAATCTAAAACAAAATATACAAGCAAAAAAAAAAAAGCTCAACAACAAAAATTAGCAGTAAAACTAAAAACAAAATTAAGCTCAATTAACTAATTTTATTCAAAATAAATAACCTTGCCCTTTAAAAAATTCGAAACAAAAATAATTTTGTTCTTACCCATAAAAAAAAAAAAAAAAAAAAAAAAAAAAAAAAAAAAAACTCAACAGCTAAGTAGCAGAATCAGAGGTTGAAATCGCCACACACAGCCAAAAGTAAAATTGCTTCCCTAACTCAAAGTTCTGGCTTCGTCCCTGGACACAGTAAGCTAAGCACTGTGTACTGCTCAAATTTTAAGAAAAAGGAAGGTTGAGTACTTTAACACAAAACAAAGGTCTGTCAACAAATTTACTCTACTCAATACTCCCATATTTTTTGTGCATCCATGAAGAAGAATAAATCCATACTATACAGAAAAATACATAGCTTATGCCAAGAATAAAAATGATTCTACCAAAGGAAGGAAAAGGAATAGGGTTAGAAATTGGAATCAGGAAATTACCTCAAATTATAAGTCATTGGATTTTTTTCCTGCAACAAGCTGGTTAATGCGGAGGCCCCTACTAAATGCTTCATTGAAAAGGATCCTTGTCAGCATTGACTGAAACCCAGGCAACCATGACAGTAATGCCACAGGAGCCATGACAATTACTCCGAACATAATATCATATAGTCGGGCCACAGAAACAACGCTTTCCCAAACAAGAGTAGACCTCAGAAAGGGCCGGAGTACTTGGGCAATCAATATCAGGCCCCACCCGGTGGGGATGAATGCTAACAGGCTAGTGAAAATATCAATAAATGTGAAAGCCGTAAATTGCAGCAGAGCAATTATCACAAGTAATGCAAGTATAATCACGAGGAATTGGACTAGACGGTAGTATATGTGCTCTTTTGCCGCATATTTATCCCGAGCAACTGCTATTACCGCATAAATCGCTAAAGCCACAAATACATAGATCCAAGACAAGAAGTAAACAGCAATGCTGGTACTTCCAGCTGCAATATTTAGTTGATATACTATCCCATACTGGAAGAAGAAGAATCGGAGGTCTAAGATTATTTCCATTATTTTACCCCAAATGCCAGTGTTCCTGAGATGATCCTGCTCCTCATACCACCATCTTTCCCAACTCTGTTCAGCTTTTGCAAAAACACTGCCACGGAACCAAATCCAGTTCATAAAGTCATCAAAGTCGTACACCGTCTTCAACCAATCAAATCCAGAAGGATTGAACACAAAGGGGGCCATAATCCATGACACAACTAGGAACCAACTAGTGATGGTATGTAAACAAATGTGTTGCCAGCTATAGGACTGTGTGACGCATAAAGTACAAGTATTAACCCAAGTTCGATTGCCTTCACAAAATGGCTACGAGCATAGAGTCTATAATTCTCGGCAAAACCCTTGTGCTCCACGACAAAACCACGCCCGGTAGCCCGATATTTTGCACCACCATGAAGAATAGTACGGCCAAAGTAGTGGGCACGAGTTCCCATTGAGAACGTGTAGAATACGGATGAAAGCCGGAGCTGCATTGTCCGAAAATCCCAGATAGGTTGAAGGAACCCATGCTCAAGAGAGTTTTCCACTATCATCGGAAGGGCAGTGAACAGACCAAGCTGGATGATGAACTGCTGATTCAAGATTGCACCAAGTGCTGCATTGTTATTAGTACTACTTGCCTCAGAAGAAGCCTCAACACCGCTAAGAGCCAGATAGAGTCGGCCTCTTTTAAAAACAATTTTCAAAATACTAAAAAAAAAAAAAAAAAAAATGATGTTTGGGAAATTATTTTTATTTTTGATATTTTTTTTTAAGTTTACAAAAAGTAATGTGTACAATTTGTGTAGATTACTTTTTTTTTTTTTTTGATAGTGATAAGGAATAGAGCTCATGTATTTTATTATTAATTTTTTGGATAATGATAAGTTTCAAATTTGGAGCATGAGATTTTTTTTTTTTTTTTTTTGGTGATAAAGATAAACTCTTTAATTTAAGAGATAAAAGAGTTTGGACAAATCTATAAGGTCAACTGTTTTCATTTTATTTACAACTATGCCATTAAAAATGTTTTCTGTATCTTGAAAACACCATCTCAGCTGTTTTCAAAATCCTAGCTTGAACAAGAAAAATAGGATACAATTTTCCAAAAACTATATTTAGAGAATATCAGCCAAACAATGTATTCAAGTGTGGGACCCATATTTTATGGTTTGCAAAAAAAAAAAAAAAAAAAACTATATTTAAATCCTCTTACCAAACAGCCCTTAAATACTATAAAAAAAAATTAACTTTTATTATTTTAAATTGAATTTGATACATATGTGTGTATATATATTAATAATTATTGTTTTCTTGAAAATTTCAACCTTGTGAATATTTGAATCTAAGAAATCTAAACTTTCCTTTTCTTTTCTGTCTTTTGAGGGAGAGGGGAGTTCCTAACAGTTCTTCTCACTAGTTGGAGTCTTGGCCCATGCCCTCCAAATTTCTAAAAAAATTAAAGATAAAGTTTAACTACAAAATCGGTTGTAGTCCAAGACTACAATTTTACTCAATATCTTTTTATTAAAGGTGAATTTTGACAAATTTATTATTAGATTACATCTTCTTCTTATATACTTCATACTTGCAAAAATTTTAGAAAATTAAAAATTAATAGCCATGTCATCCACTACAAAGGTTAGACTCTTTTGTAGTTGTACTCTGGTTATGTAATGTATTACAAACCCGATTTAAAACACTAGTATTATATTTTCGTGTGTGTTCTAATAAGTATTATTGTTTACTAAAAAAAAAAATAGTCATGTCATCAATAAATGATTTAAATTGCAAGTTTTTGTAATTTAAAATTATATATAAAATATAAGTTTATAGATCATATAGTAAATAATATCCGATTGATATCAAATTTGACATGTGTATTAAGAACATAATGAATATGCAATTTAAGGTTTAGATTTCAAAATATATAGTAATATTTATTTTATTGAGTAAGGTTGTAGTTTTATGCTACAACCAATTTTGTAACTAAACTTTGTCCAAAAATTAATTCTTTTATAGAAATATAATTATATTTTTTTTATAAAATTTTAAAAATATATCATATTTTTTTATTATATAAAATTGATAATTACTACTGGAAGAAGAATTTGAACTTTGAACATTTGTGTCGTAAACATTACATAATGTAAGTTGAGTTATGAGAGTGTTTGAATTGTATTTTAGTATGTCTGTTGGCATCTTGAAGTTGTGAGATATGAGAATACCATTTTTATGTTTTGTAGGGTACTAGTGTCGTGTTGCCAAATGATCTGACCAAAATATCTCCATCAAACGATTCGACAAGTTTGTGACTGTCTACGGCATGTGAACATTAATAAAGCTGTCGGTTACCTTCTTTTGAAGTGGGAATGTTTGCAGCCAATTGGCCTACTTCGGAAAACTATAGTATACTATAGATACTGTCACTTTATATGTATCTTGTTTCGTTATCCAATCAAAATAAGAGGATAAAATTTTGGATTGAGATAAAGACTAAATTATAAAAATAAAAATAAAATCACACCACACCACACCTTTGGTGCGATGGTTATTTCACAAATATAAATGCTTGTGAGGTATGGGGGGACAAGGATCGAAATTCAAGTCTCCAAGAGAGAGCTTCACATACATATACACTTAGATCAAATAAACTTGAACAAATTTTCAATATTTTAGAATTAATGCTTCTTCCTCTCATATCTTTTTTTTTTCTTTTCTTATTCTTTTTTCTTTTTATTTTTTTTAATCCTCTTCCTCTCATATATACTATCATAGATTTTATTATTGGGATCCAATATTATGTGCAAGAATGGTGTATTGTTCTTGGAATAATTACTCAAGTAACTTCAATACATGTGACCCCTACCTCTTGGACCAAACAGATTTGATTGAGTAATGCAAGATATGTTACAAATTTTACTTCATAAATTTTATAAATTGATATGTTACCATTCACAAAAATTAATTAAACATCTATTTATTATGTTGTTAAAACTGCAACAATAATGTTCATTGTCACTTAAGTTTTTTAGTTTTTTTTTTTTTTTTTTAATAGTAAAACTTGTAGTACCCTTTAAAATTCTCCAATTCAAAATTCTTTCCCCGTCACTAAAATGGGGATTTAAAGTGATTAGAGAGTTGTCTACATGGATTGTAGGTGATGGGTAGAAATTCTCAAAGTAAAGCTGACGAGCCTGTGGAAGCTAACAACTTTGCTTACATGCCCTCAAACTCCTCTAAAACATCAACGATCCATCTCAAAGACTGACGGGTGCACCTTAAGGTCATCAAGGTAAATAGGAACGATCAGAAGGCATTGACGGACAGCGAAGCTGATGAGATGAAGTTGACGAATTTGGCATGACTTATTCTACATGCATAAGTATATAAGAAAATATCTTACGCTCTACGCTTAACCCTAATCAAGGAGAGTCCTATAAGGAAAGAACTCCACAAAATATGCAACTTAAAGAGGATCTCTCCTACAAGGAAACATCTTCTTAACCAAGGCACGGATGTTAACCCTACACTACTATAAAAACCCCAAAACCCTCATAAACTAAGAAACGCATAATTCACCCCAACTCTGGCACTCTAGAGTTGTGAGAAGTTTTCTAACTTGACATTTGGAGGGTCTTTGGCCGACACCACACCTGTGCTCTCTGTTAGGTCTTCTCTTTTTGTTGTGCAGGTATTGTTGCAAGCGCGTGAAGGTTGTGTGACTTACTGGTGATTTTTTGGCATTATCAGATGGCGCCATCTGTAAGGACTTGCGACTTGTAAGCCATATTATTGCTTCTTGGACAAAGGGTTGTATGGTACTTACTCGCTCGATGACAACCACCAATAACGTTCAGGGAGACGAACCACGCACAACCGCACTCGAGAGACAGGTTCAAACTCTCGCCATTGCCATGGAATGCCTCACCAAGCAAAACAATGATCTGGAAGAGCAGCTGCGTCAAAAGAACACAGGGCAAAACACTCAGGAGGAAGACCAAGAAGGTACCAGCGCTGAGAGAAAGGACCAAGAGGGACCGAAAGGTAGCAACGCCCCAAGTAAACCAGAACAACAGGACATGAGCCGTCCATCCGTCACAGATATGGCT
The DNA here is from genome assembly GCA_028535165.1 of Quercus tomentella. Taxonomy (NCBI): domain Eukaryota; kingdom Viridiplantae; phylum Streptophyta; class Magnoliopsida; order Fagales; family Fagaceae; genus Quercus; species Quercus tomentella. Next base: position 38,200,831 of record JAPQVY010000100.1, on the reverse strand, counting down.
CTACCTCACATGGTCGCAGAGATGTAGATGATGAAGGAATGGATGAACTTTATGATGAACGCCCTTAGAGGACGAGTGTCCAGCGACCTCGATGACTTGGTCTACCGAATCGATTCGCCATTTACCACGTCCGTCAATTCCTTCCCCCTTTCGCCGAAGTTTCGTATGCCGCAGATAGAAAGCTACGATAGAGCCAAGGACCCTATAGATCACTTGGAATCTTTTAAGACCCTGATGCACCTTCAAGGGGTGGCAAACGAGATCATGTGTAGGGCCTTCCCCACCACGCTGAAGGGTCCTACAAGGATTTGGTTCAGCAGGTTGACGCCTAACTCCATCAGTACTTTCAAGAAGCTAAATGCCTAGTTTGCTTCACACTTTATCGGGAGGGTATGGGTATAAGAAGTCTACTGTGTGCCTGATGAGCATTAAACAACGGGAAGATGAGACACTAAGGTCTTACAGAGCCCTCTTTAACAAAGAAGCACTTTCAATCAATGAAGCTGACGATAAGATACTGGTAGCCGCGTTCACCAATGGGTTGCGGAAGGGTAAGTATCTATTCTCCCTATATAAGAACGACCCAAAGACTATGTCAGATATGCTTTACAGAGCGACCGAATACATGAACGCGGAAGACGCGCTTTTGGCCCAAGTGGAGAAACCCAAGAAGAGAGAAAGACAGGAAGACACGCAGCAGGACAGAGGGCAAAAGATGGCAAGAACTGGAGAACGAAGGGAGGACAGGCACTTTAAGCCCCCTACAGGGAAATTCACGAGCTTCACCCCACTAACTGCCCCAATTGACTAGGTCCTGATGCAAATCAAGGACGAAAGGGCCTTAACCTTTCCTAGCAAGTTGAAGGAAGATCCCAATAAGAGATCTAGAGACAAATACTGTCGTTTCCACCATGACCATGGTCATGACATAGCCGACTGCTACGACTTAAAGCAACAAATCAAAGCCCTCATTAGGTAAGGAAAGTTACAGAAGTTCATCAGCAGAGAGAGAGCGGATCCACCTCAAGAGCAGCCTCCCCGACGGGATAACAAGCGTCCAAGGCCGCCCCTGGGAGACATAAGAATGATTGTTGGGGGCACAACAGCTGTCGGGTCGTCTAAAAAGGCTCGTAAAACTTACCTAAGGATGGTCCTAACATCTAGTTGACAGGTTCCATGTCGAAGATGCCGCAAATCGACAACCCCGTCATCAAATTCTCGAAAGAAGATGCTCGACGTCTTCACCACCCGCACGGCGATGCATTCGTCGTCAGCATACGAGTAGGAAATTAAAACACGCACCGGGTTCTGGTTGACAATGGTAGTTCTGCTAACATCATTTACTACCCAGCATTCCAATAGATGAAGATTGATAAAGAGTGACTAGTTCCAACAAACACTCCGCTCGTTGGTTTTGGAGGAACAAGGGTATACCCCTTTGGCGCAGTCACATTATCCGTGACGGTGGGTGACTACCCCCAACAGATCACTAAGGACGTAACATTTCTTGTGGTTGACTGCTCGTCTGCTTATAATGCCATCTTGGGACGGCCTACCCTCAATTCATGGAAGGCTGTAACCTCAACCTACCAATTAATGATCAAATTCCCCACCGATTATGGAGTAGGGGAGTTGTGCAGGAACCAGGTAGCCGCACGCAAATGCTACATAACTATGATGGAGATGGATGACCACCTTCAGGCCATGAACATAGAGGAGCACCGGACAATGACGGAGCCCGTTGAAAAGCTTGAAGAGATAGTTCTCGACGACTCCAAGCCTGATCGAATGACCAGAATTGGTACTCTAGCCAGCCCGATGATCTGCCGAGCACTTACAACTTTTCTCAAAGATAACCGGGATGTATTCGCTTGGAGCCATGAAGACATGCCAGGAATCAACCCTTCGGTTATGGTGCACAGATTGAATGTATCGCCTTCCTTTTCACCTGTCAGTTAGAAGAAGCGAGTATTCTCCCCAAAACAGGACTAGGCTATAGCAGAAGAAGTTCACAAGCTACAAGAGGAGAATTTCATCGGAGAAGTTTACTATCCCAACTGGTTGGCAAACGTGGCAATGGTCAAGAAAGCCAGCGGGAAATGGAGGATATGCGTAGACTTCACCGACCTAAACAAGGCATGCCCTAAAGATAGCTACCCCCTTCCACAGGTCGATGTCCTAGTTGACTCTACGGCCCAACACTAGTTACTAAGCTTCATGGATGCCTTTTCCAGTTATAACCAGATCTGAATGGACGAGTCAGATCAGGAGAAAACTTTATTCGTTACTAGCCAAGGCCTTTTCTGTTACAAAGTGATGCCATTCGGCCTCAATAACGCAGGCACGACGTATCAGAGGCTCATGAACAAGATGTTCGCGAACTAGATCGGGAGGAATGTTCAAATCTATGTCGACAACATACTGGTGAAAAGCCGTAGGGAGGACGACCATTTGGAGGACCTCAAGGAAACATTTGACACCCTTCGCTCCTACAACATGAAACTCAATCCGAGTAAGTGTGCATTCAGGGTGACAGCGAGAAAGTTCCTGGGGTTTATGGTGTCTCAAAGAGGTATCGAGGCCAACCCGGATAAGATTAGGGCCATAGTGGAGATGGCCCCACCAAAGAACGTAAAAGAAATTCATAGTTTAAATGGCAAGGTAACTGCCCTGAATAGGTTCGTATTGAGGGCAACGGATAAGTGTCTACCCTTCTTCCGCAAGCTAAAAAAGTCTTTTGAGTGGACGGCCAAGTGTCAGCAGGCGTTCAAGGATTTAAAGGCCTACCTCTCTTCCTGACCGCTACTAAGTCCTTCACAACCTAGGGAAGAGCTCTTCCTCTATTTGGCCGTCTCCCCGGCAGCCGTCAGTGCAGCCTTAGTCAGGGAAGAAGACAAGGTTCAAAAGCTCGTGTACTACGCCAGTCGGGCACTTTGTGGTGCAGAAGAAAGGTATTCGTCAATGGAGAAGCTTGCCTTCACTTTGGTTAAGGTGGCCCGCAAGCTCAAACCATACTTCCAAGCCCACACGGTGATCGTCCTAACCGACAAGCCCTTACAGCGGGCAATGAGCAACCCTGAAACCACTGGGCAACTAGCACTGTGGGCCATAGAGTTGAGTGAGTTTGACATTCAGTACTGCCCACGTACCGCCATCAAGGGATAGGTTGTCGTTGACTTCATAGTGAAGTTCACCAACGAGGAAGACAAGGGGGCAGATGAGTTCCCTCGATGGAGCATACATATTGACGCATCATGCTTCTTTCCCCAAAAGGAGACAAGATTGAATGTATGGTTTGCCTCAACTTCCCTACCACCAACAATGAAGTAGAGTACGAAGCTTTAATAGTAGGGCTTGATCTCGCTAAAGCGGCAGGGGCTGCAAGTGTGGTTATTCATTGCGACTCTCAGGTCGTCACCAACCAAGTAAACAGGGATTACGAATGTAAGGGCGAAAGGATAAAGAAGTACCTGGAGCAAGTAAAAAGAAGGGTGGACGACCTGCAGGCCAAGATTGTTCAAATCCCCAGAGGAGAAAATGAGCAAGCCGACCGCCTTGCTAAAGCCGCTTCAGCAGAATATATGATCATCCCTGACAATGTACTCTCCTTTGTTCAGCTTTCTCCGCTAATAGATTCCGTCGATGTGCAGGAGGTAGATTCTGAAAATAATTGGACCACACCATTAGTCTCCTACTTGAAAAATGGCGTGTTACCAAATGGGAAGGAAGTCGCAAGAAAGCTGAAGGTCCAAGCAGCACGATTCGTTTTGATAAAAGACGTCTTGTACAAGAGAGACTTCTCCCGCCCATACCTAAGGTGTTTAGGCCTTGAGGAAGCAGACTACATCATGAAAGAAGTTCACGAAGGAATCTACGGAAACCACTCAGGGGCACGATCGTTGGTACACAAATTGATTCAAGTAAGGTACTACTGGCCCACCATGAAGAAGGATGCCCAGACTTATATCAAAACTTGCAACAAATGTCAAAAGTTCAGCAACATCATCAGACAACCGTTTGAAGAATTAACCCCGATGACTGCCCTATGGCCATTTGCTCAGTGGGGATTAGACATCATGAGACCATTCTCGATAGTGGTGCGACAGCTGAAGTTCCTTATAATAGGCATAGATTACTTCACAAAGTGGGTAGAAGCTGAAACTCTAGCAGCCATTACAGAGAAGAACGTGCAAAGCTTCGTTTGAAGGCACATCATTTGCAGGTATGGGATCCTTAAGGTCCTGGTCTCAGACAACGGGAAACAATTCGACAACGACTCCTTCCGGGATTTTTGCTCATAGTTGGGGATCAAAAACCACTACTCCTCCCTCGCCCACCCTCAAGCTAACGGATAAGTTAAGGTCACAAACCGATCTTTGCTTAAAATTATCAAGACTCGGCTCAAGGGAGCAAAGGGTATATGGCCTGAAGAGCTGCCAAGCATACTATGGGTGTACAGGACAACAACAAGAACACCTACCGGAGAGACTCCATTTCGACTAACATACAAGAGCAAGGTGGTCATTCCAGCCGAGGTGGGGCTCACAAGCTACAGGGTGGACAACCACGATGAGAGCAAAAATGATGAGGCTATGCGTCTATAGCTCGATCTACTAGACGAAGTCAGGGCAACAGCCGAACAAAGACTCGCACGGTACCAGGACCTCATGGCCAACCACTACAACTCCCGAGTCAGACATAAAGACTTTCAGGTTGGAGATCTCGTTTTGAGAAAGATAACTGGCGCTGCTAAAGATCCTACCTAAGGGAAGCTCGGCCCCAACTGGGAGGGACCTTACCAAATTACGTTATGGCAAAGGAAAGGCGCCTACCACCTAGAAGCACTAAACGGACGGAAGTTGCACCATCCATGGAACACCGAGCACCTATGAAAGTACTACCAATAGAGCTGATAGCATGGAGAGCAACATTCTTCATTTTCCAGTTTACTTTAGTTAATTTTAGCTACACTCAGTTTTTTAGTTTACCTTAGTTAATTTTTGCTACAATACTTTTTAAGCCCAAAGGGTAGGTATTTTTCTTTAGAGAGCAATTTTTCTACAAATGCATGGTTTATCATAATAAGAGGAGTTTATTCAGATATGACTAGTGTGTTTTTCTACAAAATATTATCAAGTCCATAAAGTGGACGAGTTCATTCCAGGAGGATGAATTATTAGTTCACAAAGTGGACGAGTTCATTAGTCTATAAAGTGGACGAGTTTATTATCAAGTCCATAAAGTGGACGAGTTCATTCCAGGAGGATGAATTATTAGAGTCCACGAAGTGGACGAGTTCATTAGTCCATAAAGTGGACAAGTTCATTCTAGGAGGATGAATTATTGTTAGTCCATAAAGTGGACGAGTTTATTAGCAAGTCCATAAAGTGGATGAGTTCATTCCAGGAGGATGAATTATTGTTAGTCCATAAAATGGACGAGTTTATTAGTAAGTCTATAAATTGGACAAGTTAATTCCAGGAGGATGAATTATTGATAGTCCATAAAGTGGACGAGTTTATTGTCAGTTCATAAAGTGGACGAGTTTACTAGTAAGTCCATAGAGTGGACAAGTTCATAAAGTCCACAAGTGTACGAATTCATAAGTCATTAAAGATGACGAGTTCATCCCACAAGTGGACGGGTTCACGATTTGGTCCACAAGTGGACGGATCCATAATTAATGTGGATGGACTTATAGCGTCCATGAAGAGGACGAATTCATTCCACAAGGATGACTTAATATAATCCATAATTAAGGTGGACAAGTCCACAAGAAGAGGGGTTCATAACTTAGTTGATGAGTTCATCCCGTAAAGTTGACGAGTTCAACAAAGTGGACGAGTCCATTATAAAGATTAAAAGTCCACAAGTGGACAATTCATCACATAAAAAGATTATAGTCCACAAAGGAATGAGCTTCTTAGCTCACAAAGTGGATGAGTCAATTATGAAGACTATTAACCCACAAATGGACAAGTTCGAAACAGATGAATCAAAATTATTAAGCCATAAAGTAGACGGATTCATAAGGACAAAGGATGAACATACAACAACACACATATTGAAAGCAACGAATATGAAATACCATAAATAAAATGAAGTTTTTTACAAACAGAGCCCAAAAAACAAAAGGGCGTTGTTCGGAAATTAGATTAAATTTACAATAAAAAGGAAAGAAACAGGCTAAGTTCAGGAGGCCGGGGGGTCTTGTGGGATCTCGTCACCCTTAGGAGGAAGGTCCTAGACATCCTGAGTTGAAGGATCTTGAGCACTTAAAGGGTTGGCCGACAGGGTCAGAGGAATGACGGGCTAGTCCACAACAGGCTGGGCAAGAACGACACTATCATCCTTTGGATCCGCCTCAGACTCGGTGGAGTCGTCACCCTCTTTAGGAATAGTGTCGCCTGCAGGTGTTGACGGCAAAGGGTCATCCATGGAAACCTTAGACAAATCCAAGTGAGGGTAGATGGATTTGACCTGTTTAAGGCAATCCTCAAACCCATCACCCTAATATTCGGCACAAGAATCAATGAATGTCTGTGAGGCCCTGAATTCCTTCACGGCATCAGCCTTGGCCGTCTCCACCTGACCTAAAAGGGCTGTCAACTCCTTTTTCGTCGTCTCCTTGGCTTCTTACTCTTTTCTCTTCTGACGACCCTCCTCCTCCAGTTTCCCTTTCAACTCCATCACCTCCTAGTTAAGGGTACGAAGGGCACTCTTATATTGTTCTTGCCCGTTGGTTAGGTTCTTAATATGCTTGTGTAGACGGGTAATCACCCCTTCCTTGGCAATGCCCCTATCTTGCAAAGCTTTCATACGAACCAGTGCCTGCAAGACAGGATAACCGTCAGCTATTAAGCATAAGAATGAATAAATAGAGAAACAAAGGAAGAAACGTACCCGAGCAAGGTAAAAAAGACCTGACGCCCCCAACTCCTTCATGGCTTCCTCAACATAAGGGTCAATGTCCTTGTCCCTAATAATGGACTCCATCATCTCTAAGGCATAGTCCTTGTGAGTGAGAAGACGACGCTCAGGATCCTGGGTGATAGGGCCAGACGTCGTCATCAGCCCCTTGCCTACCCCATGCTTCGGCTTAGGAGGTGATGGCTTCTTAGGGAGCTTCTCTCTAGGAGTGACAGACACCTTGTTGGACGGGCGGTCATCCTTCCCGTCACCCTTCCTCTTAGTCGCACCCTTGCTGACGACCTTGGGGGCTGACGAGGATGCCCCCTCCTTTCCCTTGGCATTTTCCTCTTTCTTGCATGCAGCAGCTGCCCTTACCTGCACCCTCAGCTTAGCTGCCTCCATTTCTGCAAAAGGACAAATAGTGAGTATTGGAACAAGTGACGGCCTTAAACAAGCTGACAGAAAAATAAAAAAGAAGGATTAAAGCGGATAAACTCACGACGACGGGAATAAGCGTTAAGACGACGGGCTTCTGGTGTTGGCTCAGGACCCCCACAATATGCATATAAAGTGTCGAATGTAATGAGATCCCGACATTTCCGCTCGTACAACGGGATTTCTGTTACCCAACGAATAAAAGCTTCTTGCTCGTCGGTGATATGTGGATGAACACTAGCTGAAAAAACAAGAAAAGTAAACGATGTTAGAAATTTGAAACAAATAAACTGAAAGAAGCAGATGGGATTAACCTGAATCCTTGACATAAGCCCAAGTGTTGTCAAAGCCATGAGGCATCGTCTCCCACTCTTCCTGACGACACACCCAATTCGTCCCTTTGACGAAGAAATACCTACCCTTCCAATTCCTATTGGAATCGGGCATATCAGATACCAGCCTCAGCCCCTTCTTCTTTGCAGCGAAGTGATATATTCCCTGGGATGAGATGATATGTTGAAGACGGTAGCACTAGAAGAACTCGTCAAGAGTTAGTTAACAGTTCCCTCCACTTACCTGCCCCCACAAAATCTCAGCCCCAATGAATATCTTCTAAGTGTTGGGGGCAATTTGGCTAACGGACAACCCCAAAAAATTGGCCAACTGACGGTGAAGTGCCGTCAGAGGCAGTCTCAATCCTACCGCAAACATGGCATTATACATGCCAACATCTGCGGTCTTCCCTGAATAGCACTTCTCAAACTCCCCAGGGAAACATATTGGGATGCTGTCTGGAATTTGGTAACGGTCGCGTAAAGTGTTGAAAACCTTATCCGACATCGTCAGTAAAAAGTCATTAACCATCCATTTTTTAGGAAGAATGAAGGGATGGTCATCTCCTGGGCCTCCTGAAGTACTCTCTAAGACCTCTTCATCACCGTCATTTTCATCCCTGTCACTCTCTCTCTCCCCTTCATCCTCGTTATCCTCGTCTTCGCCTTCACTTACTACCTCATCTCCTCCTCCCCTACTTTCCATTTCCTCGTCAAAAGATTGGGCTGACGTTTCCCTTTCTGACGACCAGGAGAAGCCCTCCTCGGGCTCATGACTTGATGGGAAGACCTCGTCGTAGCCCGCTCCCTCGCGAACTGATGACTGTTCACTAGTCGCCTCTCTAGACATCTGACTACCTACAAGCGACAAAGGTATTCTAAGATCCTAAGTTGATGGCCTCTCTAAAAAAAGGTTTTACAATCAACTAGGATAAAAGTAAAAAGATAAGAGGCAGTGAGAGTAAAGGAAACTTACCAAGTAATGTAGACGGTTTCGTGAAAGGTGACGGCCTCAGCAAAAGGACAGTGACAAAAGCTTGATGACGTGGGCAAAATCCTTGAAGTGACGGGTTCGCTCTGATGATCAGCAGTAGTGAAATAGAAGAAAATGAGGAAGGAAGTGAAGTATATATAGGGTAAAAAATGCACAGAAAACGAAGCGAAACCCTCGTCCAGAAACAAGGCCAATTGGCTTGAGCCACGTGTTTTGACATTTGTGGCTGCTCAAGGAACCAAGCAATAAATGCCCCATTTACCAAAAAACATATATGAATCAACTCCACAACCCGGCAGCTAGAACTAACGGGATTATGGAGTAGGGGGCAGCTGATGGGTAGAAATTCTTGAAGTAAAGCTGACGAGCCTATAGAAGCTGACGACTTTGCTTACATGCCCTCAAACTCCTCTAAAACATCGACGATCCATCTCAAAGACTGACGGGTGCACCTTAAGGTCGTTAAGGTAAATAGGAACGATCAGAAGGCATTGACGGACAGCGAAGCTGACGGGATGAAGTTGTCGAATCCGGCATGACTTGTTCTACACGTATAAGTATATAAGGAAATATCTTGCGCTCCACGCTTAACCCTAATCAAAGAGAGTCCTATAAGGAAAGAACTTCGCAAAATACGCAACTTAAAGAGGATCTCTCCTACAAGGAAACATCTTCTTATCCAAGGCACGGATGTCAACCCTACACTACTATGGAAATCTCAAAACCCTCATAAACTAAGGTATGCATAATTCACCCCAGCTCTGGCACTCTAGAGTTCTGAAAAGTTTTCTAACTTGACCTTCGGAGGGTCTTTGGCCGGCACCACACCGGTGCTTTTTGTTAGGTCTTCTCTTTTTGTTGTGCAAGTATTATTGCGAGCGCGTGAGGGCTGTGTGACTCACTGGTGATTTTTTGGCATCATCAGTAGGCAGTAGGGCAAGTGGTTGGGCGGGGGAATAATAGAGTGGCCTAATTGGATTGGAAATTTTTTTATACTTGATTTAAAATGCATATCTTCAAATTTGATCCAAAATCAACCTCTAGGACCCCCGGGTCTCCACTCTTCCACTATGATCACTTAGATACACAAAAAAAAAAAAAAAAATGATATTAATTCAATTATTATCAGAAGCCCAAACATAGAATATCTATTTGTTATTTGGGTTTGTCAAGCTTGAATTACAAACTCATATAGTCATTTGTATGATATATATATATATATATATATATATATATATATATATATATATATGTATACACAAATACAAACTTAACAACCGTACGTGAAATCCCAAGTAGTCATTGACTGATCCACATTCATAAATTTTGACATACATAAGTATATCCTAATTTGACTTCAATATATAAAGAAACACACACAGCATCCCCATCTTATTATTCTTATTCACCATATATAGCTCATGTATTGACCTAGCTAGCTAAGCTAATTTGTAGCTAGCAGGTAATTAGCTCAAACTTCTCAAACCACTTGAGGAATCCTAGAGCAGCATCTCTTGCCTTCAATGGTGGAGGCGTTTCTGGAGTGAGTGGCTCAAACTCAGCCTTCCATTCAGCGAGACACATCTCATTCTCTTTTCCTTCCACAGGAATGAATGAGAAGGTGACCCTATATGGATCGTACATCCTCCTCAAGTCACCTCCGATCACACGGTATGTCACGGACTGCCCCATCTCCACCTTCTCTATCTTCTCAGTTGATTCTTTCACGTAGTTGCTGATGGCTGCGTGCGTCCACCACTTTTGCATCAGAATTTGCATGCATTTTTATATAACAATGTAAGTGCACAAAATTATATACGGTTTTTTTTTTTTTTTTTTTTTTTTTTTCATGCATGAAATGGTTTTTCTTTTTTTGGTTCTCAAGTTTAAGTCAAAGGTGGAAGGTGATTCTGATATTAAACTTGAATTCTAACTTGCAATAATCATGTTAGGGAGCTTTCGATAGTTATGATTTGGATAAAATTCATATTCCTGTTCTTTTTTTTTTTTTTTCTTTTTTTTTAAGGAATTGATTTCGTACATGTCATCTTCCTGCTATTAGAGGTTGAAACTTATAAGGCTCAAAATATAAAGTCAAACCTTTTTCTTATTTTCTATATATAACTATTAGTAAGGGATAGATTATATTTTAAATTTACTTTTCCTCATTACTAAGAAAATTTTAAAAATATAAACATTAAATCAAACATAGAATTTAAGGCAAGTTCTGAAGCAACTTTCATTTGGGGACGAATAGGATATGAATAGGATATCAAGAATGCAAAACGGAGTGTATAGGGTTATATATGAACTTAGTTGATATTTTAGTAGTATGGATTTGACTTAAGAAATAACTTGTTTATTTATTATTATTATTTTTTAATTTAGTAAACAAGTCATGCTCAAGTTTAAGTCTAAGTTTAAACTTGACTATTACATGATCCAACCTCAAATCTAATAATGTATTCATCAATAAAGTTGTGAATATAAAGCTTGATTAAATTATATTACAACATTAATTATATGTTTAAATGAATAAATGTATAAAAATATACTTATATAGACATCTAATATATACATATACATATACATATATATATATATATATATATACTTGATATTAGATTTTTTAAGTTAGTAAGTAAATTCATAAATATCAAATTATTATTTGTAATTTATTAATAATATAAATAACCTATTTCATTTTTTATGAATCTAATTTTTTTTAATCCATACACAAAATCATTTTATTTACTTAATTCAATTAATATAATTTCAAGTATAGTTTATTTATTAATTACTAGTATAGTTTTGTGAAGTGGTTTTACTATGTATGAAAAAAGAATATGGTAATCAGAATAGTTCATGAACAACTTTAAGTTAGTTCAACAAGCAAATGAACCAAAATTGCATATATAATCTAGTTTGTTAATGAGCTCGAGCAACTTCGCTCGGTTCTTTTAGAAAGAGTGACATAAAAATCAAGCTTGAGAAAGACATATATATTTATATATACTGGGACCAAGCTTAAAAAGCCTCAAACTTCTGGGGCTGCCATCTCCTTGGATGTATTTAGCTCGGGCAAGCATTTCAGGATTTATTTTGCTGATAACTTCATTGTCTCTGTACATTTCCCATGCCTTCTCGGCAGGGATGTTGAGCACCACTTCCCCTTTCATGCTCCTCATCTCTCTCTCTCTCTTTGAGGTTTGTCTTGTTCTATGATGAGAATGGGATGGGATGGGGGTCTATATAAGGACAGATGACTAAGAGATGCTCTTTCCAAGTAGAGATTTAATAATTAAAAGTACCACTCAATGAAGCCACGTAACTCACTCTCTTTCTCTCTCAATTATATACTTCAACTATATAATCACTTGACTTTCTAAGTTGTTTTAACTTTTAACTTGTTCCCATAATGAGTAGTCATTAATAAGTTAAATAGATAGTAAAATTGGCTTGAGATTTATTTTTTATATAGGTTTCGTTAACGAGTGTCTAAGTTAAAGATTAATAAATATTTAAATATGAGTTGTAATGCATACTTTTCAAAAAATAAAATACACATGTTAATGATTCATTGGTTTACACGCACAAATTCATTATGGTTGTGTGTATTTTTTTTAAGGACAAAATATAAGTACAGTACCTTAGATACTGTTTTTTAAGTTCTCCTTTTAAGATTCAACCATGTGGCTACTTAACTAAAAAATACACTTTCATTCCATGAGAAAAAATCCACATGACAGAATCTTAAAGGGGGAACTTAAGGAACAACATTTAAGTATTGTACCTAAGTTTTGCTCTTTTTTTAATATGTGTACAGTTTGACTTTATTTATTTTTAAAATGTATAAAAATATTATTTAATAAATCATTGAATGTATCTTAACCACTACCCTTAGGGAATTCATTAACAAAATCATTTTTATATTAAAAGACTCGACACATATGTACTAAACAAGAACAATGACATCTTGATTAAATTGTGTTACTCTATTATGATTTTTTTTAGGCTTTTTGTAAACTTTTTATGATTTTAGTGATGTAGTATTACCCACCATTCATATATAGGGATGGTAAATTTCTAGATAGTTATATATATATATATATATATATATATATATATATATATATATATATATATATTGTTATCTTTACTTTTTAGTAGAAATAGACCTATTAAGAGTTCGAATTGCAAACAATTAGAAAATTAGGGTTTTGTTTAAGTCTAGTGTCCTATGTACTAGACCTGATAGGATGCTACCATGTGTTCAAGAAGTGCCATGTGGCAACATCCCATCAAGTCCACTACATTGGATGCACTGGACCTAAACCTCTCCCCTAAAACTATAGGTTAAATTACTATTATTGAAGCATCAAGATTTATTAGTTTAAGACAAAGGTCAACATAATGTAGATTCTTTTAGCTAGTTATCCTAAGATGTTTTATTGATAAATCATGAGATCTAGGAGTTGGTGCCTGTAGGGATGCAGGTCCGAATATATAATGGGCCTTGGGCCTTGTCCAAGGAGGCATAGTGGTCCGAAAATAGATCAATAGTGAGGAAGAAGTAAAATTTTGAACTTCACAAGCAAGTTATGACTGTAAAAGCTGGAAGAGGTAGGCCGAGGAGCAGCATTTCCTCAGCTAAACGAAGAAGGGGTCAGAAAGTGTGTTTTGTCGTCTAAAATGACGTTCCAAGAAATTCTATTGATAAGGATATGCACTGCGAACGTACAGGACAAATGAGAGTTAAGAAATATCTAAGAAAAAAACTGCTACCACCGCATTGAATGCTTTGCAGCTAACTCTCTGATCGCATTTATGTGGAGAAAACTCCTAAATAGTGCTGTCTTGGTTGCCCCAACTCACAGAGGGCCTGTAGGGGTGTCCGATGGGACAAGCACTCAAGTAGTGGCTTGAACGATCGACAAGTAGAGGGCCAAGATCATTCAAAAGGAGATATATAATATAAGATACCCTTGAGGAAAAGATGAGGGAGAAATAGAAAGAGAAACATTGTAGTAATCAAGAACTAAACTTGTAATCCAGTTTGAGAATCAATATATAAGAACTAATCTCCTCGAATTGTGCCGAAGACAGTTTTCTTAAGATTAAACTAGTCAATTTTCATTTTCTTGTCATTTGAATCCACTTTACCTATTGTCTGATTCATTAAAATCCAGTTTTCCAACTCACTCTCTACAAATTCATTGTATTAGACTTTTTGAGCCTAAGTTCATTTATCCATTGGGCTAGGGCGGCAAATCTGGTCCTTACAGTGCCTATAGATTCTCTTAATCGTCCAACAAAATATGGATATACAAAAAAGAAAATTTCAACAAATGGAGTCATTTCATTTCAAAAGTAGATGCTAACCTTCATATCTACCTTTTTTTTTAAAAAAAAAAAAAACAATTGATGCTCCAAGCCTTGTGTGGTGTAGTGAACGTGAAGGGATTCCACTAATTTATTAATAATTGACAATAATGCGTTGGCCCCTTCCAATTTGTATTGAATATATATATATAGTATAAAAACGCCTCTAGTCTCATGGAGTCAGTTTCCTCTAGTGGCTAAAAACCAAAAAAGTAAAAATCATTTCGTAGAAGCTTTTGGAGGAGAAAAAAAAAAAAGAAGATTCCTCTTTTAAATAATTTAAAAGAGAAAACGAAGCCAAGAATATAAAATAGAATTTAGGAGTTTTTTATAAATAAAAAAACTATTTACATGCTAAATATGCTGCCCCTGTAGCTCAGCTCAAACCCGCGCCCTCCCCCTACTCCACCGAGCACTTAGTTCCTAGAGAGATCCCGACTCCAAATGAAGCAGTGGTGGGCTCAATTCTTATATAGCCAAAATATCGTATAATTGAAAAGGACAAAACTTATATACAGTTCCTTAGGTGCTGTTCCTTAAGTTCCCTTTTTAAGATTCTGCCACGTGGCAATTTAACTAAAAAAATACACTTTCATCCCATGAGAAAAATCCCACATGATAGAATCTTAAGAGAAGTACTGTACCTAAGTCTTGCCCAATTGGAAATATTACCGCACCAGCTAGCTACAAGCTTTATAAGGCCCTTGTCATGGGTTTGACTTGATATAATAAATCATTAGTTATTTTTAAAACCAAAATTATATAGCTCAGTTAGTGAATAATGGATCGAGCACAACATCTTTGAATATATAAGAAGTTGGACCATTTTCCAAAAAGTTAGACAGCCCACTTTATAATTTGCATTAAAATAAAATAAGATTAAGATGCTGGATAGCATAATATAGGCATACAAAAAATGCTGTGGCATCCGCACATGGCATTATGTGAATTTCCTTTCCCTTTATTCTTTATAGGCTTTGCGTAGTCTACCCTCAAAAGTTGAAACAATAATCCCTTCCACAGCTAAATATACTTTCCTCACATGTACAAACAATAATACAATATAAACAAAATGTAGTTGCACAACTTCTTGTAATCAAACTCTGTACCCCAAAAAAAAAAGGGGGGGGGGGGGGGGGGGGGGGGGCTTTTGGAGAACATAAGCTGTGTAGGCTAACAGAAATTAAGCTGCCTGCCAAAAAGGAGAACCTGGTACCAATGGCATGAAAAACAAAGAGTGTGTCTGCTGCTCACTATTTAAAGCAATTGCATGGTTCCTTCCGGGACAAGTCAGTTGAAACAATTCTTTTGCTTTGCCAACCACTAAAGAGTAAAGGCTAAATACCCCAAAGCAAGGGCAAAACGGCTTCAGAATTTTTCTCTGTAGTTCACAAAAACATAAAATGCTAACAGGTTAGCTATTGCAATGGAAAGCAAAAAATTGTCAAAAGTAGAGTTACAATGAGAAATTTGTGAAGTTCTAACTTGTAATTCACAATAGCAAATCCAATGGGAAAACAAAATGTCACTTTTCAGTCTTATAAAGTGATCAAATCTTGGTAAAATGATTTTGTGAGGTCTAGTTCAGTTACCACAAGTGGAATGAAGCAAATCTATGGGTTGGGGGGCTGTTTATCGAGCTCTGCACTCAACATATGATGAAGAAGGAGATCAACCCTCTGGCTCTGTGATTTTGTACTGCACCAAGCCAAAAGAACAAGACAAGGTAGCTGTTAACGTCCAAAAATGGATGCAAATAGAGCTTTCCAAATCTTTAAACTAGTTCACCATACATACCCAACAGATCGTCGACGATCCTTTCCGCCTTGTACTTCCTAGATTGAAAAGGTAATAAAATAATTATATGATTTAAATATTTTCATAGAACTATAAGTATAAACTGGTGAGGGGATCAAAAACATTGGAGACTATGGTGACAAGAAAGAAAGACCACCACAAACAACAACCAGTTCAAAGCAAGAAAAACTCTAATTATGATTTCATTTCAAATATTGAGGGTTGGCACAGCTTAAATGTATGATGGTAAAAAAAAGTAAAAAAAAAAAAAAAAAAAGGCTCCTACTAACAACAACAGATGATTAGTTTAGGAAATTAATTCTAATGGAGGTGATAAATTCTGTGGATAACAATAATGATTTATCTATTGCTAATAAAAAGCAAAGAAGCCATTACTTTGCCAATTTTGTTTTGCAAAAATATAGATATCAAGTAACTTTCAGAACATATATATGGCAATGCTGAGCAATGTGAGCAAACTTCCATCTTAATCATTTCTGAAGCCTGAATAGATAACCTAACATAGTCCTATTAACATCATTGAAGATTTAAGCAACATACAAAACAACCTGACTTAGGAAATAATTGCAATTTCTTTAAAACTTTTGAATTGCCTGCACTATCTCTACAGCGTTGTCATACAAGTGGATTAATAATCCAAATCAATAGGAGGCAAATCAAGAGGTATCCTAAGCTTGTATGCACTACAACTGATGTAACTTTTCAAAAAAAACGTTCCTTTGAAATTGATTAGTTAGATAGTTAATGAAAACCTGAAAATGACAAGTTAGATGCTAAAATCAAATCATGATGCGATATATTTTTTTCTTGAGTAGTGTCTTCATCTTAACCAATTAATGGACTTCACAACCCAGTAACATGATAATCAAACAATTTTCAAAATATATTTATAAGTAATTACAAAATAAACCCCAGAGCTTGGTATTAGCATCAAACTAAACCTAAAAGTTTTGATTGCACTAATGTCAACCCTATAATCTTAAAAGTGTTACAATGTGCTCTTAGTAAGTCTTAAAATTTGTTAACTAAAAATAATGGAAATCCATATAAGTTGTACTTAGAATTTATCAAAGCAATAAAAATTCTACACGAGAGTTGCAGATGGTATTTTGGTACAAAACAAAATTCAGAAAATGGTTTATTTATATGTAAAACCTAATCAATAAACACAATTTAATGAAGATGCCATCATTTTGTAAGTTTGTACTGTCATTTTATCGTTCATGTGAAAGGCCTGTAGCCTCCAAATAGCTCTCAAGTGCAGTTTGCTTGGATTTCCAATATCTCTAGTTAATTAAACCTCAATGAAGATCTAGACTGCAACAATTTTGAAACTAAAGGGTGGATATTGATGGAATGAGAAACTCAAGAGTTAATTTGAAAATCACCCTAGAATTATAGGAGGATTTATGTAATTTTCTTAAGTGAAAGGGAAATCATATATCTGCATCATGCTCACATTTTCAAGAGATGGACCTGGCTGCATAACTTTAATTTTCTATTGTAATAATAAGGGCAGAACAGCTACCAACCTTATCCTGTTCTTCAAAATTTTCTGATGACTCGAGTTCCATTTCAGCAAAGAATGCCTCCAATACAAAAGCTACAATCTGAAATTACATGAAAAACAAACACTAAAGTTAATCTTCATTTGTTTGGGTAATTAATACACAATTGTTTTGAAAAGAGGAACACATCATGTCAACAGGACATTATAAAGCAAACCTAAAGGAATACAATTCACAAAAATTGCAACCTAAAAGAAGTAGGATAAATAAACTCTACATTAAAACATGCTTCTAAAGCCCAATTCAAACTACATCTGCCTAAAAAATAATGATATCAGATCAATAACCGAGAGCTCAATATCATTAAAATGTATAATTGTTTCTTTCTCTCAAAATTACCCACATTAAGCAAAGGGGCATCTTTCCAAGTAGAGCTTCTTCATTTACTAAACAAATAAATTTAAGATTAAGACAACAATGCCACAGCAGCAAAGGCTTCTCATATTCCAAATTCCCGATAAGAGAATCCTTAAAATGTTAAAAGTAAGTCATTCTCAACAACCCTGTCTAGAGTCACATGTAAAATCTTTAGGATGGAATCAGGGCCCCTAACTTAGCCAAACCAAAACTGTTCTTTGTTATGGGCTGACCCTTGTGAAGTTACTATGTATGAATGCTTCATACATAAAAGTAATTACTGTCACTCTCTATGTGAAATTTTAGCAAAAAAAATTGTAATGACATATTTCAACTTTGGTTTTAGTAAATTACAGAAAATCTGTTTCTGCAGCATCTTATTCAAGAAACGAAGTTGCTCTACCTCATAAATTGCAAAACAATCAAATGGCAGGCATTTTGCTTCTGCAACACATGGAGAAAGGGCCAATAAGCTTTAGCTCAAATGGCACCTCCTTCTCCTGTAGTGGGTTCAGACCACACTAAGTGCTTGTGTAACTTATTAATTTTAAAAAACATATAGGCAACATGGTTGGAAAAAAAATGGAGCAAAAGTTAATAAAACTTACCAAATTTAAAAGCAGTAACACAGTTATTAAGTAGAAGCTGACAAAGTAAGTGAGGCTCCATGCAGTTCCTGTTAATTCCTTGTAGCTCTGAAATGATGAATGGCAATTAAAATAATGACACAAAGTGTAGGTCACAATTATAGTTCAATTTTAACTAATTGAACCATAAAAGTAATAACACAGGATTAATGAAGAACTGCTGATAACAACTTAAATATGCCTGAACCACTTCTATAGTCCAAATATTAGTTGTATGCACTACATGCGGTTTACTGACATTTTAAATGAATAGATATTCTGTAGGGTGGAAAACAAATGCTTTATTGCAAAGCTAGTAACTCTACTGAACCAAAAAAGGATTAAAGCCTTGATGCTGGGACAAACACAATGACGTGGATCATACCAAGTAACTTGAACACTTTGAAGGAGAGAGAATTCATGTCAGATACAACACTTTCCCATCATGGCAGGACATGCATGAACAGAAATGTGCCCAAGAATATGGTTGCATCTCTGTGACTCATAAGAACCAATTGTCTGATTGAGTTTGGGTTGTGAAAGGTTCCCACAAGATCAATTCTCTTACGTGGGAGTTTCTACAAACCATCCAGTAGGTGGAGCCTAAATAAAATCCACGGGTCCCATGTGGGATTAAAATGCATGGATTGTCTAGATCCATGCAATCTTTGCGATGCATTACAGATCTAGTGGTTGTAGTTTGCAGATTTCCAATTTGTATTTCAGGTAGGTTCAGAGTAGCCAACCCATTAACAGCTCCCTCATAAAGAACCCCAAATCTTCTGTCAACATGGAGGTACAGTCAAGAAAGCCTAGCTTCTCATAATCACATTTCAAATTAAAAAGAGAGAAAAAAAAAGGGAAAATCCTAGCAAGCATTCCATGAGGACATAAATCATAGAAGAATAGCCAAACAGACGGTATCATTCACTATGTAGAGAAAAATGATCATTCAGGATAATATAATTCAACAAAAATTACAAATAAAACAGTAGTTATACCTGCATCCATTCATGCCAGTTTCCCATGACCAGTAAATTGAAAAGTGTCACCATCCCATTCGGATAGTCATTGAAATTGAAAAGTAAATAGCTGATTTTGTTAAGAAAATTGTCTGAAGAAATTGACATTTGTTGCAATTAAATCTTTGCAGAAGCAATAAACAATTTACAAAATGATTGAATATTAACATCTAATAGAATTTTCCTATAATAGCCTTTTATTATCAATATAAAACAGAAAGATATCACAGTCATGCCATGGCTGGATAAAATGAAACCTTAGAAAATAGTTTATTAATGAATAAAGGATACTCATCATCTGAAAGATCAGTCCCGTCCAAACTGGCATTTCCAGCATTGACAATCCCACCAAAGATCTAAAAATTAGAAGAAAAAAAATTGGAGAATGTTTTAACAGTAACATAAATGGGGAAATATTCAATATTATACATGGATATGGCTATCAGATGTCTAAAAGACATGCTGTATCAAATAATGACCTATAGATTAGAATTATCAACCTTTAAAATGTGACTGATATATTAAATTTTAAATCAATTAGGTATAAATTTAGGTATAAATTTGAAACTAGGTCTAAATCAATTAGGTATAAAATTGACCCTCCACACTATATATTAAATTTTTAATCTGTGAAGACACATAACAGAAACTTGAGTATTTCCAAACATATGCTGAAGAAAAATTGTGTAAGTACAGGTTAGACATTTTTCATGTACTTCCATTTAATATAATAGGGAAGCACGGATTGGTGAAGAAAGAAGAAGAGCATCTTTATATTAGTCAATTACTTTCTTTGAAAGCAAGCAGGAGAAAAGAATTTACCTGTACACCAAGAGAGCAATAAATACATAGGACACAAAATATGGTTCCAAGGTATGGCATCAAACTTGGTACAAGGGTTATGAAAGTGGCAATGAAGGCACGGTAACGCTTGACGTACATCAGCAGCCTTATCAATCTTAACATTCTTATGAGGAGAAGGTAGCGAATCCTGTTAACATTAACAAAGGAGAAATAATTGTAGATGAGGAAGTGCTTTAAAAGCTATGATAAACCATAAAATTCCTGTATCAAATTTATCAACTTAATGTTCTGTGGACATCAGAGGAAACACAGGTCTGTGGTATGATCACTGGTATTTTCCTATAAGAAACTTGTAAATATCATTAAGAAGTATCCTACAGTGAGAGCAATTTGATGAAGTCAATGGGGAGGTCATGTAAAGATCATCCAAAAAATTGTCATCATGCCTAGACTAAGAAACTTATATTCTTCAAAGATTTTCATATTATGTAAAAACTCAATAGCAAAGAGTTAGGACAAACACAGTGAGGGAAAATGACAAACTCTCATGTAAAGAAGAAAAATATTTTTAAGAAAAATATTCCCTACCATTCACCATTGGAAAGGAAAGTAAGTCCTTGAGGAGCCACAAAAGTCAAGGTTTCTCCGATAACTGCAGACATAAGAATCATCAATCAATAGTAATATAAATGGAACAGAGAATAACACAAACCAAAGAAGTAAATGATGTTTATTCCATATAATAATCAGAAGGGCCAATTAGCAATAGCAAAAGTTGTTTCTATAGACAATTCCATTTATCAAATTTAGCAATATTGTTATGATGCCTATAAGATTGATTTATAAAGAAATTGCAATAAATTGTACTACAAAGGGATGTTATTTTCCAATCTGATTACCTATTATCCAAGTGATCATAAAATCAAAGCGGTTTTGACCATCCCTCCAATAATTCTCAAATCCAAATGAATATATTTTTAAAGCCATTTCCAGCACATATATCCATCCTGTGGGATAAAAAGACAAAATAAGAAAAAGAAGAAGAGAAAGCCACCTATTAATTTCAGAAACAGAAACTAAGATTAGTCTATATAGCACACATAATTTGGAGTAATGAGACCAAACAGGTAATAAAGAGCAAGTTAATAAGTACAACATTTCTAAAGGAGTACCAACACTGAAAACTCTCAAAGCAGAAAACAGACTTCTAGCCCAAGTCAGAACATGTATAGTAGTTACTTTTTCACTTGCCATCACTACCGAAGACTATTACCTAAGATCATCAAGTATATCCTGTTAAGCGAGCATGCATCAATAAGTCTAATAGTCAGTCTAGCAGCAATAGAGACTGCCAACACTGACATCAATAAGTTTAGCTATTATTCAGAATGCTCCTTTGCCTGAGCATGTGTGTGTGTGTTGTTGATGATGCGGGAACCACAAGCAACAATTTATTTTGTTTTAGTTTTATTTCTTTTTGGACATTAATTAAAATTTTATTTTATTTAGGCCCCAGTACTCAATTAGGTTAATTAGTATTTTTATTTAAAGCTTAGTGTACTTCTATCATTCAATAAGTAGGGTTTCCTATGCTAATTAGAATTAGGATTTAGTATTCCTATATAAGGAAACTATTGTACTCCTTTCAAGGAGATGCGATTTCGATGAATGAAAGTTTCTTTTGGTTTTTTGTCTGGGGCAAACTCCTAGTGGTTTTTTTTCTCACACGGTGCTGACTCCAAGCAAGCCTAGGAGCTGAATCCTAGGTTCCTATCCTTTATTTTGATTTTATTGTTCCAAAGTGCTGGCTTGTCATGCTTCAGTGTGTTTCTCATCTAGCATTCATATGTTGCACTTTCCCTCACATGTGATCTAAAAGACTCTAAGCATAGCCTTGGTTCAAATATAATACACTTATGCTTCCGGCTTGTGCCTGAAAAGGTATCAACATTCAGGAAGGCCATCAATATGGGTTCCAAACATCAATGCACAGAATTGACCATCTCAATCATTGAATATATACATAGTTATGATGGATCATTTCAAGCTCTCATCACTGACATAACTACCAAGGTCACTAACTGCCTTTTTAATATATTAATCCACTACAAGCTAATTGTAACAATGAAAATCCTTTAATGGACAATTTTAGCGGCCAACCATGAATAGTGGCTGAAAAATCTATGTTGTCTTAATTTTCTGAATCTACAGATATGCAAATGCTAGACTTGCATCAACTCAGAAGCTCACCATAAACATCTTTAGACTATAGATTGTTAGTTTAGCAATAATTCACACATGTACATATGAAGATAAGTTGATCCTCAGCAAGCGCTTACCAAAGACAAACTCTACCTCTTGCCACACCTTTTGAGCAGAATTATTTTCTATATCAAGCTGCAACAAAATAAGCATTCCACATTAGCACGATTTATAAATGTCAGGATAAAGATACATGAGCCACTTGCCAATTAATTGTTCTGGATCCAGTAATCAAGAAACCAAAAGCACAACTCTATTACAAAAACAACTCTATTAATAGTTTGGAGTGCCATTGAGTATCAAAGTGTTCAAGAAATGAATTTAAATATTTGATTCTTGGTTCTGTCAGATTTTTTGTTTTGACTTGCAAGAAGGTCAAAGAGTATCTCCATTAATGGAGCATTGATTAGAAAGGCTTCCTCAGTATTTTCTGAGAACATTAGAGGGAAATATTACTTTTCATTTAATGCCAAAAGATTCATATTAATGGGCTCTCTCTCTCTCTCTCTCTCTCAACATTGATTAGAAAGGTTTCCTCACTCCTTTCTGAGAATGTTAGAGGGAAATATTACTTACCTTTTAATGCCAAAATATCCCTATTAATGGCCTCATCT
The DNA here is from genome assembly GCA_028535165.1 of Quercus tomentella. Lineage (NCBI taxonomy): Eukaryota > Viridiplantae > Streptophyta > Magnoliopsida > Fagales > Fagaceae > Quercus > Quercus tomentella. The sequence goes on along the minus strand of JAPQVY010000100.1, from coordinate 38,177,705 downwards.
CTCACTTTAGTAAGTGTGCTGGAGCCTTTCATCATCCTTAAGAATGGACATTGGTATTATAGTTTGAAACCAAATAGACCAGGTATCAGATGGTAGACGTATCATCAATTTTCTTATTCTAAAACCCAACTGAAAATGATGACATGTAAAGAGTAGTGGAAATGGCTGTTCTTAAGGTAAATAAATCTGGAACACTAACATCATTCAGGATGTTGACCCATAATCAATTGACAAAAATGACCGGTAGAATATTTCTGACATCATATGTGCAATTAGCACTTAACTAGGTGTCTTTGTTAGTTAACATGTAAAAGCATTCCTCTTCTAAGACTCGATTGTTGTGGGGTCTGGGATTTAATCATTCAACAGTGACACATCCACAGCTGACAAAATATGGGAAAAAGAATTACCCAGCACTGTAATCATGGGCAACTCAAGCTGCAAACTCGTTGCAATCTAGGCCAAAAAAGGAGTACAATTTAGAGGACGCTTGGCATGATCAGTACTTGATGTCATGACGCTTATAACTTGTTTATTAATTTGTAGAAACAAGTAAAAATTCACCAACTATCCTAGGAATATGGAGAATTATGAGGATGTAATACAATTTTTCCAAGAAACTTGCAAATTATTATCACTTACTTCTTGTTGTCAACCTTAGTACATTATTACACATTTACCCCTTAATATGGGTATGTTTGGTAGACTGTAATAGACACTGTAATGTAATAATTATTCTTATGGTTTATCTATTCTGTAGTTTAGTTATGTTTTTATTAAAAAGAATAGTCATTCTTTATGAATGACTATTTTTTTAAAAGAGGAATAACTTTCATCTCTAATCGAGTTGTAATAGCTTTTCCTTAGTAGGTGACTAGGTGTGATAATTTCTAAAATTAATATATTTACAAATATACAAACTTTCCATATACACATAACAATTACAAAAAATAAAAATAAAATAACCTCTCAAATTTAAAAATTATTCCTTTTTAGGAAAAATAATTGAATAACTAAGATATTTCCTAATGTTACAACTTACAATCAAATGTATGAATATGTTTAGTTATTTCATTACAATATCTTTTATTTCTAGTAATAAAGATTATCATCACTGTTGTAACTCCATTCAGTGTGCCAAATGTGCCCTATGTAAACACTACTCATAGCAATCATCATCCTCATTATTATCTCATTATCTTTAGTATCTACGGTTATTCTGCCAGTATAAAACCCTAAAACAAAGGATAACATACATACTAAAAATAATAAATTCACAGAGACGTGTTAACACTCTATGTCCATAATAAAATTGACAGTTGCAACTGTCTCCAAAAATTGTAAATTCCTCTTTCCCATTTGGGCAGTTAATAAAGATCCCTGAAAGCTGCTGCCTGTTGAAAATGTTCTCAATCCCATTTGCATGGAATAATTAAAAGGGGTCCCCTCAATTATGGGGTAGGGGATGGGGGCTGGGAAAGCCAATCAAGAACCAAATGACAAACACCACAGAAAAATAATTATGACCATTTGAATTCTATTTCATTTGAAACATGTAGTGATGGAAAAATAAATTATTTTTACACCACAATGATGAACTTTGACAACAAATAGCATCTAGAAATTACATCCTTATTGAGTCAATGCAAGTTTATTCATAAGCACTAAGATCATACCACTAAAGGCATCAAACAAGAATATTAAAGCGGAACTTTAATTCATAAATATCAAATAAATCCAAGGCAATGAACCCTATATATGTTGACCACGCCACGGTGGCAAATGTAAAGCACCAGTTCTATTAAAATAGAGGTCATACCGTTGTTTCCACGATAACAGCAAACAGATTCAGTATGAGAATGAAGGATATAATGTATCCAAATCTAGGACTCCGCACAAAGCCTTTCAACTTTTTAGAGCAGGGTGAATTGTAGACTGATGGAAAATATTCAAAGCAAGATTCCTGCAACCAAAATACATAGTATCAAAGATGCAATATAAAGCTCTTTGTCACTCAAAAAGAAGCTTACTGATGTTTCAGATCTAGGGCATTTCGGACTTACACACTCTTCCTTCTGGAATTTTAGAGCAATGGCATTGCAAAGGTCAGAAAATTCATTTAGGTTTATCTACAAGTCAAAAGATGAAGTTCAGCAAACAAATCAGAAAAATATACATACAACAAATGTAGTGACTATAACATCTTTCTTCTACAATGTCCATCTCTAGTAAAAAACAGTTTAAAATACAAGGAAAAGAAAAACCAAATTTTGTTGTTCTTTCAAATTATTAGGTTGCACTACTTGTAATCCTGTTGACCAAAAATAACCTGTTTACCACTTGTAATGATTTGCATTCTAGAATTATTGTTGTTGAAAGATAAATGATGTGAGAACATTGAATCTCAAGCAAAGGCAAAAAGGGTCATGCAGTGGTAAGCAAATGGTAGACTTGTGTGAATGATGAAGCAGGTTGAGTTATCACACTATTTTCTTTACCCTTCCAGCACAACTAGAAGATCAAAATTTAATATCAGGGTGTCAAAATTTTATTTTATTAAAGCCCCTATGTTAGGAAGGAAGAAAAGTGAATGAAGCAAACAGAAAGGAAGAAACATTAGTAGATAACCAGTTTTCATGTTTTTTAGTTGGGGAAAAAAAGAATGAATAAGTTTCACCTAGCCCCACTATGCATCATTCAATTGATCCAAAATTCAGGAAGAGATCGAGGATCATAGCAGGATCCTATCTGATCTCTGTTAACACAGGACTCAGATTACCTTACTCAAACAAAAGGATAATTCTTTAGAATTAAATATTCCTTTTGGATTTATGATGGGGAGGCCAAATAATGAGATGAACACAAAGGGTCTTTGCAATTTCACCAATTTATCTGCATCATATATCAAAAAAATTAATACAAGGGTATAATAATAATTAAAATTCTCTTTCTTCCTTATAATAATTCTCTTCTAACAATCAAGGGCAAGTTTCATCCTTCTTCCAAGCTTCCATCCCCAGTACCAGACAAGGGAAAGTGACATCTCTGTCTCTAACTTTGTCCTTACACATTTTAATCCTTATTACAAAACAGAAAAATTTAGGTCCCACCACTAATCAGTAATCAGAAAAGGCTAGAAATCAATAACATATAGCAAAGTGTTAATTCTCGATGTCTAGGGTCTAGGCAAGAATGGATAATGAAACTCTATCATAAGGTTAGAACGTATTTAAGGATCACCTTTTTTTTACTTATTTGGATGTCTAGGCAACTAATAATTTTAACAAAAGAATCTGATCTGGTTACTAAGCACTAAAAATAAACAAAGTTCCTGAAAGGGGGTGGGGTGGGGGGGTGGATATGCCCCCCCAGCATTTAGGTTTTTGAGCATGAGGTGCATTAATATTTAGATGCAAGATATTGTCTAGGAACCAACAGTATAAACAACAGAATACAAAATTAAACCAAAAAAAGTAAATCTCACATTCTCTATCCCTATTATATTATAAAATAAAAATGATCTAAAATAAAAACTATAGCAAAATATATCTCAGTCCCAGAAGGAGACAATGCAGGAAAGACTACAATGGGTTACGGATGCGGGTTCTCAAAATTGAAGTCTAGGCCATGCATACTTCCCAAAAAGGTTATCAAAATTGAGATATCATAACAAATCTAAAACGTAAAAAATGCAATGGATTAAAGAAAACCTAGGCATGGAAGAGCAATACTCACCACAGTGGTAATGGTCAAGCAATCGTGTTCTAGCAGAGAGAGAGAGTGGCAGAGCAACAAATCAGACAGAGAATGAAAAGATAGGAGGGCGAATGTGTAAGATGAAAAAGTTATACTTTGGATAGTCAGAGAGTATTAAATGGGGTATCATTGTCACTTTTGTAAAACAAGTTTCCTTTTTTTCTTACTTATCCAAAAAAAAGATAACTATCCTGGTCTTGGGAATGTGAATACCCACATTTTTTCAAGTAAATCCATATTCCTATAGAAGTGGGGTTTTACGGGGATCCAAATTCCCTTGAGCTATTTGCATTCCAATAAGGAATCTTGAAAGATGACCCAAACCAAATGCCTTCCTTCTATGTATTTCTAGATATGGGAGGCAAGGATGTTATCTTGACTAAAATGGAAACAAAATCTGCTTGTTATGAAATACAAGAAGCACTCTACAACCAAAGTGTATTCTTCCTTATATTCATAATAATTACAAACTAAATATCGAAGTCTTATGTGCATTAGTAGGTGCTGTATACATTTGCTAGCAAACATATCCATGACACCAAAAACAGAAATAATTAAATTTAGCAAAATGACTAAATGAAAAATTTTCACACCAATGATGGATTGTTCAAACAGATGACAAAGAAAAGTTTTGAACACTAATAAAAAATAAAAATAAATATCACTAGAATTTAGTTTAGTCTAACCAAGAGCTTAAGTAAATGGACATACCTTGAAATCATGACTATCATCCAGCTCATCAAATATCAACTCAAATTCTTCTCTTGATATATCTGGCAAAGTCCTACAAGAAATATATATAAGACATCCTTCAAGATTCACAAAATCAACATCACAAGTGACGTGGCACGAACCAGAACGATGCAACAACAAAAGTAAATAACTAGAAGCATAAAGATAGAGAAACTATGAGTCAGCACCTAGACTTTCTAGTAATCAGCACCTAGCATGAGAAAACTTCTAGACTCAGAACCTAAACTTTCTAGTAACCTTGATTGACTTATTACAAAAATACCCTAGACTAAATAAAAATACTAACAAACCTAATTTACTACTAGGGCCTAAAATAAAATTCAATTGACTCCAATAAGAAATAAAACTAAATTAAAATAAATATTTGTTTGTGCTTCCCACATCAACAAGCTAGCAGCACAATTAATGAAACCTATGATAAATACAAGAACCTTGATTTTATACAAAAAGCTGATCTCTTGAGGAAAGAACCAATGCAACAACATTTGAAATGCACAGGTTAATAGTTTCTTTGTTAGATCATAGATCCAGTGTTGAAAAAAGGATTAAAATGAAGAGTAGTTCTTTTTTTAGATAAGAAATAGAAATTCTATTTATAAAGAAAAGGCACTTTGTGTTCACAATGATGAACACATAGTGTTTAAAACAATTACAACCAAATCAAATAGAAATTATAGCAAAATATTGGAAATCAAAAATGGAAGTACAATGCGTAAAACCCCAAACCCGAGACCAATCAAACAAAATCCGGATTAGCAAGGACTACAAATGATTTATAGAGCTCACAGCATCCTCAAAAGTGGGGCTGTTACACTCCCATCAAACTAACCACATCAAACATGCTAGGACCAAATTCCAAACATTTGAGGAATGCTTCCTCAACCAGTTCTGCCACCTAAGCAGAAAAGATGCTACCTTTTCTTGCATCACCCATTGAATCCCAAATATCAGGAAAACTTCACTCCACAAAGCATGAGAAAACTCGCAGTGAAGCAAAAGATGCTCCACAATTTCCCCACAGCATCGACAGTCGACACATGCAGCACCAATTAACCAGGGGGAGTCCCCTCTTAACAAGGTTATCGATTGTAAGAATCTGGAGCTGCTGCCCATAAAAAAGAACAACGCCCTTTTAGGGCCCTTTACACTCCAAATGCTCTTCCATGGGAAAGAAGCAGTAAGGCAGCCAAAAATATAGTTATAATAGAAACGTACAACCCTATTGTCCATTCTCTTGCAACTTACCAAGGACAGTATAGTAGATTCCAAAGAACTTATGGTTCCCACCTGCAGCACTTTTAAAAACATTGAATTAACATACTATATATTTTCCTGCCCACAGCCAGACTTTTTGGGTTATCTACTTTCTACTGGCATGCAATGTTCACACATCCCTCTAGTAAAAGATGAAAGAAAGAAGTTCCGAGCAGAAGAGATACAACACAAAGTGAAAAAATATTATCAAAAAGTCAAAACCAGACGTCTGTATAAAATTCCATTGCCCCACGCTTTTTAGGGTGTCATTGTATCCTGAAACCTTTTTTTTATTTATTTAAGAGAGAAGGCTATTTTGCGTAGGGCCATGTTTAGTGACACAGGAGCCTCCATTTCTTCCTATTAACCAACAGAATTTTAGAAAACATTCAACAATGTACGATAAAAGAAAATAACTACTAAATCATGTTAAAGATAGTGGTGCCATTAATACCTGTACTTATTCAGTTCCTCAAACAGTCGAATGCATTGCTCTTTATCAAGAAATCCATGATGCTGTTAAAGCACAAAAAAGGGGCCAACAAATAAATAAAAACGTAATGTCAACAATAAAAAATGAAACTATATTTAAATGTATAAAAAACTACCTAAATCATTATGATAAAAAAATAAAAAAAAGAAGTCATGATGCCAAAAAACAAGGATGACAGCACAAGGGCTGTATTTTGAAAAATAAAAACGGGGGGGGGGGTTGGGTGAGGGTGCTATAACTCATTAAATCTAAATATGAACTCATACATACTATAAATTCAGAGAGCACCAGCATGTTAATGTCTATTCACTCTATTGATATGTCAATGGATTCAACAGGTGTTATCAATTGTCTTTCATACAATACACAAACTTGTTAGATAAACAATGTCATTCAATAAACTCCATGAAACCTTTTCCTGAGCTCCATCAACTACAGCCACAAACAAGGCTCAAAATAAACTCTTAATTTAAAATTTGTAATTGAGATTGGCATGCCTCTCCTACCATTTATTTCTAGTTAGGAAACAGACTGTTGTGACAATTTCGAAATAAATGTCTTTCAAACACCTTCAACATTATCACTCACGAAAATCAACACTTGTCAAAGAAAATAGAATATCCAGTTCCAAGGCATGACATCCACCAATTTTTTCTTCCTTCTGTTTTAACTATAGTTTTCTGAAACACTATCCCAAAGTTTCATCATCAAGTGACTGGGCACTCTGTACCATTCATTTAGCTTTCATAAGCATTTAGGATCTTACATTCAACTCAACTCACCTAAAAAGACTACCAAGGTAATCATCAGCTCTAACTAGAGCCACATCCTCTATCAGATTCTTGGAAATCGTAATTTAGCACGGCCTCTTGAATCTATCCATCTCCTCTCGGGCCTTCCTCTTGCCCTTTTGCTCCCTTCAATTTTGAAACTCACTCTATACCAGGGCATTCATTATTTGTCATTGCACATGGCAGAAAGAGTTACCTTATCCATAAATCTAAATTTTATACCAGTGAAACACAGGGTGCTTTGAACTTTGAACTCCTAACCTCAAATGTTGAGGTACTTCTATAAGCACCAAGGATAACACAAGAGGCTATTGAGGGCTCAAATAAAATTTCTTCAAAAACATTTATATATATATATATATATAAGTAATAGAAATTCATTAAAAAAGCACTATCCTATTACAGGGATGTATACAAAAGAATGGCAGAAAAACAAGAAGAAACAGAGCATTTAAAATATAAAATATAAAAAATAAAAACCTGGACGACCGAAAGGTAAATCATCTAAAAAGCCCATGAATGTAGTCATGGAGAGGGTATAGGAATTGTAAGTCCACTCATATAACGTTTTTAAAAAGAGAAATTTGAGATGTGGCAAGGGAAATTCCTTTCCCTCAAAAGTAAGGGGATTTCACTCTTTCCAAATATACCACATTAGGCAAGAAGGATCTGTCATCCAAACTTCCCCACTCATAATTTTTTTTTTTTTTTTTTGATAAGTAATAATACTTCATTGAAATTAAAATGAAAGAGTAAAATGAACCCACATACATAGATAGTGTACTACGGACACAGCAAAAAGTCAATCAAAAAGATGCATGAAAAGTACATCTATCAAGTAAATCAGACAAAGAAGCAAAGTATAAACACTTGAAGAAATTATTCAGTCAAAAAAAGTTTTGAGGAATAAAAGCTTCAAGCCAGGAATCGATCTCTCACTCCCTTCAAAAGTCTGAGCATTCCCCTCCCGCCAAATACCCACATGAGGCAATAAGGGATCATGTTTCAAATCACTGCTTTGCTGTGCTTGCTAGGCCAACTGGCTAGGAGCTCCCTAACACCTCTTGGCATGACCCATTTAATCTCAAATAGTGAAAATACCATATTCCTTATCTCTCTAGCAACAGGGCAATGTAGAAGTAAATGATCAGTTGTTTCCCCTTCCCTCTTATACACATACAACACCAATCAATCACAACTATCCAATGCCTCTGCAAGTTATCAGTAGTTAAGATTTTCCCCAATGCTGCTTCCCAAAGGAAGAAACTGACCTTTGTTAGCACTTTAGGTTTCCACAGAGTCTTCCATGGAAAAGACAGCTGAGCTATGGAGTGTAACACCTTATAGGATCAAATTTCAAAAAACTTCCAGTGAAAGGTTTCTAGCATTAGCTTATCCACTCCACCTCGTCTCAATAATCCAAAATATACCATATCCATAAAGGATTTAGAGTAGGAAGGTTGGATAAAGTGCCCTTTATCAAAGTAAGTCAGCCCCCCTTGAAAAGGTACATTCTTTTCCAACAAGCCAAAAACCTCTCCATTACGCTATTGCACACAGATTTTTCTTTGAAAGTGGAACCTAAGACCCAAATATGTTATGGGAATTTAAGCTACCTTGCATCTCAAAATACTGGTCAAAGCTTCATTATTCGACACATCACCAACAGGAACCAATTCGGATTTCCCCAAGTTTATCTTCAATTCAGATATAACTTGAAACTACACAAAAATTGCTTTCAAGTGCCACAATTGCTCTGGATGAGCCCCAAACAAGATCAAAGTATCATCCGGAAATAGAAGATGTGAGATCATTAATTGATTAGCAAAAAGGTCACCAACTGAGAACCCCGATATGTAATTGCCTCCCCCTGCTGTCTCCAACAACCTACTAAGCGCCTCCATCACAATGATGAACAAAAAAGGGGATAAAGGCACTCCTTGTCTCAGCCTATGAGTTTTGAACAAAGCCACTTGGGATTCCATTCACAAGCATTGAAAAACAAACCAGGGAAAATCCACTTCCTCCACCTAGAATCAAACCTACGTCCCTGAAGCATATACAAGAGGAAATTCCAATGCACATGATTGTAGGCTTTCTCCAAATCTAACATGCACAAAACCCCTAGTATGCTGTACCTTATGTGACTATCTAAACATTCGTTGGTAATCAATAAAGTCCAGAATCTATCTCCCTCTTACAAAGGCATTTTGGGGTTCTGACACCCTCTTGTTAAGCACCATTTTCAACCTATTCAAGCAAGGATCTTATAAACCCCAATAATCAAACTGATAGATTGGAAATCCTTAATCTCCACCCGTGATTAATTACTTTTGTTCTACATGTGCAAGGCCTGCTCACTCCTTCACTACCGTCAAGCAGTAATTCATGCAAAGAAGGGTGTTAGTGTTAATGTGTCTGACCATCCATGAGCTCAAATTAAATTGTTGGTCTGCTTCCTGATAGCAGCTAATTGTTTTCCACAACACACCATAAAATTATATAAATTACATATAATCCAAGCCCTTGAACATTATGATTCCAATGATGTTATTTCAAAGAAGACATAAGACGAATATTATTTTCTTTTGTATTTAAGTAAGAATATATCTCCCCCTAGTCTGGAAGCAGAAATTCCTATTAAGATTTAAAGAGTACTATTAACTTATCAAAAAGGTATAAAGAGTACCATCTAAATAGGATTGTCTCAAAGTCAAAAACAAAGTACAGAGATGAAACTTTTAATCAAAGACATAAGCAAGACATATCATTCAAAAGAAGCAGATCAAGAAAATTGGAAAAGCTTGTTGCTGAAGCATGCTTAGAGAAGATTTAGCCTGTAGAGACAACCGTTCTTACATTTTTATCTATGAGATTAAAAGCTTTCTCCAGGATTCGTCTCCTTGTAGAGTCCATCACAGAAACTTGTTTTACAAGCTACAACAAATAAGAGATGTGAACATATGCATTTGTATTCTTCCTTGAGGAAACAAGAAGAAACTAAACATAGCTATTTCTTGAACATTAAGTAGTAAAAAATATACCAGCAGCTGAAATGAATAGATGAACACAGATACAATAGCTGTGTCTTATTGTCCATGCTTAGAGGCAGCTTAAGAAGATGAAATTAACCGTACCTGATCTTTGAAGCTGTCATATACAACAGCAAGAATCAAGCTGGTGACGAAGTAAACCCCCAATAGGATGTAAAGAACAAAAAACAGACAAAACCAACGCGAAGCCCTTCAAGACAATATAAATTGATGATACATTAGATCAAGGTTTATATGTCATCAACAGAAATTTCAAGACTTCAAAATAGAGAAATACCATGGAGATGTGACATGGTTCCAACAAGTCCCCAGGAAATTACATAAATGTGGAAACAGAACAAGTAAAAGCAATAATAAAACTTCCGGAAATGCTAGGGGACTATAAGTGCTTTTAAAAGGGCAAAAGGGTGGGCAAATTACAGAAAGCCTTCTGATGTTTTGAAGAGTAACAATGGCACATTTTACCATAATAAGACAGGACTTCCCTCAAGGTTTTGAAACAAATTCTGATACCCTCCAGGTTGTTGACCTACACTGACCACCCCGACTGCTGACTTTTCTCATCTTAAATATGTAATAATCATTCTACTCCTGGCCACATTTAATGAATTATGAAACTATAAATGGCAAAAAATGGACAAACAAATTCAGTGCAAGGCAAGTATATGGAATTTCCCCAAAGAAGGGTATAATCCTAAATTTAAAAAGTCCAAAAAAGCAGAAAAAGGATACCACATAAGGCAAACAGCCAATCAAACAAATTTTAAGTTTATACCAGGGAGGGGGAGCTTATATTGAGATAGCTAGATACTCTCAAAAGTCCGGCTATTTCCTTCCCGCTAGAAACCCTACAAACAATATGGAAATAGCTTTCCAAGGAGTAGGACTTTAAAACACCCTTTATTACATGAACAAATAAAGCTTAATGTAAAAATTAGTAAATGCAATCCATAAGGAGATTTGACCTTCAAGACAGAAATTCTATTCTCAAACCCCTAAAAAGAGAGAAGTTATTACAATTTACATAGTTTCTCTGATACCATGTAGTCGGCAATGGTTGATTGTGGGTAATACCATGAAAACCAAGATGTCAAGCTTAGGGTAAAAAATAAATAAACCCTAATACACATTTATCATTTATAGGGTTAACTCCACAATAGAAGATGACACAATCACCCATCCAACTTAAACAATATTACTCATAACAAGTTACTTATCAAAAAATAAAAAATATTTATTACACATAACAAGTGTCATATTCTGATTTTGTTTCAGCACTCCAATATTTGGAATTCTATAATAAAAATAATATTCCCTACCAAATCACTCAATTTCGTACTAGTGGAGCAACCTCAAGATGACCACTACAGTAACATTAGTAATAAAAAACCATAAACACCTACAAGATTCGAACCAGTTCAAGATTAGATAACTTTACAAGACTAAATTCTTCAAGGAAAAACTGCCAGTGGTATCCTAAAATCTAATCTTTTGGCAGCTTAATGGGTTTCTCTTATGTTGCTTAGATTCTATACCATAATATTCATGTTGATGCCTAGGCACATCATTTAATTCTCAAATGATAATCACATGAAGAACACAATAAATGAAAAGATAAACAATCATGTAGTACTAAGGCTGCGTAAGCTTCTTCACTTGGAAAATGCTCAACATTCAAATTAGTATAACGAATGTAAGTTCTTAAAGTAAATACATGCATGAATTCAGATAAAAGGAAAATACACGACACAGGCAGCAACAAATTCAGGAAAATCCAAGTTCAGAGACCAAATAAATTCAGAAAGTTGGTTTACATTCAACACACGGCCATCTTTGGAATTTCCTAGTTTGTAATTGTGTCTAAGGATCTTAGCTTATGTTTCCTTGAGGGTTATAAGCTGGGTCCAGAGTTGTTGGAATAGGTTGTAACAGCAGACATGATTCTTATTCTAATGCTGTGATTCCTGTTTGGTTCAGTTTCCAGCTTAGTTTACAGGTTTTTTCCCTTTATTATTTAGGAATGACATTATTTTACAAATTGATGACAATACTAAAGATTTTATACTCTAGTCAACTATTCTGGCAGCTATTGATAGCAAAAGATCCTGCAGTAATAAATCAACCAGTCGTGCCATCACGAACAGAGTGTGCCACATGGAAGACCCTTGTACAATTAGATTGGACAACAATTTTTTTTTTTTTTTAAATGACATATCAAAGAAGGGATTAACAGCTTCAAAATGATGCATTATTTTCAGGCAAAGAACAGCAACAATTGGACATGTTCCAGTTCAGTAATAGCAAGCCAGAAATTGAACAACACTGCAAAAATATAAAAGGAAAAAAGGTATCTAAATCACTCCTACTTACTTGTACGCTGGAGTCCAAACATCTGGATTGTTGGATGTGGTGAACAAAACAAACATCTGATACAGTGTGGTGCCATACGAAGTAAATACTGTTTTCCCTTGTTGGGTATCTTCAAACATGACATAGGCTAACCAACTGGAAAACAGAAGAAATAAAAGCACTAAAGCCTGCAATTCAAGAAAAGCAGTCAGCAATAAGCATGAAAACTAAAAGCATTAAGCAGTATGTATTTTCACAACTAAACAATGGATTAAAATGGAACAGATGCAAATGAAAGTGAACGATCCTCCCAGAGTCACAAGCAAAAAGTAAATTTTCTTGTAAGAAATTTGATTAGAGAGAGAAGACCTTCAAGTACAGATGAAATAGACAAGAGCCCACTAAAAAATTACATTGTAAGACTAACGACATCTATAAAATCTACAAAAGGAACAGAGTCCTGCCAATAGCAATTGACCACTCATACAGTAAAACTGATGTAGTCAAATTTGACACCATTGAATTTATGATTATTTATCTCTACAAATTGTTTATAAACTAGAAAAAATTGTAAACTCAACAACAGTAAAGATAATGTACAACAATAAGATAGTAAAGATACCAAGACGTTTAAGTAGGTGCTAAGCATTCCAGCCAGGATGTCGATGGTCGCTCGTAATTCCCTACAAACAAAAAAGAATGAGAAAACATCAAACTAATTTAACATAAGTCGTTTAACAGTTAAAAGTAAAGTATAAAGACATGCATGCACATCATGACATGTAACATGTATAGCTATCTACAGTGATTATGCAAGTTCTGATCCCAAAAATTTGATGTCGCCAATGGTTTGTAGCTGCATTTAATTAATATTCTGGCCTTCAGACCATCAAGACTTAATTTATGGCCTCTGAGTATGTATCACAGGTCCCACTCCTTTTAATCAGGGAGTTCTCTGTATTAAAGGTTTTTTTTACCCTTCACTGTCAGCATTGAGTGCATATCTCAAACTGAATAAGTCTTATACCTATTGGTAAGGTTCAAGTATGGGGCATGATATTGCCATAATGATTCTGGGAAAATTTGCCAGTTCATTTCACCCTAACAAGATACTTCTTCGCACTGGATTTTTTTTTTTTTTTGGGTAGAGCTTTGCATTGAATTGATTATAAATGAAAACTTTATTCATCAGTACCAAAGAAACAAACTGCCTTAAAGCAAAGATACAGAACTAAAACTATCAGCAAATTCCATTTCACAGATTTTTCAGTTCAACAGAATAATGTCTTATGTTCAAAGTACAATTTCAAAACTTTTATCATCTCAGCTCTAAAGATATGATCAATAATTTCTTGTGTATTTGGATGGTTGTGTCTGCCCTTGAGGTTTCACCTAGCAGTCTTTTATTGATTATCACCTCACATGCATATATGTCCTAAGCAAAGACGGTCTTCAAATAAAACAGCTTTATACAATTCCAAATCTTGCTCTATAAAGGAATAACCCTTACTCCATAGTTCATTTTTCATTTAACTGCTCTTAGGTCTTCTTGATTATAACTCCATTCACTTGAAGACTAGCAATGAATTTTTTTTCTTAATAAGTGATAAAAATCTTAGTAGAAAAGGTAGAACAAGTACAAAACGGAGAAAACATTAAATCCTCCTCAACAAATTACAACCAAAAAATTAAAAAAGAGAGAATCACAATGATATCTACCAATGATCAGCATCCAGTCATACAAGGATAATACAAAAATGAATTATAAAGATGTTCCATTAAACTTGGAATCATGAAATGTACTGTTATTTCTCTCCCACCAAATTGTCCTCGTAAGACAAAGTGAAACTACCACCCAAACTACACTTCTCAAATGGCAAAGAGATCTCCCTTTCCAGCCCACAAACATCTATATTCATTGGGACCACGCATTGCATCTCGAATAGAGATAAAGCTAATGACCATTACCAATGCCCCACAAGAGATAAAGCTAATGACCACTATCTCAAGGAAATTAGAGTCTTAGCATACTATAATATTTCTTGGGAAAGTTCTAGAAGGTTCCTAGCTGTTTCTAGGGCTTCTAAAGCCTATTAATAGTTCTGGTATAAGTATAACACAGAATCAGCCTTAAAAATAATTAAATGCTGACTGGCATTTTGAAAGAGCTTTTCTCCTCCCATCTCTCTCCCTCCTCTTTTCTCTCTTATCTTATATATCATAAGTAGAGGAGTCACATTGTGCTGTCACCTCATCTTCATTCTTTTCTTTCTTATTGTCCTCGTTCTCTTTCTTTTCTCACCATGAAAAAAGGACTATCTTGATTTCTTGTTTTAGAGGACCCTACTGCAATTTTTTCATTTCAAAGCATAACTTTTTAAATGTACCTCGGGAAGTATAAGTTCATAAGACTTAACCTCTGCAAAATCAGTGTACAAGCCCATGTTTCCTTACATCTAAATTCTAGGCATGCACACACACACACAAAGATACGGGTAATTAAAAAAAAAAGGGTTTTATCACACAGTACCTAAAGTTCAGCATGAAAAACACAACCCTGATATATGGTGCAATTCTAAAAGGAAGATAATCAAAGCCCCCTGAAGACAAATAGAGAGCATAAACCAGTATATCAGCAACCCAAATTAACAGCAAAGCCACCTGAAAAAAACAAAAATGGAAATTTCACAATCAGACTAAAGGAACAGAATATCACAACATTGAACTTTCAATAGATAAATCAGATATACGTCAGCACTAGACTTATGATAAAAGTGCATAAAGGTGCAAAATGGTCACTCAAGAAGCAACATGTGCACTTAAAAAAATGCAACCAAAATAAGAATATGAACATGGATGAGAAGAATACAAGTAAGGATGAGGTTAAGTCATCTCAATATTAAGAACATATTCAATGAACCAAGATGCAACAACATCTAGAAGCATTTCAATACAAACTAAAGGTGAAAGAAGATCAGAATGACAACCAAAGAGAAAATCCACTGAAGCAGCATGAAAAGATAAGTGGTTAATAATACAACTAAGAGAGCATCAGCTAAATAACTAAAGAAGTCAATCTCGTGAAAGATTTACTTTCTTTGGTGAACTCATCAGTTATTTGAGTCACAAATTTAAATACCTAGTACAAGATATATACAGAAGGTTCTGATTATCAAAAAGGCTTCTTGGTAAAAATTAAAAACCAGGAAATCACTTTCTTTCACTTTTTGGTAAGTCAGAAAATAACTACACGAGAAAGAATCAGGAAGTACCTTTAATTGATTAAGAAGACTTTTCCAATAAAGACGGTACCCTTCATATGAAATTGGAAAGAAGGTATGTATCACAAGTATGACGAGAGATATGCCCTGCATAAAAAGGCAGAAACTAATGAAACTTGCAAAAGATTGTCTCTATAATACATCAAACCAAGGAAACTAGTGGTACAAAAAAACTAAGCTGAGATGCTCAAATAAACCTTAGGGATCTAGCAACACGCCCAAAATTAAACATTCTGTAGTTTGAGTACAAGATTTATGTACCACCTCAACACCATGTATCATTTCTAAGACTAACCAGACTATAAATAACATAAATCCTTGACATGCTATGTATTCAATCAACACCTTCTAACACTAGACCTAATATGATCGAATAACCAAAAAAAGCCCCCCTAGAAAACATCATTAACAGGTTATCAGTATTTGATAATGGTCACCTACCCACAATCCAACATCCATTAACAAAGATACAACAAATGGCCATGCTCTTTATTTATTTTTTCTTTTCTGTGCTTAACCAAACTACAGACCCTTCTCATAATGGGTCAAACCTGAGACTTCTGATCAAAGAAGACAGACTGAGGATATTGTTCCTTTAAGACAGATTTTTAAACAGGTCTTACTGCCATTATCAAAGAAACTTTCAACAATTCATCATAATCTTTTTCAAAAGATCAAAATTTCACTTGTAATTTTCTTATCAAGTCCAATGACCATCGACTCAAATGGAACTTCCTTCTTTCAGAAGTTTGGCTGGAGGGTTGTGGCTGGACGGTGATGTCATGGATTCAAAACCTACCGAGCGTATTTAACTCACCAATCAAAAAATAAATCTTATCAAAAAATGAAATTTTAGTTGCAATGTTTTTTGGAACATGAATTCATATTAAACATTGAAGTTTCTTATCCAAATAGTAGCTACGTAGGATAGATACTTAAATTTGCATCAATTACAAATATCCAACACAATTTGCATCACTTACAATTATAAATATCCAGCAATTCCTCAAAATCTTTTTTTTATTTTAAATAATGAATTTTATTGAGATCAAACTGACAGAGTCACCCAAGTATACAGGTGTATAAAACTGGGGGCCATACAATCAAGCACGCAAATTACAAAGATCTATCAAATCACAAACCAAACATAGAGAATAACTACACACTACTGACATCCAATCCAACAAGGTTTTAAAGAAAAATTATTTAAGATTTGGCAAAGTTCTCTCAGAATCCTCAAAGCTCTGGTTTTTCCTGTCCCTCCAAAGGCACCACATCAAACAATGGGGGGCAGCCATCCAAATATAACCATTTTTATGACAATGGGGGGCAGTCTCCATTGGAAATACTTGACACTACCCTGATAGCAAATGAATGTTTAAATGGTCATTTGAAATCTGACAATCTGTGGGTTTTGTGCAAAATTGATCTGAAAAAGAATTATGACCATGTCAATTGGGATTTTTTGATTTATTTGTTACAAAGATGTGGCTTTGGGGGAAAATAGAGGAAGTGTATAGCATTTTGTATTTCCACATTCAAATTTCTTATCCTGGTGAATGGCACCCCTAGTGTTTTTTCAATAGCAATGGCGGCTTATGTCAAGGAGATCCCCTTTCCCATTATTGTTTGTGGTGGTTGAGGCATGAGAAGGATGTTAGCAAAAGCTGTGTCAAGGGGATGTTTGAATGTCTTTACTATAAATAATACGAGGCATAAATGGTGATATCCCATCTCCTTTTCATTAACGATATACTTATCTTCTGCAATGTAAACTCAATCCAACTTTGCTATTTAAGATGCGCCCTCATTTGTTTCAAGGCGGTTTCAGGGTTGAGGATCAATTTAAGTATATATGAAAATGTGCCAATTGGAGAGAGGTAATGAATGTCAAGGAATTGGCAAGTAATCTCGGATTACATGTCTCATCCATTCTGATGAAATACTTTTGCCTTTGGGATCTCACTTCAAGGCACATATGTGATTTCATTATAGATCAAATGCACAAGAGATTGACTAGCAAGAAGAAATTGTACTTATCAAAAGGGGGGAGACTCTCTCTAATCAAAAGTACGTTATCTAGCCATCCAACTTATTTCTTATATTTATTCCCATTGTCTGTAAGAGTTACAAAAAGGTTGAATAAAAAATTCAAAGAGATTTTCTTTCGGGTGGGATAGGTGAGGGATTCAAATTTCTAAATTGTGGCCCCAACTTACTATGTGCCCATTAATTTCCTAAACACGTGTTCATCATGGTTTATTTAAATTATATAATATATATATTACCCCATGAATAATAAATTTATGTTGATACCACACATTCCTGATGCAACCAACAAATAGTTCAAGAAAAAAACAAGAGTAAATATCAAAATATTCTAGAATTATGATCTGGTTTTGATGTGCAGCCTCTTGGATCCTTTCATAGGCTACTTTGGTTATTAGTGACTGTATTAGAGTATTAAGTTTATTTAGGTTAGAAAGTTGCTAGATCAGTTTTAATTAACATTTATTAGAATAAGGGGAATCTAATATTTTTCTAGATTTTCCAGAATGGGCTGTACTTATGAAGCACCGATGCGGCATTTTGGCCGCCGAACCCACGTCCGACGCAGCCCGACCCTTTTTCTTTTTCTTTTTTTTTTGGCGCGATACGCGCCGATTCGGGCCGAATCGGTCCGTATCGGCCGCAACCACCGATACCGGCTCCGAACCGGCCGATTCAGGCCGAAATTAAAAAAAAAAAAAAAAAAGGTGCGAAACGCACCGTTTGGCTGAAATTAAAAAAAAAGTTGCAAAACGCACCGTTTGGACAAAAACCCTGTATCTCAGTCCGCAGTTCTCATCTTCAGCTCTCTGGCCTCTGCTCTCCGTCTCCCCTCTCTCACACAATCTCACTCTCAAGAGTCTCAGCTCTCAACTCACTCGCACTCTGCTCTCCGTCTCCCCTTAGGTATCAATCTCAAGCTTTCTATCTTAGTTTTTCATAGCTCTCACATGCTCTGACTATTACTCAATGTGTCTGTGATCTGATTTTTTTATTTTTTATATAAGCTGTACTAATGTTGTGACTTGGGTTTGATTATCTTTTATTTTGTTTTTGTTTCAAATTTGTGAAATGTATTCTAATTTCCCAACATTATGAAATGTTTTAGTTTCAAACTCATGGGTTTTATTTAATTTATGAACATCATGTTATTATCTACTACTGCTCTTAAATTTAGTATATTTTTATAAAATGTGAAAAGTATGCCTAACAATATATTAAAAATATAAATAAAAATATTTTTAATAATTTTTTAATCACCACCCCTGCCACACCCACACCCGTATCCTACCTTTTTAAAAATTGTCGAGTGTCGCATCCGAATCCAAAAACGCACCTGTGCTTCATAGCTGAACTACAAGCCCATGTGTCAAATTATATGTTGAGTCTTTTTCTATTTGATTTAGAAGTACTTAATTACTTTGCTTTGTTATTAGGATTCTTGGTCCTTCTAGAAAAGAGGTTATTAGCACTTAGTAGTCCTGTCTACAATTGGGTTTTGTAATATAGCCTTTCTATGTACTATGTAGACAATAAAATTTAGATAAAGAGATCGACTTTAATAAAATTCCAGCAGCTAATTTTTCTTTTTTAAGCCTTAAGGGTGTGATTTCTTAGGAAACTTAGGTGTGGTTGCTTAGACTTTATCTATTTTTGTTTCATGTTCCATTCACCATTTTGACACCAAAAAGCCTTCAAATTCATTCAAGATCCAATATTTTTATTACTTAACCTTACCTACACCTTTAAACATCAAACCCTATTCAAGAACCCTTCAAAATATCATTAATAATCCTAATTTGGTGCAAAAATTTTAAAGATCCTACATCAACAAGAAACTCCAATCATTTCAAATATATAAGGTAACCACTTGGCACAAAGATAGCAAACAGATGCTAAACAGAAGTGGCTTTGTCCTATAAACTAGATTCCTAAATAGTTTTCAAACATTTCCAATTTAAATAATTATTATTAAAATTAGAGGTCGTATACAATTCTTCTAAATATCTAACTCTTACCTCATAAATAAGAGACTCCCCACCAGTTAAGTAGGGCAACTGCCCAAGAAAGTAGTAATCCCTATCATTGCAAGAATCTGTAGGATAGTTGGTACACCACAAAGGTTTCTGCAGAGAGTTTAGAAAGTTCAGAATAAATATATACCATGGTTTACCAAAATTAAAGGAAAAAAAAAAAAAAAAAAAAAAAAAAACCAACCTCTAAGAAATTTAGGATTATCATTGCAAAATAATTGAGGGACCAAAAGAAATCAAATTGAGTAAAAGCTAAGTAGGATTTTGCAGCACTCTGGAAGTTTGATTGATCAAGAATTTGCTCGGGTAAACCAATACCATCTACAGCCTGCAGAAAGCATTTTCAGCCAATAACCAATAAAAAGTAATCATTTGTTAGAAAATTTTGAGAATAAGAATATTAAAGAAGTAATGACTGAAAATCTCAAATAATGTTATATAGTTGTTCAAAGAGAGAAATGGTAGACAAGGCTAAAAATTTCTATTTGTTTCTTTCTTGGTTACACAATTTGTAAGTCTTCCAAATATCACAAAATCCAATGTAAAACAAAGGACACCTTATGAGGATAAAAAAAAAATTAAAATTAAAAAAGAGATGCACATCAATGAACTTCTTCTTTGGTTAGGTACACACGTTAAAAGAATTATTAAAAAGAAACTTCAGAAATATATCCCTGATTTCATCATGTACTTTAAAGGCTTTCAACAAAATCACGAAAGATTGCAATCATAAAATGGAAGGACAATATTTGAAAAAAAAAAAAAAACAACAACAAGAACAACATATATTACCAATGTATAGTAAATGTCAAACGGATTAATGTGCCACCCCTTCTATGATTCTATCACCACACATTACAAGATATTAATTTTTTTCAAAATCAATTTGAATTCTCATATGACTCTTCTTTTTCATTTTCTTCTATGGTAAAAGCTCAATTTAACTTGTATTCATGGAAACCTACTTTGAAATTCTAAAAACAAGCCCATTGTGAAATAGACTTCAAAAATCAGTATTAACAAGAAGCATAATGCTATTTATGTCTTATTGGCAAATGCAACCAAGTGTTTGAATGCAATTGAGAACCTAATATACAGCACCTAAGGTACTATATCTAATTTTTATCCCACAACATATATTATCAAACACAAACCCATTTGAAAATTCACATCAACATCACCAAATCACATCTAAATCCTCCAAAATTCCACATCCAAAACAAATAAAATAAGCCTAAACAACTATAACTACAACCATTCATTACATAGTTACATAATTACCAAACACAAAACTCATTATCAAATTCACCATTAAAACACAACTACATTCACCAAAACTCTAATCTTAACACACCCCAAAAAATAAACACTTTCTTAAAAGGGAAAGAAGATGAATTATTGGATACATTAAAAAAGTGAAACAAAGAATGAAACGAACCAGATCAACGAGAGCAGCAGCCTTTTCAAAATTCGAGCCGTAAGCAATGGCCTCAGAACGATTATTGTGCTCTCTCTTGCGACCAGCCGCAGTAGCTCTACTGCCTTCTCCGCTTAGCAGTGGCTTCTCCATCTATAAGAGACAAATAAAAACTGAAACCAAAATGACAATTGGTTTCAATTCAAAACAACAAAAGCAGAGAAACCGAGACACAGAGAGAGAGAGAGAGAGGTGCTGAAGATAATATAGGCTTTGATCCGACACGTAGTGAGACAGTTAAGAAATGAATCTTCGTTACTATTAATAAAATATCTCAAATGTGTAAACTTTCAACTTTGGCTTCAGTGTCGGGTTACGATGAGTCATCTTCCCATGAGGTACCCCTCATGCCTCCTTCCATGCACTCTTTCTTGCTCTCTTTGAATAGCAATGTTTATGGAGCTCAAATTGTGATATGAAGCCACGGTTTTACTCCAAAGTGTGTGTACGGTTGTGTGTAATAACCAAATATGCACTAATATTTAGCCTCTCTTGAATTACATATTTTTAACATCAGAAAAAAATGAAATTAGTAAAAAAAGTTTCTTGTGGATGATATCTGTTTAGTATCGCTTAGTTTTAAGTGGCTTATTTGTTAAAAGTGAAACAAAAATTTTAAGTTAACCTATTTTTAAAAAGTTAGTTCTATTACTTTTTTAGAAGAAATGTGAGATAAAAAGCAAAACTTTGGGAGGTAGAAGCTATAAGAGCTTAGGTATCTTTTTAACAAATCCATTATTAGATTACATTATTTCTATTTTTGTTGTCTTACACTAAATTTAATTAACATAAAATCCTAAATATAATTTGACAAACTATTTATTTTAATCGTGTGCCATGAATGGTCATCTTTTTTATACAAGATAGAAATTATACTTTAGTCTAATCTAAGTTTATATGCATATGAACCTTTCTCTTGGAAATTTAATTCTCGACACTTACCTCCTACACCCTATAAAAACTTTGTATTTGTGAAATGACCATCACGCACGTAGTGTTCATGAATGGTCATTTGACCACCAAAGAAATTTCTCCAAGCATACTTGTGTAACACTACTATGTTAAAAATAATAACAATAATAATAATCAATGATGCAAGCATTCAAGATGGTGCATGCTATGATTAGTTTCCTATCAATGAAAGCATTTAAGTAATAAACCATTTCGTGAAAAAAGAAAAGCAATAATTAAGCCAATGGATTCCTAACATTGAGGCGATCTTATTGGAGCTATCATAAAATTGACCTCATACTATCATTCTCTCTTTTGTTTTGAGAATCATACTATCATTCTTTTAAAATATGAGAGTGTAGATTTTTGCTTCTTTTTTTTTTCTTTTTTTTCTTTTTTTTTTTTGGGATGGGGTGGCTTTTTGCTTTTTGGCAAAGGAATGCGGAAGAAGATTGTGGATGTAGATAGCGATAGAACATGGATCAATTGATACGGAGTTGTCCCAGCCGACCTTGAAATTGGAATGTAAGTCGGCCGAAAGGGATGGATTGGGACTGTGCGCCCTCACCTGCTTTTCATGAGCTCCCCCCTTTCTTTTTATTTTATATATCAGTTTTGATTGATTCTTGTCAAAAACAGTCTATTCTAACTTCTAATTTTATAATTTTAACGCTTAAGATTATTCTTTCTTATGCTTTTTCCAAAACACTTCTCTTTCCTTTTAGTAATTTAATTCATAGATTACAAACACAATTAGAATTTACCAAGTGTTATTGGGATTACAGCCTCTTGCTACTTGTTTAAAAAAAAAAGGCACAGTGATGTTCCCTTCTATTTAAAGCACTAAGGCCCGTTTGTATATATTTGAGTTTGACAGTACAACCGACGCGGCCCTCGACCACGTATATTATGCTCCCAAAAACGAAAAGTCAAAAAAGCATTAATTATTTTCTTTCTTCTAGGGGTGGCAAATGGGCGGGTTGGGTCATAAATGGGTTGGGTCATAAATGGGTTGGATGTGTAATTACCCATTTATCCATTTATGACCCGTTTATATATAAATTAATTATCCATTACCAACCCAACCCATTTAATTAGTAACCCACCCATTTAACCCAATATGACCCAAATACCTCTAAAACTACTTGAATACCCTCTTGACCTCCAAAATACCCTTAAATACCTAAAATGATGCAAATACCCCTACACTTCCAAAATTACCAATATACCCTTGGACATCCAAAATTATCCCAAAAATCTCTAAAATTAGCAAAATACCCATGAAACCTCTAAAATGACCAAAATACCCCCGATATCTCTAAAATCACCAAATATGCTTAAAAACCACTAAAATGACCAAAAAACCTCAAAAATCTCTAAAATGACCAAAATACCCCAAAAACTCAAAAAATAACCAAAATACCCCCAAAACCCAAAAAATGACCAAAATACCTCCAAAACCTAAAAATGACCAAAATACCCTAAAACCTAGAAAATGACCAAAATACCCCCAAAACCCAAAAAATGACCAAAATACCCTCAAAACCCAAAAAATGACCAAAATACCCCCGAAACCCAGAAAATGACCAAAATACCCTCGAAACCCAGAAAATGACCAAAATACCCCCGAAACCCCAAAAATGACCAAAATACCCTTGAAACCCAAAAAATGACCAAAATACTTCCAAAACCTAAAAAATGACCAAAATACTCACGAAACCCAAAAAATGACCAAAATACCACTGAAACCTAAAAATAACCAAAATACCCCCAAAACCTAAAAAATTACCAAAATACCCCCGAAACCCAAAAAATGACCAAAATACCCCCGAAACCTAAAAATGACCAAAATACCCCCGAAACCCAAAAAATTACCAAAATATCCCCGAAACCTAAAAATGACCAAAATACCCTTGAAACCCAAAAAATGACCAAAATACCCCTGAAACCCAAAAAATGACCAAAATACCCTTGAAACCTAAAAATGACCAAAATACCACCGAAACCTAAAAGTTTACCAAAATACCCCTAAACCTAAAA
Organism: Quercus tomentella; assembly: GCA_028535165.1. NCBI lineage: Eukaryota > Viridiplantae > Streptophyta > Magnoliopsida > Fagales > Fagaceae > Quercus > Quercus tomentella. Next base: position 38,153,425 of record JAPQVY010000100.1, on the reverse strand, counting down.
ATTACCAAAATACTTCTGAACCCTAGAAATTTACCGAAATAACCCTAAAACTAAAAGATGACAGAAATGCCCTTGTAACCTAAAAAATGACTAAAATACCTTTAGAATCTAAAAGATGATCAAAATAACCCCGAAACCTAAAAAATTACAAAAATTCCCTCGAAACCTATAAAATGAATGAAAGACTCTTAGAACCTTTAATTTGTCAAAAATATCCTCGAAACATCCAAAATACCCTAAACCTCTATTTCGGTAATTTTAGATGTTTCAGGTGTATTTTGGTCATCTTACATGTTTAGGGGTATTTTGGTCATAATTTGGGTTTCAGAGGTTTTTATCGATCATTTTTTTTAGGTTTTGGGGTTATTTTGGTCATTTTTTTTAGGTTTTGGGGGGGGGGTATTTCGATCATTTTTTAGGTTTCAGGGTATTTTGGTAATTTTTGTTAGGTTTCGGGGGTATTTCAGTTATTTTTTAGGTTTTAGAGGTATTTCGGTAATTTTTTAGGTTTATGGAGTATTTTGATAATTTTTTAGGTTTAGGGAGTATTTTGGTAATTGTTAGGTTTTGGGGGTATTTTGGTAATTTTTTTAGGTTTTTGGGGTATTTTAGTCATTTTTTAGGTTTTAGGGTATTTTGGTAATTTTTTAGGTTTTAGGGGTATTTCAGTCATTTTTTAGGTTTAAGGGGTATTTTGGTAATTTTTTAGGTTTAGGGTGTATTTTGGTAATTCTTAGGTTTCGAGGGTATTTTGGTCATTTTTTTAGGTTTTGGGGTATTTTAGTCATTTTTTTTGGGTTTTGGGGGTATTTTGGTCATTTTTAGGTTTCAGGGATATTTTGGTCATTTTTTGGATTTTAGGGATATTTTGGACATTTTAGAGGTTTTGGGGGGCATTTTGCTCATTTTAGAGATTTTGGAGGTATTTTGGTCATTTTGTGGGTTTTGGGGGAATTTTGGTCATTTTTTGGGTTTCGGGAGTATTTTTGTCATTTTATGGGTTTTGAAGGTATTTTGGTCATTTTTAGGTTTCAGGGGTATTTTGGTCATTTTTTGGGTTTTGGTGGTATTTTAGTAATTTTTAGGTTTTAGGGATATTTTGGTCATTTTTTGGGTTTTAGAGGTATTTTGGTCATTTTTTGGGTTTTGGGGGTATTTTGGTCATTTTTTAGGTTTTGGTGGTATTTTAGTAATTTTTAGGTTTTAGGGGTATTTTGGTCATTTTTTGGATTTTGGAGGTATTTTGGTAATTTTTAGGTTTCGGGGGTATTTTGGTCATTTGTTGGGTTTTGGGGGTATTTTGGTCATTTTTTGGGTTTCAGGGGTATTTTGGTCATTTTTTTGGTTTGGGGGGTATTTTGGTAATTTTTAGATTTCGGAGGGTATTTTGGTCATTTTTTGGATTTTGGTGGTATTTTAGTAATTTTTAGGTTTTAGGGGTATTTTGGTCATTTTTTGGGTTTTGGTGGTATTTTAGTAATTTTTAGGTTTTAGGGGTATTTTGGTCATTTTTTGGATTTTAGGGGTATTTTGGTAATTTTTAGGTTTCGGGGGGTATTTTGGTCATTTGTTGTGTTTTGGGGTATTTTGGTCATTTTTTGGGTTTCAAGGGTATTTTGGTCATTTTTTTTATTTTGAGGGTATTTTTGTAATTTTTAGGTTTTGGGGGTATTTTGGTCATTTTTTAAGTTTCGGGGGTATTTTGGTCATTTTTTGGGTTTTGGTAGTATTTTGGTCATTTTTTAAGTTTCAGGGGCATTTTGGTCATTTTCTAGAAATTTAGATTTTATGTTGTTTATTTAAATTTTAGATGGGTTTAGTGGGTATTAGTGGGTTTATCCATTTAGACCCATCTAATTAAATAACCAAATGGGTCTTTACCCATTTAACCCAAATATTCAAATGGGTTGGGTTAAGACTTATCCAAATAAGGTGGGTAATGGGTGGGTTCATGGATATAGATAAAAATTGCCACCCCTACTTTCTTCTAATCATATCTACTTGACTCTAGTACTACAAAGTACAGACAAGAACAAAGAATTTTCGGAAAAAAGAGTTGCAATAGCTTGGCCTTCACTGTCTCAAACCAATGGCTTCTTGCCCAGAGTCTCTCCCACAGTAACAAATCAAACCCGCTTCCATTGACATGGATCCCATTAAATTAAATATTCTCAACTTTCATTGGGATAGTCTTGTTTCTAATCTTCTTATGTTCTTATTACATGTATAAAAAGAAAAGAAAAGGTAATAAATGAAAACTGTGTCACTCTTGGTAATGTTTCAATGATTCCTATTCAAAAGGAAAAAAAAAATGTTCCATTCATTCAGTTGAGAAACGTTCCTTGCATATTCGAGTACAGGACCATCCAAGCCTACAAATACCCAGGAATTAAAAAGGTGCTCAAAACTTGGGACATCTTAGCACCAAAAGAAGGAACGAAAAATTCATTTCACCCAAACGGCTTCCCAATCTTAAGAACGTGCATGGAAGTTGAAACTGAGGTCTAATAGTATCCGGCCCAGAAAGAAAAAGGATCAGAGCCCTATTTATTACTTGTATCTTTGAAGAACTAAGAAAATAATCCAAACCATAAAATAGAAAACAACGCTGCAAAAGAGTCTCCACAATGTTTTTCTTTTCTTTTCTTTTCCTCTGCTTTCGCCATCCACTTCAACATAGTAAAATGGCAAATATAGAATGGTAAAGCGTGACTTCTTGTAGCTAGGACAAGAAAGTATGTCTTAAGCTTGAATAAATTAAATACCACCTCAATTTCTGACAAAAGAATAATAAATACTCTAAAAATCTGAGCAAAACCACACTATTCTCTGTACTCTGTATAAACACTATGCCAAGAGCTGTACCTTTAGAAATATGGGGGAAGTGGGAAGTTGAGCACATATAAATAAGAGCCCCCCGACCAAATATCAGATCAAATATGAGAAAATTTAACTAATTACATTACTAAAGGTAAAATGAAGCCTGCAATAAAGAATCACATGGTATTGTCCTTTACCTCCTGGCTGAGATTGAAATGAAATAAAATGGAAGTCCACTCTGACGTGCACATAAGAACCTCCACAAAGCAAAAACAAATCAATCTTCTCCACTTCTATTGTTTCTCTACACCTCGTGCTAAAATCAAACCTGCAAAACAAGATGCAACTCTCTTGAGTAACAGCTGGAAGTTCCGTAGGATATATATATTAGATAATAATTAACTTAACCCAGTCATCTCTTCAAAATAAATAAACCCAATTAAATAAATAAAAAGGTTTAAACATACGCACATCATCATTAACCATGACTTCAAAATGGCCAAGCTTACGTGAAATTATACAGTGCATCTGGTGTATTGCACCCTCCTCTTACATAAGGACACTCCTACCTATGGATCCCACACAGGGGACCTACCCTTTATGTGACAAGGAGACAGTATATACCGGGTGTATGGAATAATTTTATAAGTTTTACTGTGGAGTCAATTATCTAATCAAGTGTCACATGGAACAGAATTCATAGCAAATCAAACTATTCTGGAGCTTTTGAGTGAAAAAATAAGGACAATTTTAGAAGGCCACAAGGAAAGCAGACAATAACAGAGAGCAAAGGGGCAAGCACGCACACACACACAAAAAATAAATAAATAAATAAAATCAAGGCAAAACTTGTACATGCAATGCTAGAGAAAGTGTCAACAAATAAACAAAAATAGCAACAAGCCAAACTAAATGCTTATCATACACCCCCCTCTCCCTCTCAAAGAAGTAAACAACATCCATTGTTCTTGACATTAAACCAAACATTGTTTTGATTCTATTAGACAGCCACCTTTTAAATAAGCCATTTGCCCATTGTCTGATAACATGCTAGAAATACAACAAAATTCATATCAGTCAGACCAGATAGCAATCATGGAAAAGAACCTTCATGTCAGACACAGTAAGCTAAGCAGTGTGTACTGATCAAATTTTAAGAAAAAGGAAGGTTGAGTACTTTAACACAAAACAAAGGTCTGTCAACAAATTTACTCTACTCAATACTCCCATATTTATTGTGCATCCATGAAGAAGAATAAATCCATACTATACAGAAAAATACATAGCTTATGCCAAGAATAAAAATGATTCTACCAAAGGAAGGAAAAGGAATAGGGTTAGAAATTGGAATCAGGAAATTACCTCAAATTATAAGTCATTGGATTTTTTTCCTGCAACAAGCTGGTTAATGCGGAGGCCCCTACTAAATGCTTCATTGAAAAGGATCCTTGTCTGCATTGACTGAAACCCAGGCAACCATGACAGTAATGCCACAGGAGCCATGACAATTACTCCGAACATTATATCATATAGTCGGGCCACAGAAACAACGCTTTCCCAAACAAGAGTAGGCAGAAAGGGCCGGAGTACTTGGGCAATCAATATCAGGCCCCACCCAGTGGGGATGAATGCTAACATGCTAGTGAAAATATCAATAAATGTGAAAGCCGTAAATTGCAGCAGAGCAATTGTCACAAGTATTGCAAGTATAATCACGAGGAATTGGACTAGACGATAGTATATGTGCTCTTTTGCCGCATATTTATCCCGAGCAAATGCTATTACCGCATAAATCGCAAAAGCCACAAATACATAGATCCAAGACAACAAGTAAACAGCAATGCTGGTACTTCCAGCTGCAATATCTAGTTGATATACTATCCCATACTGGAAGAAGAAGAATCGGAGGTCTAAGATTATTTCCATTATTTTACCCCAAATGCCAGTGTTCCTGAGATGATCTTGCTCCTCATACCACCATCTTTCCCAACTCTGTTCAGCTTTTGCAAAAACACTGCCACGGAACCAAATCCAGTTCATAAAGTCATCAAAGTCATACACTGTCTTCAACCAATCAAATCCAGAAGGATTGAACACAAAGGGGGCCATAATCCATGACACAACCAGGAACCAACTAGTGATGGTCAAGGCTATGTAAACAAATGTGTTGCCAGCTATAGGACTGTGTGACGCATAAACTACAAGTATTAACCCAAGTTCAATTGCCTTCACAAAATGGCTACGAGCATAGAGTCTATAATTCTCGGCAAAACCCTTGTGTTCCACAACAAAACCACGCCCAGTAGCCCGATATTTTGCACCACCATGAAGAATAGTACGGCCAAAGTAGTGGGCACGAGTTCCCATTGAGAATGTGTAGAATACGGATGAAAGCTGGAGCTGCATTGTCAGAAAATCCCAGATAGCTTGAAGGAACCCATGCTCAAGAGAGTTTTCCACTATCATCGGAAGGGCAGTGAACAGACCAAGCTGGATGATGAACTGCTGATTCAAGATTGCACCAAGTGCTGCATTGTTATTAGTACTAGCCTCAGAAGAAGCCTCAACACCACTAAGAGCAAGATAGAGTCGGCCCCACAGAAATGCATATACAGTCAGAATCACCACCATTGTGTTGAAAAAGAATCCCACAGTAGTGTAAAAGAATGACAGCATTCGGAAGAAGTCCAACCTATGACCCAACCTGTAGATATCTCTGCTAAGAACTTGCTCACCATTTCCACTAGCCACCTTGGCCTCAAACATGGATACTTGATTCAACCCAACATCCCTTCCTTTGCCGACCTGGATGTATTCATGGTGAGTGACATTCCCTCCACGTAATGTGCAGTTAAAGCCAGCAAAAATGTCCTCACTGATATTAATCGCTCTGGAAGCTTTACTGATCCCACCACGAGTCATGAACCAAAACCTGTCAAACACATCTGGATGGCCATAATGCATTCGAACTTTTAAAGGGTTCGCCAAAACACGCTGCCCCAAGGTGACAAAACTCGTTTCCTGAGCCGACATAAACCAAGCAAGTGATGAAACAGAACCTGTAAATATGTGTTCCCTAACTCCCAAGATAGTAGGCTTCCGGATACCATAATAACGCCTGAATTCTTCCAACAGATTGCGCATTTTGAGTGCCTCTTCAAAATAGTTGTCTTGGTTCATATCAATAGTCTGGACAGCATCACCACGAGTGAAAATGATGGCATGATTTTGATTCTCCGGTTTTCCCTCACCAAGCTTCAAGGGACCAGGCAACTTTACCCTGTAGATCTCCACTTCCCTCTCCAATTGGTGATCATACTTCACAAGAACAGAATAAAACTCCTTCTCATCCCTCCCAGTGGAAACTTCATCAACGTAGGCAACTCGAAGGGCTTCATTGTTTTTCATTAGATACAAGATTTCCTCGGCATGTGGATCTTTCTTTGCCTTCTGAGTTCCATATATCTGGCAGGCAACCACATATGTAAATTTCATCAATGCAGTCCCATACTCGTGGCCTTTGAGTAACAAGCCCAATGAACTGCTTGCTCTGCTTAAACTCCTAGAAGATGGTGACCTTTCCGAGGAGTAACCATCAAAACCGCTGTCTCGCCTCATCGAACCAAGTTCTTGTGATCCTTCCCGAATGTCCATCTCCGATGCGGAATCCAGAAATGCCAGCATCTTAAGAGCCCGATAGTAATACATCATTCCCCTAACAGTTCGGGAGAGTGTCTGACCCCTGTATGATGCCCAAAGCCTGAGATCTCTCAGCTTAGTATTCCATATCTCGGTATCCCTCACCATCCCTTCTCGGCGCATTCTCTCAATGAAATTTTTCCACTCGTCCGCATAAATTGTCTGCAAATAGTACAGGATCGAAATACCATCTTCATTCTCAGATTTGAGTTGTTCTTTGCTATAGATTACTTCTTCACTGTAATAAGGGGTCAGAACACTGAAGGCCATCATTTTCTCAACCTGAGGGGCATGAGGCATGTTCATGAAAAGTGAATTACTGAAGAAGGCAATTCGGCGTCTTGCCTCAAGATTTACTGGGATATCGTGCATTGAGTCCCGAGAGGTAAGAATTGTGTGCAACCGCCGAACCTGCCTATAGAATGTCTCATTATCTGAATTAGGCAATTCAACAGCATTCTCAAAAAGCAGCCCCTGTGTGGAAGCTGGACTACGAGGAGCCAGACCATCCTCCCTCAGCTGGTCAATGCTCCTCTTGTCTTTGAAAAGGTCCCGTTTAGCAATCTCATAAATGGCTTGCAGAGTGTTCACTACCTGTGTAGGATCTTTCTTTGGCTTGTTCAATAGCTGAACAAGTTTGATTAACTGGGTATGAAGCTGGGGCAGAACAGTCATGTTAAATGTTTTAGTGAACCTCTCAATCTCAATGGAGTGATCAATCTCTTGAAAAAATATGGTCATAATGGAATGCTCTTCTGTGTTGCGTTTGATAATCTCAAGCAGCAAGTGTTTGATACAATCATAAGCTTCAATCACAGCGCAACGCCTGTACTCATTCTTGCATATCTTATACCAGAGCCACTTGTCAGGAGCATCTAACAACTCTTTGGCCTGACTGAGCGCAAGCAGAAGCTCATTACAGAGGAGGAAACAAGGCCATCGAATGACCCTGACATTCCAAGAATTCTGGGGCAGCTCCAACAGCTCCTGCTCACGGTCAGAGATGATGTCTTCTTCCCTGAAAATCGAAATTATCTCATTCCATATCAAAGCAAACCTCTTCGCCTCAACCTGACTAGATTCAAGCTTCCTATAGGGCCGACCAAGCCCATATCTCAGCTTCAATCGATGAATGGCATCCTTAAACCTGTTCCTCATCCCCCTTGCATTTAACAGCTGCTCCTCCGGCATGAGATTAAACTGAATAGCACTTGCAAAGAATTGGAACCTCAACCTCAACTGTTCAATATTTCGAATCTCACCCAAGTGCTGAAACAATCCCACACCCGCCCCAACAAAAGACGAGTAGATTGAATACCAAATCTGAATATCCATGAGGTAAATCAGAACTACAGGAAGCCACAGTAAGCCCGCTGCCAATCTGTTGCTATTGTTAAAAAGCTGATACCATTGATACTCCACATCCTTCAAATCCAACAATGCTTTCGTTGGGGCAATCATCGGTTTAACCTGCAAGAAGTAACTGAACAAAAATTTGGTAGCAAGCACCACAATCCAAAACAAAGTGTACTTGATATTATCCACAAGACCTTCCCTCAACCCACGACCCACAAAGGTCCTCCCTTGAAACCACCAAGTCAACATATAAAAGATCTTCAAATTCGTCTCTTCGAGGAAATTTCTGATCCACGGAATCACAAACAGAGCCACGGCCAGAAGCTCCGGCAAAATGAAAACCAATGCCACCTCAAGAAAAGTAACCAACCTCCTATTAGCCTCTGCAGACCACCCCCTATCGTGATTCTTCTGCGCCCATATCCGCCCATAAAACACACCAAAAACCAAGATCCACAAGGCTGCAACCACACTCTTCATCACCATCCTCACGCCAAGCCCCAACGTCTCCCTCGAAACCAAACTGTATTGCATCCCTGCATCCAGCAGAGACTGCAAAAACCTCATCCCACTCCAAGTGAAAAACACTGTCAAAACTTTCGCTTGGACATCCCTAGACTGCAGAGCTTCCCATGGATATGTCCTCTCTTCCCACGCCACAATAATCGCCGCCTGTAAAAACAACACAAGCATCACCCAAAGCCTGTCAAAGCTCCTCAACAAGTTCCAAAAGGATCTCTGCTCCACAAAACCAGTCTTCCCTACATGTTTTCTTCTCGCGCCACCCTCACTCGTCACAAAGAAATTACTTCCTAAATCAATCGGCCATCTGAGCTTCTGAAAACACCGTTTACTCCAAAAGTACTCGTTAATGTCGTCGTAATTGCGCCACACACTGTGCGGCGCAGTGCCATTCTTACTACTCTCCACCTCAGCCCTAATCGTCTCGTAAATCGGCTTCACAACGCAGTTCAAAAACGCGTTTTCGCCGGAGACCGAGGGCTGCACAGGTTGGCCGGTGTTCTCATCTATGTAATCCTCTAAGATCTTGTTCAACTCCATGGCCATGTTATGAAATATAAAGCAAATGCACTCGGGAACAAAGCGGAGATTAGCAGACTCACCCCAAATCAGAAGGAAGAGCGACACGTAGAGCAGCTCCCGGCGGTGATCGGCGGCGGCCTCGCGGCGATCGGAGATCCAGATATTGGATTTCTTGCCGAGATAGGAGCACCAGTTGGTGTAGTTCCTGAGGAGCTTCCTCCGAAACTTGCGCAAAACGGCGGCGTCCAGGGCGTCGATGTTGTCCGGCGGAGGAGAGAGGCGCATCTGAGCGTTGGCGAGGTGGAGAACGAGGTGCTCGCGCTGGTTGCGGACGTTGTCGTTCTGGAAGCCGAAGAAGAGGGCGAGCCAGTCCAGGAGGTCCATGTGCGGAGCCCATTGGTTGTGCGGCGGCTTCCTGAGGTCGCCGACGGCTCGGAGCGCGGTGGTAATGGCTCGGACCTCCGGGAATCTGAGCGACGGGTGCTCCGCGAGGAGGTTGTGGATGGGGATTATGTTGTATGGATCGGATTCTAATGGCGGTGCGGCTGGACTGGGCCGGGTTTGGCTCGGGTTCGGGCTCGGAGGTGGGCGTAACCGGTGGTAGCTCATAGTGTGCGGGTTTAGTGAATATCGAGGTTGGTTTTTAGTTTGGAGAAGAGAGAGATAGAGATGGGAAGAACGTGCACAGCGAATCAAAAACAGAAGGGGGGGAAATGCAAAAGGCAAATAGAAAAAGAGGAATGGGCGCGTTTACGCGTTGCAGGTTTTGTTTTTCGTTTTTTTACTTGTTTTCTTTTATTTATGTATTTTTAGACACGAAACAAAATCTTACAAGTAACAGCGTGCTTTTTTTCTTTTTTTTCTTTTTTTAACAAAGAAGAAGAGTTTTGAGTCTTGAAAATAAATTAATTTACTAAAATATTACAAAATTTTGTTGTGCTCCTTGAACTTTTTATTATTATAAAATTTCTGGTTTTTTTTTTTATTTTAGTTGAAAGTTAGATTTGTATGATCTCCAATCTCCGGCCGGAATTTCAGTTCTGTATAATTTTTTTGAGAAATGTTATGTCTATAATATTTTTACAATATTTCTACAACAAATCCTAAGTGGCAAGTTATTACTAGTTGTTATTGTTGGGACAAAAAAGTAATCTTGGCGTTAGTTTGAAATTTAAACCAATAACAACTAACCATCTGTGATTTGTTGTAGAAATATTGTAAAAATGTTATAGACGTAATATCCCTCAATTTTTTTAGTATTATTATTTTTTTCCTGAATTTCTGCCCACTTAGCCGTTAAGATTTCAGAAGACAGTTACGATTGAATTGGCAAGTGGCAGCAAATGTACGGCAGTATGTGAAACAGTGTAAGAGGATTTGTCCCATGTGATGTAATTGTAAGGTTGTTTCTCCCCGTTTTTGTCAAAAGCTTCCTTTTTTTTTTTATTGAATAGGTGTCATAGATTCATTTATATCTTTGAATATCTAATTAATATGAGTAAATATCAAGCTAAGAGAATGACTTTAAAATACGCGTATATCTTCAATATCTAATTAATATGAGTGTATATCAAGCTAAAGGAGCAGGACTTTAAAATACGGATAAAATATCCTTTTCACCAAGAAATAGAAGGATGAATACAGAAGAGGACAAGAAGGTTGCCTTGTATTGTTTAGCTCATCGTGAAGGTAAAGATTATAGACTTTGGACAAAGATAACTACCATTTCTTTTTAATTGATTGGGAATGGAAGTTATATCTATTTACATAAATAATGTTTTTTTTAAAGGGTTTTGAATTTTCGACTTCTTCAAAGGTAGGTGATCAAAATATTCATCCTTATGAATGTCAAATATTATCATTATTATGAATCTAAATGTCAAATGTTAAGGTTGACGCGAGCAAAAAAAAAATGTTAAGGTTGAGATGTGTAGATGGTAAAGATTAGGGTTGTAAATAAACCAAGCTGTTCATAAACAACTTAGACTCGATTCGATAAAAAGCTCATTTATGTTTGTTTCTTTATAAATAAGCCAAACTTGAATCTTAGTTTTAGGCTTACTTAATAAACAAGTCGAGCCCAAGAAAGAAAATTTGTTTATGAACAAGTTTGTAAACTATAAGGCTAGATACAAAATAAGTCAAATATAGACTCAATTATAGGCTTAATATGCGTTTGATAAATAAATTCATTAATCATGTCTTAATAATAAAATGGCCCACATGGGACTATTATCCTTTACCTTAATTTTTCACTTCCTTCTAAACTAACCAAGCACCACTTTAGACTTTAGTTACATTTTATTTATTTATAAGTGGTTCATGTATGGTCCTTCCCCATCCATCATCTAATGTAAAGTTATAAAACATGTTAGTCATTTCCCATTCACAATAGTTACAAACAAGTCTTTTTTCTAGTTCTTCACCATCTAATGTGGATATAAAAATTATATTTTGAACAAGTGATGAAGCTATAGACAAGGAATGATGAATGGATGGATTTAATTATGTAAAGTTGCAATTTGAACAATGGCTAATCATAGGTGGGACTAGAAGCATGATAGAATGAGCATTTGATATTGTAATTTTGTTGAATTTGAAGCTCAAAAGTTTGACCTGAGCTCAAAAATGAGCTTGATATTAAGCTCAAGCTTGACTTGACTAATTAATAATAAAAAACTCAAGCTTTTTTGATTTCCCACTAGCTCAAACAAAAACATTATTTTAGGCTTGTCTCAAGAGCCAAGCTTGAGCTTTTAACTTTTATCGACAAGCCAAATTTAAATATGCACTACTTGACAAAGCTCAACTCGTTTACAATCATAACAAAAATTAGTGTGAAACTTTCTATCTCATAATAAATAATTCTTGTTAATGGGCTATTATTTAAGGATGCACATGAAGAGTTCAGGTATCGGAACTGAAATCTATCCAAATTCGGATTCGGAACCCACCAAAAGTAAAGGTGAGTTGAAAATAGATAACATTTTTTTTTTTTGTTGGGGGCATCGCTTATAAAGTGGAGTATCTATCAAATGATGGCAATAGCTGCGAGTTTTGCGACTTCAACTTGCATGTTCTTTTACTGTTTTACAAGCATCGATTAGGTAATGTCTGTACTTAAAAATAAAAATACAGTTGAAACTCTCTCAAAATAAAAATAAAAATAAAAATACAGTAGCCTTTATTTTGTGCTATCCGTTGAACTGAACCCAAATGCACTCTACAGCTTCTTCTTTGGAACAAAAGTTAAGCTCACCATTTGGCTTTAAGTAAAGTGGTAATGTGGTATTGTGTGATTGTTGCAATTTTTTTTTTTTTTTTTTTTTGTAAAACGCATTTTCTCTCCCCTAAATTTTGAGGTAGTTATATTTATATTTTTGAACTTTTATTTTAATCAACTTAGTCCTTAAACTTCATATACGTGTCAAATAGCTCCTTCCATCATTCTGCCATCCAAGAAGCTAATGTCCAAGTCACATGGGACATAAAATTGGCTAAAATAATGTTGGAGTAACTAGATAGAAACAAGGGAAAAAGGGATTGTGAGATAGAAACCTAATTTTTATGGTAGGAGAGGGAGAATCGAAACTATACACACTCTCTCTCAATTGAATCGCAACATCACTGGAGTAACAGTCACAACTCTCTCTCTCTCTCTCCTAATTTGACTTTTTCTTTTCAGAGCCCAAAAAAATGAAGAATAAAAAATTGATAAATGTTGTGTTATTCAAAAAATGATAATTTGACACATACATATGCCTATTTTCCTCTTCAATGTCCCTCCCTCTCCTCCACTATCACCAACTACTATAACTGCCCCACCATTCACCTCCATAGCTCCCTCCCCTATGTGTGACAATCAAAACACCACCGTGAGGGGCAAAGGGGGAAGAATCGTCTAGGTGATTCCTTAGTACCCCATTCGCATATAGCCTCCATAGTTTGCGTTTTTGCTAGTCCTTAAGACTGTGAACCTTGTCCCACATCGAGGTCGTGGCTATGGTGGTGATAATGGCGGTGCCTTAGTTGACAAGATCTATTGCCTCAATTGTACTCAAAGCAGTTATCATTGATTTTTGGTATGTACGAGTCTCTTGTTTCAATCTAGTAACTCCCAAAATTATTTTGTCAATTTTATGGCCCACATGCATATCTCATGACTGGGACATTAGCTTCTTGGATGGCAAAGTGATAGGGAAATTTTTAGATATTCCTAGAGTAAGAAGAAATAGTGCTCCCTTATCTCACATTAATGGTGGATCTCACCAGGAATTTAATGAGTGGATCTCACCATGAATGTGAGAGGAGAGAGCATCATTCTTCGTATTCCGAGAGTACTTAAGTGTTAAAAAACATATTTTATGTAATTGGCTAATCCTTTGATAAAATGCACTTTACTTGTAATTGGATAGATCTAGGATGGGTTTAGTACTTCAAGAAACAAGAGTTCAAGTCAAGTGTTAAAGCCATGAAGATTGGACCAAGAAACAAGTGAAGAAAAGCTTTCATTAAAACTCGACAGATACCTCGACAGAAATAGTATCTATCGAGATTTAAGAACGAAACTCGACAGAAGCTGAATCTGTTGAGATCTATGAAATCAAAATTTTCAAATCTGATTTTTGGCCCTAACTGACATGTATGTGTAGGGTTTCTTTTCTCATAACCCTAGACATATATAAGACTTATTTTAAAGGCCGTTATACATGGAGAACAAATGCAAAAAGTGACCTAGTGCCTTATTCTCTCTGCAAGAAGTTACTGCGTCTTTTGCGCCTTAGGGTTTTGTAACTAAGTACTTCTTGATCTTCATTGTTAATGAAGTGAAGAACTTTGCAGCCAACAACATCTTCAAGTTGCTGGAGTTAGTCACGTACTGGGATCCATGCAAAAGGGTGGCGTTCATATATTGAAGAGTTCAAAGGTTCTAAAGCGATAGAAGGTTTCTACTGTAAATTCATCTACGGGGATTGCAGAGTCTAGGGACAAAAATTTTGTATTAGATCTAAAACTTCTCTTTACTATAGTGAATTCCTTTTCGGAAATGTTTCCCCTAGGTTTTTACTGTAAAACTAGTTTGCTTCATTGGTTTTCCTGAGTCATCATATCTTGTCTTATTTACTATTCCGCTGCATGATATTGATGTTTGTTTATTTTAACAAGGTTTATTCATAATAAATCTAATTAACAATTTGGGTTTAAAACTTATTAATTTTATCAACCGGGGTCTAAATTTCCCAACATTAAAAATTATGAGTTATTTGTGACATATGTGGAGTTTTAAGGATTATATTTATTAAAACAAAATTTTAGGGGTGTGAGTGCAATTGTCCCAAATATTACCCAATGTAAACGCAAATTAACCAAAATTTTTTTTTTTTGGGATAAAAATAAAGGACAAAATATAGCTATAAAATTGGTTGTAGTTTTAAGCTACAACCTTACTCAATATCTTTTTATTGGAAGTGAATTTTGACAAATTTACCATTGGATTACATATTCATCTTATATTCTCCATACTTGAAAATTTACTAGAAAATTAAAGATCAATAGATATGTCATCAATAAATTGTTTAAATTGCAAATTTTGTAGTTTAAAATTATGTATAAAATATAAACTAATAGATTATATAGTAAATAATATTCAATTGACACAAAATTTGTCATATGTATTAAAAATGTAAAGAACATACAATTTAACGATTATATTTTTAAAATATACAGTTATATTTATTTTATTTAATAAAGATATAGTTTTAAATTATAATTAATTTTGTAACTAAATTTTATCAAAAAAATAAATAGGTGAATGGGAGAGAGTGGACAGTATCCATCCCCCAAGGCAGGCACAACAAAGCTACAGATACTACTGTAATCATTCCTTGCATGGATTGTTGCATTTTTTCTTTTTTCTTTGAGAATCCGGACCCAGAGGCCCTTGGTGCATTTAAGATTTAAAGTTATTGCAAGATAATAAATGCAGTCAAAGTGGAATTCTCTGAATCTCTATTCGCTGAACCGAATCTAAAACAAACTCTGTTTCTACCTTTATTGTCCAACGATTCCTATATATTTGACGGGTTTTAACTTATAACAATTGGTCGACATCTTCTCAAAAAAAAAAAAAAAAAAATACACTTGCTTGGTTGGTCCACATCATGAACATAACCAAAACGTTAGTGTCACGTGATTATCAGATTCAAGACAATAATTTGATTGGATTTTGGTGAATGCATTATCCTCTTTTCGAAAAAAATCCATTATATATATATATATATATATATAGATTGGGAACTTGGTGTAAAATTTTATGATATTTTATAATTCAATATATTTTTTCTTGTATATGTATGTTAATGAATTTTATTGGATTACATTTTTCCTTTTATCTTCCTTATTTGGAAATTTAAAAAAAAATTAGAAATCAATAATTGTCTCATATTTTATATATATATAGAATATATATATATATATAATTCTATAATTGTGAGAGGAGGAATTTTTTTTTTTTTTTTATTTATTTAAAGAAAGACAATGACATTCATTAATGAAGGTCGATAAAATCAGCCTGTAAAACAGTAGTGATGTCTGGTGGTACTTCCATCCAGACTTGGAGTTAAGAAATGGAAATTGCTCGTCTCGCAAGCGAGTGAGTTACAGTATTACAATGCCTACGAACATGAGAATAATCTAACATTGAAAAATGAGAGGCAAGGTATTGAATATCTCTTGCAATGTGGCAGAAGTTGGATAATGAGTGAGAGTCTTCTTTGAGTGCTGTGATGAGGATCTGCGAATCGCCTTCCAAGGTAAACCTTTCAAAACTTGTTTCCATAGCCAATTCAAGACCTCGTTGTGCTGCCAAAGCTTCAACCTCAATGGCTACAAACAGCAAGGGAATACGTTGTGATAGAGAGTCCATTACTTGACCAAGCTCATTCCTAATTTTCACCCCAATACCAGCACAATTTTCTGATTAAAAAGAGGGGGGATTTAAATCTTATGGAATATCAAAATGTGTCAGCCAATTGATTTACAAAACTCTGGGCATAACTATCTTATATTTAAAATATTTAAATGTCAAGTTTTTTGTATTTTAGAATAATGCAAGAAAATAATTAATTAAAAAAAATTATGCATATTTATGAGTTTTTGGATTTCATAGTATAGTAAATAACCCGTGATTAACACAAAATTTGACAATCATGTTAATAATATAGAGAACAGGGAATCCAATGGAGAGAGAGAGAGAGAGAGAGAGAGAGAGAGAGAGAGAGAGAGAGAGAGAGAGAGAGAGAGAGAGAGAGAGAGAGAGAGAGAGAGAGAGAGAGAGAGAGAGAGAGAGAGAGAGAGAGAGAGAGAGAGAGAGAAAGAGAGAGAGAGAGAGAGAGATCAATTTACACTTGATGTGACTATTTGTGATGTTATATCTCTCTATTTTTTTTTATTGGATTACTATTTTTAAAACCTCATTATTGAAATATATATTTTCATTGATTATACATGCATGTCAAATTTATTGTAATCATAAATTATTTAGTATATAATCCATATAGTAATGTTTTGTGTATAATTTCAAAGTTTTAAATAAGTACAAATTTTATGATGAGATAGCTATTGATCTCTAAGTATCTTGTTACTTTGCAGGCATGGAGGGTATAAAAAGATAATGTAATCTAATAGTTGATTCATCAAAATACTACTTAAATAAGAAGTTATGAAGTAGTATAACATCTCATAGAGTTGCACTGTTTTAACTTGAACAAGATCAAAACTGCTAACTAAATTAATATGTTAAAATTTTCACCATAAGGTTGTAAGTTCTCAATCTTCTTAACATGCCTGTCAAACTACGTATTAATTTGATGATATTTTACAATTTGATTATAAAATTCACATTTTATGCGTCATTGTAAAATATAAAAATCTAGAATTTAAGGGCGTGTTTAGTAATAGGATTTAAATACAAATTTTTGTTTTAGAAACCAAAAAATAGTGGTTCTCACACCTGAATCTATTGTTTGGTTGATATTTTCAAAAAACAGTTTTCAAAAAAATATTTCCTATTTTTCTTGTTCAAAACATAATTATGAGAACAGTTGAAAAAATATTTTCAAGAAAAAAAAAATGTTTTTAATGGTATAGTTGTAAATAAACTGGAAATAATGGACCCTACAGATTTGTTCAAACTCTTCTATCTCTTAAATTAAGGAGTTTATCTTTATCATAAACAAATTCTCACACTTCAAATTTGAAACTTATCATTATCTCAAAAAAAAGGGTACATCAGTTGTATTTCCACACTTCAATTTTGAATCTTATCATTATCCAACAAAAAAGGGTATCTACACATTATGTAAAAAAAATTTAAATATATATATATATATTTATTTATTACCAAAAAACAAAATATATATATATATATATATATATATATATATATATATATATATATATATATATCACACTTCAACTTTGAAACTTATCATTATCTCCCTCCCCCCCCCCCCCACCCACACAAAACAAAAAAAGGTACATGAGCTTTATTTTCACGCTTCAATTTTGAAGCTTATAATTATCCAACAAAAAAAGGGTATCAACACATTATTTTTTGTAAAAATAAATAAAAATTTCAAAAGTAAAAACGGACTCCCAAATATAATTTTATTGTTTTCAGCATTTTGAAAATTGTTTTCATAGTTCATATTGCTTTGAAAACAGGAAAAAAATTTATTACCAATCAAGCCCTAAATATTTTATAGATGAGATAGTGTCATAATTTTTAGTTTATCTCAATTTTTAGATTATGACACAACCCAAAAATTAAATAAAAGAAACCGGTATAAAAAAGTAAAAATAAAAAAAAATAAAAAAAAAAGAGTTGTAACATGATCTTGAAGGAAATATATAAAGTGAATGGAGAAGTTTTTTTTTGATAAGTTTGTTTGGAAAACATAGATCAGTAGGAGAGTGTCCTATTTTTTAAGCATTTAAGTGAAGTTGAAGATATATTTTTATCAGGTTATTCCCAAGTTTTGTCCCTGTTAAACGTATGGTCTAGGGATATTTTTGAACCACAAAAATTCCCAGTCTAAAGAAGGTAATCATTTTATAAATAGTATAGATTGATTATTGTTTTAGCACGTGAAGTCAATTATTAGAAGTCTTGTAACTTAATTGGTTAGCACATTCTTCTGTTTCAAAAACAAATATAGTATTCAAATTTCTCCTCCACTAACTATCGAATTATGAAAAGAATAAACTGCTAAAGTCAAATAATTAGCACATACAAGTAAGGGAGAACTATTGTTTTCACTTTTTTTGATGATTTCGGTGCACTATCGATTTGTGCCTTGTAAACTCATTTTGTCTCCTTAGTGTAGCGAAATTTAAAATTTTATACCCAATTATGGGGTTTAAAAGACGAAAAGTAAGATTGAAAAGTATTAGTCAACTTTATAAAGAAAAAAAAAAGTATAGGTCAAGAGTCTTGTAATTCAATATTATTGTCTTGACTTATTTATGAGGATATACATGGTTTGAATCTCCTATTTCCATTAATTGTAACATTTTTTTTTTCCTTTTGATAATTTAATAATTATGATAGTGAGAGAGATTTGAACATTAGATATTTTCATTAAAAATACTAAGACTTGTGTCAATTGAACTACAAGATTATTAGTTGATTGTAACATTTGAATAGTAAAAAAAAAAGGTGTAGAAACTATTGAGAAATTTAACAATTTAATGTGTTAATTCAAATGTTATTAAAATGATTTTTGTTTTTGGATAAATTGCTAGAGTAGGGGATGTTTCCGTTAATCTAGACAAATTAGAAGGTGTTAATTAGTTAAGCTACGATACTCTTGACATTAAAATCAAATTCAAGATACTAGTAACTTTTTTTTTTAGAAAGTTTCAACCTATGACGTCCACTTTTGATAATAGTACTTGATAAGGAATTGGATAGGATTAGCATTAGTTTGTTCGAAATTGCTTTTTTTTAAAAAAAAAATCTAATTCCAAACCGAAATTAGAAATACTCATAAGATAAACTTGCATGAAAATGAATAGAACAATTCAAAAGATTTAAGAGTTTCTTTCTCTTTTTCAAGTTGTATTAAAAGATAGGAGTATATTCGGGGTCAAATTCAACTGGTTTCTCAATCTTACCACTGATTTAGAAATCTAAAAATAAGAGGTCCTAATCAAATTTTTTTTTTCTTAACCAAAAAATGGGGTCAGTGCTCTAGTATTTCTAAAACAAGAGAGTGACATCAATAGCAAAACAAGGGAAATGACGAGAAGGTTCCAATGTTTTACTTTTACTACCCTTCGCTTTCTAGAGATTTGAATCCACCTTTGGTGCAAAGATTTTATTATTATTATTTTTTTTTTGAGCAATAAGATTTTATTAATTAGGTCCCTGCAAGAGAGAACGTTCTTGCTTTAATATAATAAAGTAATTATAACTTTAATCAAAAAAATATAATAAAGTAAGATAATAGTGCTATTATTCTATTCTTTTAGGGCTTTCTTTCCCACTCACAAACAATGACAAATGGACCAAAGCAATTCGACCTTTCTAGGCCGATTTCTTTAACGTGTAGATTCATCTTACGGCTTGAAGTCAAACGCGCTCATTTAAAAATTGAAAGCTTCGACTTGAAAGGAACTCCCACGGTCCCACCTCACGCTTTGGCTTTTTGCCTATTCAAATTTTCATACAGAGAGTCAGACAGATAAGATCAGATGGGAATATATGGGATTGGGGACCATCTTTACTCTTTAGATTCAACGTCAGCACAAATTGGTCCACAAGTTGGTGGGTCTTCTTTCTACTTACGTGATGAACGGTATAGATTTAAACATATTTGAATGTAACGGTCCTGATTTAACTGACTATGACTTGTACATGTGCGAGGCACCAGCTTAATCTAGAAACATTGACAACCTACTACGTGTGGTTTGGTGCAAGATTATCTGTATTGCTTTACAATTCACATGAGCGGTTCGAGTAATGATGCTTTAACGAATGTGTTGTACTCACGATAATAATCTTATTAAGGTCTCAATAGTACATGTAGTATTATTTATTATCATCATGTGGCGAAAAATCAATGAGTCCATGTAAGAAAAACCCATTTTTTTACACAACCAAAAAGGAAAAGAATAGGGATGACAATTTTTGCTTGACCTGCGAGTATCCAGCTCGGTCGGATTTTACCCTGCTTAATAAAGAATAGGGTTGGATTTGGGTTTAAAAAAAAAAACCCGAAGTAGGTCTGGGTTTTGGTAAAAACTTGGCCCTAACTCGAACCCGACCCGACCTGGTTAGCTAATGTAAAATTACAAAAAAACCTACCTACCTATAACTCATTTCTCTCTCAACTCAGCCACTTCTCTCACCTCACCCTCACTGACTCTCACTCTCACTCACATCTCATCCGCCCCTCACTGGCTCTCACTCTCACTCACATCTCATCCTCACCCTCACTCTCATTCACTCACCGACCCAACCTCACCCTCGTGGAGGAGCACGGATCTTGTGGTGGTTGCCATTTGTCACAGAGGAGCACAAGATCCATAGATCAGAGCATGGGATTGTTAGATCGGAGAGAGATGTGATGATCGGAGGAGCTCTTGGTCGTGTTGAGGTCAGGCGAAGCCTAGGGGTAGGATTGATGGCTGAAACCACCGCCGATGGAGCTTTAGTGGTTTGAGTTCTTCATTTTATTTTTTTTTGGGGTTCATTTCCTCTCTCAGTAGTTTTTGTTTTTGGGTATTTGTTTGAGGATTCAATCTGTATATAATGTAATGCATGTGTATATTTTGTGTTGGTTTAGTTGACTATAACGCTTGAGATAACTTCAAAGAATGTGAATCGGAGTTGATGTTTGTGTTAATGTAAAAATTGGTCCATAAATGGAGTTTTGTTTCTTCTATTTTTTGTGTTATTTTATTATTTATTTTTTGTCTAAGAATCTCATTTCAACAAAATTGATAACAATGCTAATTGAATTATGTTGCTGTTTTTTTTTTTTTAAAGATTGGGGCAGATTGGGCCACAGATTAGGCCCAGAAATGGTTGGACGGGGCTTGCGGGGCCCACAGAGACCTGACAGGCCGGGTTTGGGGCTATAGAAATGACTCGTTTATTAAACGGGTCGGGTCTGGGTAACAGGGGAGGGCGCGCGGGTTAGGTTTGGGCATAAAAAAACTGCAACAAACTCGACCCGTTGCCAATCCTAGAAAAGAAAAAAGAAACATTGACAAGGTAAAGGTGGGTAACCAAGAAATTAGTAGTATTATTATACTATTATTATTCTTTAGAAAATGTTTGAAATTTTCTTCATAAATTTTAAATAGTGATTGTACAACATCTATTAAAAAAAAGAAGAAGAGTATATCATGTCATCAAATATTAACGTTTACATAGCATGTGAGGCGAACAACTTAGTCAATTTATGCCTATACAAGCCGCATCAAACTTATAGATGTAATTTAAAGGAAAAAAGAAAAAAAGAAAAGAAAAAAAGAAGAAGACCATTCATAGAACTGTGATGTCGTTGCACAAGTGTTATTACAACTTAGAGTTTCGCACGCTTGATTCAACCTGATAAGAGTATTTTTGACCGAGGAGAAATTTCCTAACTCTTTGACCCGTCGGGATTGAACACTTCACCTCCTCAAGCCCCGACAGTATAAGGATCACACTTCACATCTGCCACACTTCCCTTGAAGACCTGTCAGCCTCTAGAGACCTGTCAGCCTCAAAAGGTGGCTTGCGAATGTGCCCGACGGATCTCCATTTGCATACCGATGGTTGAGTACACTAGGTCCCACAAACTTTTACGTACTCCTCACTCATATGGAAATAATTTGCACACCAAGCCCAAAGACCTTAGTACTCATTAATATCTTCCCCGTATGGGAAGAGAAGCCCTAAGATTTCGAAGCCTTAACTCCAACCCTTCTGTATAGGGAAAGCTCCTACATTCAAGGGATCTTGGTTAGATCTACACTACTATATAAGTACCAAGCCTCCTCTTCCTTAAGACACGTGAAAATTCCTAGCTCTCACATTATTGAGTTCTTGGAAATTCTTCTATTACTGACTTAACCTTCGGAGGGTCTTTGGCTGATACCCCACTGGTGCTCTCTGTTAGTTCTCTATTCTCTTATTCTTCAAGTGCCCTAATTGGCGCGTGTGAAGGATCAACTCACTGACGATTTTTGTGCATCATCACAACCAAATGGGAGGAATCATGAAAATCTCCCCCATGAACAATTGGATAATTGAAAATTATATATTATAAATTAAAACGGGAAAAACATAGATGTAACAAACGATACACAAGATTGACAGAGAGAGATTAAAAAAAAAAAAATTATGAATCAACAGGAATAATGATAGGATAAAATGGAAGAGAATAAGCTTAAATTGACAAGACAATTATAAAATTTAGAGAAGAAACACAAATTGACAACAAAGGTTGCAACAAGATGCAGAAATATAGATTTCTTAAAAAAAAAAAAAACACAAAAGATGTTAATGAAGATGAAAAATAAAAACAGACCAAAAAGGAAAAAACAAAAACAAAAACCAAACCGAAATCACGAAGTTCCTTCCTTACCGACAAGCATTGAAGGGAAAAGACTTGTTCACATGACAAGGCGAGAAATTCTTCGTACTTTTTTTTTTTAATAATCAAATATCTTCTTCTTCTCCTAATAATAAGAACAATATCTTGAAGCCATGTGTTTGTTTGCACTCTCAAACTCTTTAAGGACTTATTAACTTGGCTTCAGAAAGGGTTGAGG
The DNA here is from genome assembly GCA_028535165.1 of Quercus tomentella. Classification (NCBI taxonomy): domain Eukaryota; kingdom Viridiplantae; phylum Streptophyta; class Magnoliopsida; order Fagales; family Fagaceae; genus Quercus; species Quercus tomentella. The sequence continues at coordinate 38,130,679 of JAPQVY010000100.1, read as the reverse complement.
GAGGCATAAGCTCAAACGAAAGTACTCAAAGAGAAAATCCTAGCCTTTATCATCGGTGTGTTAATGAAAACATCATGCTATTTTATCACCCATGCACATGATTAAAAGCTTAAGATCACAAAGTGTTACATCCTAGTGAGTTCACAACAATATCAAACCTTCAAAGATGTGCCTTGGAGTTGGACAAAGATCCTGGTCGCTAACACTAAATAGTAAATAGGCATTGCGAAGAGGTCCATGTATGAAAAAGTTTAGAATTTTGAAATTGTTGTGGGTTGCAACCATGAGTTCATTTACAGAGTCGTAAAGTCTAGGTAACAAGGTCTTGTTCTAGATTATAAACTCCTTTTTTTTTTTTTTTTTTTCTTTTTTTGAATTGCCTTAGTTGGGGTTAGGATTATGCACAAGTTGGATTTGATGAGTTAAGGGTAAATTTTTTAACTAAACTGCCGCCAACCCAACAACCTCCAAAAGCAACAAGTCAATTGAAAATTTGGCCAGTTTCAACTTGGCAAATTATATGGGAGTGTAACAAACACAGTGAAGCTAGAGAGAAAGAGAGAGAGAGAAAGAAAGAGAATCAAGTTTAGAAGCTCTGAGAATTTCTGAATTAGAATTACAAACAGTTACAAAAAGATTATATATAGCCTAAAGAACTAAGAAAATAATCTAACCACCTCTAAACCACTTCCTAATTACATAGATCAACTTCCCACCATCTGATCATTACAACAAAACACTGATCATCACCTTACACGTGTTAATACAAATAAACTAACTACACTACAACATAAAAGCTACATGTAAACTGATTATATTTTTACAGAAAGCTATAGGTCGTATTTGTAGCTGAGGCAATTGTCGTTTAATGACAAAACACAAGAATACTCTGCCCCAATACTCTGCCTCTCTGCCTATTCTGATATCTCATCTTGATATACTTTCATTTACCTTCAAACTTTGACAGGTTTAGTTGTATGCTGCATACTAAACTTTAAAAATTATATTACCATTTATAGATACACCTAAGTTGTATTTTCTCTAAATATTATAAATCATTGAAGGAAATCATAGGAAGTGACACACTTTCCCATAGATTAAAGTACACATCTCTCTATAAAAAAAAATACACATCTTAAACTCTTAGTACTTTCTAACTTTTTCTAAAAAAGAAGAAGAAGAAACTATAACTGAGTATCATTTCCATGTCACTATATATTAGGGCTGTCCAAGCAACCCGACAAACCAATTGGAACCAACCCATTGCGGCCAAATCCGACTCCTTCAACAGTGGGCGTTGGGTCTCAGCCTTCAGAAATCGACTCCGGTGGGTCAAATGATAGGTTTCCTCTTCTAAAACCCAAACCACACAACCCGATCGAGAAACCCTTCAAATTAAGGCTAAGTCTACCTAGATTTGATGACGATGAGGCCTCCTTTGCTCAGATTTGGCCTCATTTGGCCCTCCTCCGCTCAAATATGGCCAAGTTTGGCTTTCCTTAGCTCAGATTCAACGATTTGATGCTCTCCTCTGCTCAATTCCAACTAAATCTTGCTCTCCACTCAGATATGGCAAAGATCTACATATCACCACCCACCATCGCTCCTTAATTAGTTTCACCTAAACTGATCGATCGTTTGCCCATGCCTAATCCAATTCGACCTATGGTGATTGGCTGTCGATGGTGGGTCTCAACATCTTCCACCTAACTTGAGTGGGTTGGTTTCAAGTTGAGTCCAAAACCAACCTGGAACAACCCGTAGACAACTCTACTATATATACTTATAAATATGTTAGGAAAGTATGATTCATTTTTATATCAACATGTCTAAATCATAGAGTTAACTCAACCAAAAAAAAAAAAAAAAAACTTAAATTAAATTCAAACACTAGGTTGATTTGACCAATAAAACACAAAAAGTGATATCTTGTCCAAAGACAATTGAATTCAATTAAAACCATGTGTTTCATTGTCTCTTCACCCTTTCTTTAATCCTGAGATGTCCAGTTGAGACAGTTCATTGCATACCAGGGAATGCGTTTCTGTTTCTAAATTTATATACTGAGTTAGTTAAGAAGAAAAACTCAAACCTGATTCATGTCTCAACAAGGGCAAAGAGACAATGAAGCTTGAAAAAGTAAGAGAGGAATAATAGGGAAGAAAAGAATCATCCCAAAAGAGAGGGTGGGGGAAAAAGAATTTTATTCTTATATAGTCATATATCATCTATAGTCAAAATTTTTTAAAATAGTTCAACTCTCTTAAAATTATCCATTGACCCTAATATCTCTAAATATTTAGAAATGCATTTCAAGGGGAAATAATATTAGATAATAGAGATGGGACAATCTCAAACCCTAATTCAACTTATGAAGAGCATGGAGTATCCTAATTCAACCAACCACGATCACATTATAAAAATCTAAATTAGCCTGTTTCTAACATGTTGGAATAATTATTATTTTTTTAAATCCTGCTTACATGTTAAAAAACATCATGAAAATCGTCCCATTAGGAACGAGTCAGTTTGGGCCTTTGAACTTTGAAGAACTTGCTCTATTTATAAAAAGGACTAAGCAAGAGAAAGAGATGGTTGTGTATCAAATTCAAAGGACTTCATTTCCAAAAATTGACATATTAATCATATATATTAGGTTACAATCCGGTCATATTAAATGTTTTTGTTCAAGTTAATCAAGTGCAAGTTCAATGTTAAGTTTCTCTCTCTCAAAAAAAAAAAAAAAAAAAGTTTTCAATGTTAAGCAATAATTTTTTTTTTTTTTTTTTTTTTTTTTTGGGGAGATAAAATGTTAAGCAATAATTAGTTGGGCGGCTAAGACATGTGATGCCCAATGGCACTCCTAGAATAATGCATCCAATATTAATAGTAGTATTCATTGTTCCCTTTTTTTAAATATATTTTCATTTTTTATAGAAGTTGTTCTATTTTAATAACTTAATCGATGTTGTTTCTTTTGAGGAGCTTAATCAATGATTTAAAAAAAGGCTATGGGTCCACTACTAAGGTTAACTTAACACTTTTTTTTTGTATATGTTAAATGTTAATACAACGTGAGATCTATTGGCCGTAAACCATACATGTCCAAGCAACAAAGTCCAAACCATGTAATTATCCCTTTTTTTAGACTTTAATAAAGGACAATGTACTAGGAAAGGAAGAGATTATTATAGTTGGGAAACATCAACGTCAAACTTTTCTTGGTTGCTGGGTTCCGACTCCAGATGTCCCAGGAGAAACCTACCCCGAATAGATTACCGTTTTCCTTCTCGGGTTTGGGTCTAGTGACAAATCCATTATAATCACACAAGACGATGGATAGTTTAATTCTGTGGATTTTGTTTTGATTAATTGGTAAATGGTGTGTATGGGTCGGGGTTGAGGAAGTTTACCAATTCAACCTACCGTGTGTGGATTAAAAAACTGTTATTCTTAATTCTCATTCATATTTGATTCCATTCAAAATAACGTTATTTTGTTTTCAATATATTTATGCTAAATTATTGATTTTTTAAATCGTTGTACTTTAACTTTTAAAATTTAAGTATGTCCAAGTTAAAAACTATTGATACACTCTTTGAAAGAAAATATTTTGATAATTTAGAAAGCAATGCATATTTGACTTCTTCAGCTGAAATTTAATTCCTAAAAGAACATCTTTTCATGACTAAAAGAAAAAAGAATGTATCATAGCAATTATTATGTTAGTTTGTAAATCTTTTGTTATAAATTTGGTGTGCCTTGAAAGATAAAATGGAAAATTAGGAGCAACTATTCTATAGAATATATGAGTTGTTCCAGACCTTGCATTTGCAAATTAAATTATATTGAGTTGGGATGAAATTAAGCCTAAGCCAAATGGAGGATTGGGACTACAAAGGGCACATAAAACCTTTTTGCCTCAACCTTTTTGTTATGGTTATTATATAAGTAAGGCAAATGTGTCTGTTTCAAGTTTCAACTTTTTAAGGTCTTAATAAATTATGAGAAATGAGAATCAAATGTTTGTATATGGAATTATTATTAGGAGTGGACTTTCCCTTTAAGAGAATCTATTGGATTTGATATGTGGGTCTCTTCCTGCTAGGAGAGGACTCACTTGGGCATTGGGGTGCAATAAGGGATTGGAATGGTTTGATAATTTTGGAAAAGGTTAGCCCTACTTTGCTTCTGTATTTGAGACTATTCAGGATTTTGAGAATGTTGGGGTTGAAAAATAGTTACAAAAGGAATAATACTTTACATTAGAACCAATAATCCGTTGTAGTCTAGTTGGTTAGGATACTCGGCTCTCACCCGAGAGACCCGGGTTCAAGTCCCGGCAACGGAAATTTTTTTAAATTGTTTTCATTTGTAATGGGTTGCTTATTAGTTGGCCCAATTTAGACAACACTACTAAGCAATTTACAACAAAGAAAATAAGATCAAACATTTTAGTAATTGATTACTTTTGTTATTATTCTTATTTTTGGTTTGGGCCTTTCATCACTATCATCATCACCTTTTTTGATTATATTGTTATGTTAATGAAGGTAGTTAATTTCTCAAATTTCGTTCAAGGCAAAATAACAAAAATTGGCATCATTTTTGAAGCGATCTCATGTAAGCTAAACACTAGTCCTTTAAATCCTGGATTTGGAAAATAAAAATTGTAATACTCATCATTTTCTTTTTCTTTTTTTGGACAGGGTTCTACTTGTGCATATTAAATTCAATTGTTTTAAGTTAAAACATTTGATTTTAGACCCTACATGTATTAGGTCCTTTACTCCAAGAATCAGGCTTGAAAAGGACTGTCCGCATGGCTTTGCATACAATGGAATAAATGAGTTTCTATGATCAGCAACATATGGATAGATAATTATGAATTCAGGGGTTCAATGATATTTCAGCAGTAATAACATCTTTTATGGTGTTTCATGTCTGTAGTTCAAACCCCACCTCTTTCACTTTCTACCTATCTCAAAAAAGATAGGTATAAATTCTTTTCTTTTGAAATCCAATCTTGCTTCTCAAAAAAAAAAAATAAATAAATAAATAAATAAAGAAAAAAGAAGAAAGAAAAATGAAATCCAGTCTTAAACCTTCCAACTTTATAAGTACAATAAAAATTAGAAGGTTGCTAGAGGGTAATATAAATCTGTAAACTTGATCAAGAAAATTATATGATCATCAAAGGTGGTTGGTGGCATTGTGACTATGTAGGATAGAGCATCAAACCGGCCTAACCAGCAACTAGAGTTGTATGCATTATACGAATAAAGATCCTGACCCGAATCATTAAATACAACGGTATGAACACGATACCAAGGCAAACCCATGGAAATACCCCTTTAATCAACGAATAATAGACATAGACACTATGTAACTTTATTGCATTGTTAAAAGTAGAAAAAAACTATACGTGATAACGGCTTAGTTTGGATTCAGGGGCTGAGTTTGGAGTTAGGGTTTAAATTTGATTTATCACTAGGTTTTGAAACTGTATGGTAGTGTAGCTGGCTGGACACGCACTGAGTAATGGCAAATTGGCAATTAGATGACAAGCTCGAAAAACCATTTGTGTGCAATGGATTCTGGGACTTCTACCAATCGAAGAAGGGAAATATATATATTTTTTAAAAAGAAAAGAAAAGCCATTTAATGGAAGTCTTTCTACTGCTAGAAGTGTCATCAAACAACAGAAGACAAAAGTTTTGGAATGAGTTCGCAGATATACACCATCTTTGTATCTCTCAAACCACATATACAATACACCGTGCACATTACATCAACCTTTTATTCAATGCATAATAAAACACGCATGATTGTCACTGATATGGAACTCAAATTACTGAATAAATTCTTTACCCTGACCATCCTCTCTGAGAACCCCCAGAAGAATGCACATTCAACCTGTCAAGCACAGCATTAAAATCAACGGGCTGCCCACTCTCCTCCATCCTCTGAATCACGCTTGCAACATGGTCACCCCTGAAACCCATGCTCACCAATTTCTCAATCAGTTCACTATAGGGATGGTTGCGAAAGAATTGTGAATGGCTTGGGTTCCGGACCATAAGATTGGGGCCTGTTGTTGGTTGTGGATTCTGAAGAGCAACACTTGTTGGAGGATATCCACCTTGAGTGTAATGAGGTGGTTGAGGTGGATGATGTGCTCTCCCCTCACTGTCATACATCATATATCCACTCCCTGGAGGAAGTGCAGGCTGGGGTCCAGCAACTGCATACCCATCACCTGGTTGTGCTCCAAAAGTGCCCTTCATTTGCTGAGGCGGGGGCTGCTGTGGAACAGTTCTACCAGCTCCAGAATACCCATACGGCATGGCATCAACACGGCTGGACGCAGGTTGAGGAATTCCTGGGAATGGCATTTGCATTGGCATGCTGTTTGGCAGCGTCTCTGGAGGTGATGGGTTTGTTGGTTGACTTGGTGTGTAGGACGAGTAAACCGTTGTTGATGGGGGCCTGATCTGGGGTTGCATTGAGGGCTGTTGCGATGGCTGAGGTAATTGCTGGGGCCATTGCTGCTGATACTGAGGGAATGGTTGGACTGGTGCCGTCTGATTTACTTGAGACTGTGTTGGCTGTGGTGCCACCCTAGACATGTCCTGCAGTTGGGGTGTTCGGTACTGAGAATCAGGTGGATATTGACTGTGTGTGTGTTGGGTTTGGGCTGGTGGATTTGGTAACTGAGTTGGAGGGAGATAATAGGATTGTTGCTGCGTTAGATTCTGTGGTGGTGCTTGTGGAGGAGGTGCCACAGGCTGTTGCTGTGGCACTACTTGGTGTGGCAGGGCAAGAGCTAATTGCTGGTTATGTGCATCAGATGTGTTATCAGTCTTTTTGGCATCAGCAGCAGCTGATGAAGTTTTCTCCTCACTGGATTGGGAGTGGCTTGAAGAAGATGACTCTTTTTGCGCAAGCTGAAGCTTGGCTAATTCTTTCTGGGTCTCTGCAAGTTCTTGCTTGTCTCTTAGGATCTGTACAGACCTGTGGACCTGCAGTGGGCAATATAAATAAGTTAATCTCTTGTGGCAAATGGCATGCAGAAGGCATTGTACTGAAGATCATTGCATATAATCAAGAAATGATAACTATAAAGCATGTCAGTGGAGGTTATTTGAGCCTTCAAATTAACAGCAAATCAAAGTGCTTCCCTCCCAAACACAAAAGTTATAAATTATCTACCACTCCATATCAGGTCGAAGTAGGCAAAGAAAAGACTTAATAATTTGCAATAGTGAGTATGTAAAAAGACTCAGAATGGCACCGGCATACTTTATCTGGAAAATAAAAACTTGAAATATTTGGATATCATCACAGTAGATTTGAAATGGAATCCCACATTCCATAGTTGCTGTCACACAAGACTCTTTCAAATGCATTTTGATGATATATATCCATTAATGTGTCCAATGACAACCACAGGGTATTAATTAGAAAAGCATGCCACACACTCAGATGTTATTCAAATTTTAAATTAAAAATACAACGCAATTTAAATGAACTAAAATACTTTCTAGGGGCAAAAAGGTTCATCAATACACTTCTGGCAACCCCTACTATTTACATACCAGCAACAACCCTCTCCAGCTCAGTGGACAGCAAGGCATAAACAAAAGAAACACGAGCGGAGGAACACAAACATAATGCAATCACCAAATTGCTTTTTTTTTTTTTTCCTCCCAGAAATTCAATAAAATTTTAAACATATTGCATCTACTTCATGATGATTGTTCTTTACAATGAGGCCAAGACACTAATAGATTTCTTTTTTGTGTATGTGAGATTCAAACCCAAACCCCTTCATTATCCAATGACATGAAACTTTACCAGTTGATGTTCATGGAGAACCTCTCATTGAACCCCAAAAAACTTAAAAATCACTGGCCTTTACACTTTCAATAGGCAAACTTGAATTCTAAACTAGACAATATAGGGAAGAACTGAGGTTCTTAATTATTTTCGACAAATGAAAATGGAACATGTAAATAATAATCAAAATGATGATGATTACATGAGAAATAATTTTTTTTTTTTATGACGAGGAACCCCGGAGACTATGCAGAAATGAAAAATTAACAATGGGAGAAAGGAAAGAAAAATGACACTAGTCAACACTACAAAACCTTCTAAAGAAGAACATGGAAGAAAATATTCAACATTTTCCTTTTTTTTTTTTTTTTTTTTTTGGATAGGAACATTTTTCTGTTAATTGTACAGAAGAACAAGACCATGATCACAAATAATCTGATGCTTCTATTTATATCCAACCATGTGTCAATAAAGCAGATGCGTTAATTAATTATTATATGGTTAAATGTTTTATTGACATTAGGTTAAATGTTTAGTTTAATAGATAAATAACAAACATTTATAGGCACAGAACGTTGTATCATAATCCCCAAGATCTAACCATGCCATATTCTGGCTACCATCCATCTATATCTCACTGTATCAGTGCCATTACAATAACAACAACAAGAAGAATCAAGACCCAAAATTTTGGGGTCCACTATTAATTCTCAACAAAATAGTGAGGGTCTACCACATCCACATGTATTCTTTCAACCATTCTATTCTATCAAAATTCATACTCTTTGTTACTTCCTTGATTGACATGTCCTTTTTTTTACTACTTATATTAATGTTGTTTTTAATCTTCCTCTACCTTTCTTTATTCCCTCAATTTGAATCAACTCACTCTTTCACTGGTGCATTAACTATTATCATTATACATGACTAAACCATCTCAAGTGGCTCTCCCTTATCTATACATCAATAGGAGCCTCCCATATCAGTGCCATTCCTGTAACAGAAATTATATTTTTAAATTTTGGATAAGATTTATTGATACAAATACAATGACTTCTAATAACCATGCATCCTCTTGCATGCTACTAGTTTTCAAACCTGACAGCCCCTCACTCCCACAAACCCCTGCAGCAAGGATTATAATTCCATGAATTTCTGCAGCAAACCAATAGAATAGTAATTCAAACACTTCAAGATGTCCCTTTAAGTATTTATTGACCACTTGCTGAAAGCCAAAGGACAAGGTTTTCCCAACAGCTCTATTTACCCACACACAATAGAATAAATTTAGAACCGAACCATCCTTTGATGCAAACAGGAAAATTTCAGAAAACCTAAGGATGCCTATAATATCATAAAGGTCCTACAATGTGAATGTGTAAAGCTGCTGCATTTCATATCTAATAACAAAAAAATTAAAGAATATCCTCCTACTTCAGAAATATAAACATTTAAAATTTTGACTCACTTCTTGAAGATGTTTCTCAAGAGATTTAAGTTTAGAATCTGCCTCTCCATGATCACGACCTAACTCTGACCGCATTTCTCCAATTGATTTATCAAGATTGTAGCAGTATAATTCCAACTGCGACAGACGTGAACTGATTCCCTCAAGAAAGCGCATAAGGTTATCAGTATACTTTTTCATACTTTTTTCCACAGACGCAATCACATCTTGGCCGAAAGAATCTTCTGGCTGGTTATAGACAGAAGGAAACATCGCCGATCTTGAGATTCTGCTTTTCTGAAAATCCTGCACCAAAATGGGAGAAAGCAAGTCCTTGTAAGCAAGTGTATACAATAATGCTCCATTTATAATCAATTAAAAGTATCAAATGATAACACCAAGTAGCAGCTAAAACAATTACCAAATACTCAAACTGAGCCTCCCAAGTCAACTAAATAGAAAAAATGAAATTCTTAATTTCTTACAACCTTGTGAGCAAAATCTTCAAAGATCCCAACCAGTAAAAACTACCAAAGTCTGAAAAAGTTGCAGCACAAAAATAGTATAACTAAATTTCAAATGGGGTTTTTCAGCAGAGCTTGCTACCCATTCAAATCCAGACATTCATTTGCACATACGAATGTATATACGCTATAAGCAAACCAAGACATAATGCAATGTTATCTTTGCTCAAAATGAAAACCCATCTTTGGAGAAACCAAGAAGACCAGAAAGCTGAGCTGTTACTAACTACTAAGCTCACCTATGGGTAAAGTGATCTGTGCCGCAAAGTTTTATAAAATTAAAACAAAATCTAGGGTTGGAAATTTAATTTCTTTCCATATATAAAAAGTAAAAACAAAAGCTTTCAAGTTTTATAAGCTATAACAATCCACAAAACATAAATAGAATACCAAAAAAAAAAAAAAAAAGCAATCTTTACAATTCAAACAAGGAAAAAATAAAATAAAAACCCAATTGAATTTATCCAATTATCTACACAATCCTAAACCCTATCCACATTTCCGAAAAATTCCCAAACCCAGATTCCAAAGATGCCCTCAGAAAACATACTAAATTACATTGAACACCAATTTTCAGTGAAACCCTAGAGACTAACAGTGAAGTACCTTTCCCGAATTGGAGCTGATGACTGCGTCGCCATGGTTCCCATTCGAAGAGTCCTGGTTGGTGTAGTCTTCGTAGGAGCAGAGAATGTCATCGGATCCAAAATCGAACCCCTTTGAACCCGGGTTGCCCCGACCCGACGATCCGGACGCCATCGATGGAGAATGATCGAGAGAGAGATATTTGTAGAGAGAGAAAGTTAGGGTTTCTACGAGAGAGAGAAATTCCGTGGAACTAACTCAGCTTTTGTTTGGAAAAGAAGTTTCGTGGATTTTTTTATTTTACGGGTTTGCAGGGTTTAAGTGAAAAACGTTTTTTTTGTTTTGTTAATATCGTTGGTACTTGGTGGTTTTATATTTATAGAGAATGGTGACAGATTGTGTGTTGTGTTAGCTTTACGGGTCAGATAAGGATGACAGTCACCGACCATGCTTTTTGCAGCTACGCCCTTTGCCTTTTGTGTATTTAAATATGTTCCAATGATTCAGTGCTACACGCACTTTACTACAACTGTTTTACACCCATCTCATTTTACACCCATCCCATTTTTTTAATTGAAATTATGACTTGAAATCACAATTTTGAGTTTGAAAATCGTAACTTTATGCGTACGTTTAGATAATAATGAAAAATTAAAATTATTTTACTACTCAGTTTATTTTTGCTATTATTTCTGGTCTCATTATATTTTTAGCACTATTCATAAGCCTCACTGTATTATTTTAACTAACTTTTACTTTTATCTACAGTACTTTCAGTAATAATTTTTCAATTTCAGTAAAATAAGCGGTATCCAAACACACCCTAAGTCATTATTTTAGTTAAAAAATAAGGTGTAAAATTGAGTAACACATTGTAGGCAACAATTGGACAAAGTTTAGTTATAAAATTAATTGTAATTTAAGGTTACAAATTTACTCAATATCTTTTTATTAGAGGTAAATTTTAACAAATCCACCATTAGATTTCATCTTCTTCTTATATCCTTCATGCTTGCAAAATTTAGAGATAATTAAAGATTAATAGCTATGTCATCAATAAATAGTTTGAATTGTAAGTTTTTGTAGTTTAAAATTATGCATAAAATATAAACTTATAAATTATACAGTAAATAGTATCTAATAGACACAAAATTTTACATATGTATTAAATGCGTAAAGAATATACAATTTAATGGTTATATTTTTTTTAAAATGTAGTAATATTTATTTTATTGAGTAAAGTTGTAGTTTAAGACTACAATAAATTTTGTAACTAAATTTTGTACGCAACAATTACTACTATATTTGAATATGCTCCCCATTTTTTTAAAATTTTCTTTTGGGGACTGCTGATTTAATTAATCTTTCCATATCTTATTGATTATGATTCTAATATTATTTTATTTGTGTTTTTTTTTTTTTAAATAGGAATAATAATGAGAGAGATTGCTTAATGGATGTGGAATTGGGTCACGTGCAATGTATGTGCAATACGTGTGTGACATGTGTCGAAGAAAGACTGGTTGTATGATATGTAACAATAAAGAAGTAAAATGGTGGTTAAATTAAGAAGTTGGGGACCATATGTTAACAGGTTTAGATGTAAAATGAATTGGAGTATAGCTCAAAACAGCTTGCTGAGTCCACAAAAACTGAGGCTATGATGAGCATGGAGATGGAGTAGGTTTCCATTGACTTGGGTAAAGACTAAAGAGGCTGCAAAATGAAGCAATACAAGAGGTAATACTCATATGCGCCGGGATGCACAAGGGAATCCTATTACAATATTCATGCATGCTTGTTTGTTTGAAGATGAAAGTGGGCTCTTGATTGTATACAACTTAACCAAATGGGCTTGCACTTATCCCCCCATCTCTTGGATACCTACCTACTTGGATCTATGTATCGAAGGATCCAGATAGGTTGGGCTTCGCGTAGTTGATATTTTATCTTCTTTTCTTTTCTTTTCTTCTTTTTTTCCTTACATATTTTCTCTTCTATTCAATACTTATTATTATACAGGGAAAAAAAAAAAAAAAAAAAAAAACCCTACACTGTTAGTCCTAAAGTGTAACTGTTGAGCATCTTAAAATATAAAATGAGCGTTATTGGTCACTCAATTCACTTTTTGTAGTTTTATTTACTATGTGCCTAATGGAGCAATGAAATGATTTTTTTTTTTTTTTTAATGACATGACCGTTTAATTTATTAAAACATTACATATATGCAATTCTAAACGTGACTTGTTTCTTTCCTTCAATTCAAGCCCAAACCCAAAAGACCAATAAGACTCATTTTCAAACTTTTTGAGATTAAAAGCGCAGCGCTCCATAGTTAAATTTTATGGGCTACTTATATATATATATATATTAATTAACTTTAAACTCATGTGTTTTAAATGAAAAAGAAAATATCCAAGGAAAAATTTTAAATTTTAAATTTTACCAGTTATTCTTTTTTTCTTTTAATTTAATTATATTCACGAAAATAGTTCGTTTTATTTTTGCCACACAAGTAGTTAATTGTCTTATATCATTAGGGTTGTCCAAGGAGAGTCGAACTTGAGAAATCGACTGACCTACTGTCATTTGATCCGAAGTTCGATTGATTAGAAGAGCCTACCGGTCGGCGGTGGTTCTGAAAAGTGTATACCCGATGAAGTTGATTTGAGTGACGGGTGAGAGGGCATGAATCTTGATGAACTCGACTAGTCCGAAAAATTTCTCTTCTACCCTTTTTCTGGTGAGTTCTTCACCCATTTGAAGGTTCCTTTGCAGTCCACATCAATATTCCAACCAGATTTCATTTACTTCGCCTCAACATATTCAATCATATCTCAACAAATCCAACAAAATCTTATTTGATTTTTACAAACTTGACACCCAACTGCCATCCAATGAGGCCTGATTTGATGAGTCGGTGGCAGGTTCTGTTCTCCCCCACCCGAAGTGGTCAGGTCGAATCCTGGTTGAGCACAAACCTAACCTGGACCGCTTCGTAGACACCCTTATATATCATGCAGTGATTCATATAAGCCTTGACTTTTTCTCATATATATATATATATATATATATATATATATGAACTCTAGTAAATCTTGTATTATGCTAAAATATATATAAGGAAGACTGGCTTGTTGATTGACCAAAAATTGCACAAATCTTTGTAGAAGAGTTTGATGGTTCTTTTTAGGAACTTTTTCCACTGCATTCCCCCAAATATGATAGACAAAACATTGGTGCGATCTTCTTAGCTCATTGGTAAAATGTTGATGTCCAATACTTATTGTTGTGTGATGGGAAGCCAAAAAAAAGTTATTTCTTCAGTGATTTTTATTTATTTTTTTTTTTTTTTTTTAAGTTATTAGAAAAATAGAGAAGAAGATAGATAGTGAGGGAGGGGAAGGTGATCGAGTTTGAACTATAGACATGAAACATCACAAAAAATGCTACAATCACTTGAACCCTTCCTCATTGTTTGAACTATTGTTTTTCAAATAAAGGCAGGGAAATGAAATTTGTGATGTTCTTGATATGTACTTAATCCAGTTGTCTTGGAAGTATAGATAAAAGACTAGCGGGTGTTAACCCCTAACCCACCTAAAAAAGAGTACTGTATTATCCGAGGTAATTTAGACACTCATAAAGCTAACATTCAACTTCATTCTTAATAATATGGGACAATCCTATAAAAAAAAGAAAAAAAAAGAAAGTAATATGGGACAAAGCCCACAAAGAACTTTAAGAAGAATGAGAGGTGTAAATGAAGGCCTAGATGTTAGCCACAAACACATCCTAAAAAGTAAAAAGAGTACTATAACTCCCAATCTTAAGCCCACCCCAGGAAATGACTTTTACAGTGCATATGATTATAAGTTTATAACCCCTCTGGAATAAGCTTAAGACAAAATTGTCTTGAGCCCAATTTAAGATTAGCTCTCATGATATTGTTCATTTATCTGATTATTAATTTATTACGGTACTCCGTACTCCCTTAATAAGAACTCTGATTGCAAAGTTTAGCAAAAAATAAAAAAGAACTCTGATTGCAATGCCAAGATAAATTTAAAAAGTTGATTAATTAGTCCAGATAAAGCTGAAACTTATAATCCGAGCTATAGATAACACCATTGAGGACAATACCATGTCAAAAACATGCACAAGGAAAAAAAAAAAAAAAACATAATATTTGTCGCCAGACTTGATCCCCATGCCACACCAGTAGAAATGGAGAAGAAGGCCCAGAACATTGATAGATTAATCTGTTAAGAAACATTTATAGCAAGGGTGGAACTCGCTGGACTTGAGACTTTATCATCTAATTCTTTCTTAAGAGAAGAGGATCAAGGACACTGTGTATGGAATAGAGAATAAGCAGCAAATAAAGAATGACTCCAATGAAGCCAGCAACAAGAGCTCCTTTAACGTGGCCACAATAATTGGGAACTTGGCCACAGATGGGTAGCCAACCTGCATAAGTGTTTCCGTGCTGCCCCACTTGAGCAATCGCCAGGGCCGCCGAAATGCTTGAAGTCAAAAACATGGTGAAAACCTATAGTACAAATAATGAAATGCATCAGCTATAATTGGTATAATGGCTTGGCTATTATCAATTTCATTTCCCTAGTACATTACCTCTGTGGGGTTCTTTTATATATATATGAATGATCCTAAAAGATTGGAAATGGAAGATTCGAACTAATGACCTCCGTGATCCTCAACCCATTATGCTATTTCTTAAGATTAATACATGTATTTTAACTATTTTCAGAAATGGAAATAGAAAACAAAGCCACATTTGGATTGCCAAAAACCTCAATAGTTGCCACATATCTTTATTGGTGGATTTCTGGTATATGGTTTAATTAGAACCACATTTCAACATTGAATGCTGTACTAATATGAGTAAAAACACAGGTATATATAAGAAAAGGCTTTGTAAACAATTACCACGTCCAGGGCAACGACTAATCGCCAGAGCAAACTCTCAGAAGGAAGAAAAAGAACCAAAACCCCATAAACACTGACAATAGCATTTGCGATCACAAAGTACCTATACATGGCAAGCTTTTAGTAACCAATACAAGGAAGAACACAATGAAAAGTCTTAGTGGCACAAAATTAAAAGACTCCGACAAATCACTTACTTGAAGGCAGGCGTGTGGCTGTACTTTGCCTCGAAAGAAACTGAAAAGAAGTTAGCTTTCTCATGGCTTGTAGCCATGACAACTGCAGCTGAAACGGTGGCACCTAATGCCATAAGCCTACACAGAAGGGTGCACAGTCTCTTGGTTTTGGCCATGGATGCTACAATATTGTTGGAGCTCAATTAGGTGCACAAGGGAAATGGGATTCTAAGGAATAAAGGTTGAAATATTAATATAAAACATGGAATGTTACTGCTGGGGATGGGAAACCTAAAGGGTTAATGAGTGTTAGGAAGACAGATGAGGGGTGGTGCACTTGTATTCGTACTTTTTTGTGCTTTGTTAGTTGAAATTCTCAACTGTCACCACTACCACCCAGTTATAGATTTTCTAATTTTTCTGCTTTGTGGACCTTTATCTTGGGGTTCTATTGTATTTCTTGATATTGGTAATTACGAATTAGGCAGCTAAGAAGGAGGAATTAGATATGCCTGAATCTACTTTTTCTCTGTTTTGGGTGGGGAAAAGGAAAACTTGTAAACACGTGCATTTTCACTAGGGAAAATAAAATATAGGACTTTATTCTTTTGTGCCACAACCTTGCCACAACTTGACATGTTATATTGTGAGTGATAGAAAAAAAATAGTGGGTCTATGTAAAAATGACATGCAGTTAATTAATCATAATCTGCCATGTATGATAGTTGTGAAAAATTAGGTGGTAAAAGGTGTGGTCCTAAAATTACTATTTTTACCGATTTGCTACCATTCACCAAACTAAATACTTCAATAAATTTCTTTTCCTCCCCATTTTCTCTCCTTTTTTTTTTCATCATTCCTAAAATCCACCCAACTAAATGGACCCTAAGTGAAGTTAATATTAATTTTGTGAGAGATAGAGATTGTTCGGTAAGTAAATATGTAGGTAAGTAAATGTGTAGGACATTAGGTGACTTGTGTTGACAATGTATTGTGTAGGTTATTGGATTAAAAAAAAAAAAAGCCTTAAGTTGTTAGTGGAAGTTAATTGTTGTTGATGACGTGTAATGGTGGGTCCATGTGAAGACACACCTCTACCACTTACAACTCACTACATGGCCGAGTTATGGCACAAGTTGTGCCATTTTATGTGGTCATACTATTACTTTTTTTTATTTTTTTTATTAAATGTGAATTTTGAAAATTTAACCGTTGGATTACATGTTATTTATATTATTTTCAACATGCACGTCAAATTTCGTTTAAATTAGATGTTATTTACTATTCTATCAATAAGCTTATTTTTTGTGCATAATTTTTTACTTTAAAAACTTGAAATTTAAACTTATCATTGATGACATAGCTATTGATTTTTGATCTTTGTAAAATTTTGCAAGAATGGAGAATATAATAAGAACATGTAATTCAACGGTTAGATTTTCAAAATTTACATCCAATAAGATATAATGAGAGTTTGAAGGGTTCTAAACTAGTTTGAAGATAAACATTTTTCCTTTTATAAATATAAATGACTATAATTGTCTCACTTCAAGAATTTCCACACTCTGCACACAAAATGTGAACATTCTTAGTGTGAGACAATAGTGTCTCTTTTACAAATGGGTTGCGCCTCTTTTGTAATGGGGCCTTAGCCTAGCCTAGAGCCAACTTTACAAGCTCGTAACACCAAACATTTTAGGTAAGGACTTAAGCCAAACCCAAAAAACAAAAGGTTTGGGAACCTCTACCAACCTCATCAACTTTCTTTTAAGATTGTCTTTTTTAGTTAAAATTGTTAATTCATGAAAATTAACAAGCTCGTATCACCAAACATTTTAGGTAAGGACTTAAGCCAAACCCTAAAAACAAAAGGTTTGGGAACCTCTACCAACCTCATCAACTTTCTTTTAACATTGTCTTTTTTAGTTAAAATTGTTAATTCATGAAAATTTAATAGTTCATTTGACAATAAAATTTCGAGACTTATATCCCACAAAAATATCAAATTTATTGAAACAGGAAAAATTAAAATTCTCATCTTATAAGTAGGACATGTCAATTCTTGAATATCCTAACTTTATGAGAATTGTGAATATGACACTTAAATTCTACAGTATATTTTAAATTTGTTGAAAAGAAAATATGTATTTTTATTCAATTAAGATGTTTATCTATGTTCAAGGATATATTTCGTCATGTAAAATGTAAAATTTTAAATTTATAGATAATAGTTAAAAGCATAAATTATGAATTTATTTAAGTTTTTTATTTAATTTTTTTTATAGAGGAAGTTAAATATTAGCATTGATACACCATGTTGAATATGTTAGTATGGATGCGAAAGCAAAAACATAAAGTATATAATATAAAAACACACGAGAGGTACATGGTTCAGCCTAACGGCTTACATCCACGAAGGAAACTTTAAAGAGTTACATCAATAATATATTTGGGTGTAGTAGAAATCTTGTGTTATAATGAATCATAACATGGGTATATATAGTAAGTTAAACCCTAGACTAAAAGAACTGGGCTTGGACCTATTATATTGGGCTAATATATCTCTAACAAAGAATATATAAGATTACTTTAAACAAATAAGATCTATATCTTTTAACTAACTTTGTCTAAATCTCTCTAAAAAAAAATTGTCTAAAAATACGCTATAGAAGACTGTAAGTTCAATTTCTAAACATATCCCAACCTTTTTTTAGAGGATATCCGAACAACTTAAATGTTAACTATCGCAAATTTTAATTTTTGTGAGTTTGTTTTTGATAAAAGATTAGAACATTTGTTGTGAGTTTTTTTTAGCAAATAATTTTTGTGCCTTAAAACTGTTGGGAAAAATATATTAACGTCATAGACACTTATCAAAAACCATTAAGGTATGAATGAAAAATTGATTCTGTAAGTGTCAGCCCATGTGGGTTGGGTTTTGTCCATCAAATTTTTAATCATTTTTTATTTTAATGTTTGTCTGTGTACACTGTACTTAATTCCAACACAATATGTCTATTTGTTATTGCACATTTTCTTATCTAATGCGAGTGAGTAACAATATGTCTATTCAATATTGCACCTATTTTGAATTGGTGCAAATGTACCTATAAATGGTCATCCCTCATTTCATTTCAAAAACTTTTTTCACATTCATTCATAAGCGTCTTTAGAGAGAGAGAGAGGGAGAGACACACATTTTTGTTTGTTGTGCATGAAAATTGTAGTGCTTCTTTTGCGTGTTGTTGATCATTGTATCTTGAGAGGCAAACGTCTAAAAGACTCAAAGCATCACTAAATAAATAGTAAGAGGGACGAAATCTATCTTAAGGACATAGTGTCAAACACTATCCTTAATTAGTTTTGTATCAAATAATTTTCATTCATTTGATTTGTAAGTTTTACTTTATTTTCTCTACATTCACACATATAGATTTGAGCATATATTGTTTATTAATCTTGTTCACAAAATCACAAAAGTAGATTATTTGTGCAAATATTCCAACATAAACTTTCAAGAATTTGTTAATTTTTAGCTCATCATTTTTAAAATATGTTTTTTTTTTTTTTTTTTTTTTTTTAAGTTTCAACCTATAACATTTACTCTTAATGATTGCTTGTTATCATCAGACCAAGACACCACAATCAGTTTTTGTTGTAAGTAGGTAGAGATTGAACCCTATGTCTCTTGTTCAGTTACAAGAAAGTTTACTGATTGAGCTAATTAAAACCCACTTAAAAATATGTTTTTAAAACTGGTTTTAAAAGTATTTATCCAAAAAGAATTGACTTGAGTCTAGTACTTTAGGATTTGGACATGTGTCAAATAATTGCCACATGTCCACATCTCAACCCTTGCCCTATCTAAAACATATTTTTGTATAGTTTTTAAATATCCAAGGAAAAAAAACAATGTTTTCCTTCAAACAGGCTTGAAGAAATTTATTTCAAGCTATTATATGCCAATTCCTAAAACAATCTAAACAGATTATTTAAATAAATTATATGACTAATTAAATAAGTCATGTGAAGTACAAGTGAATTGTTTTATCATTCGCCATATAATGAGTTAGAGAAATTTTCCTTCGAACTAGTTTGGTCCGTTTGAAAATAAGTGTTTTATGGAAAAAAAAGATTGGCTTATCTCTATTCAAGTTTCTTTTTTTTTTCTTAAAAAAAAAAAAGAATTTTTTTTTACTCATTCTTTTTTTTTTCTCTTTTTTTATTAAAAAATAGTAATAATTAAACACATGGCCATTTTGACAAACACTGGATAAACCAAATAAACAAACTGGAAATTTCATAAATATCAAGCCCAAATCACCGTGAAAAAGAATCAACGCTACAATATTGTCCAGAACATCATAATTGAGACAAAAAATTTAATCCAATTTATTCCAATAAAAAAAATCAATCCAATTAGGGGAAAATCAATTGATGAACCCCAAAAAAGGTAAAAACTGACAAGAAATTCCAAGCATGGCCTTGCACTACAACAAGATGTGGTTGTGATGAGTGAGTAGGAGTGGAGATAACAAACTATTTCTCAGGGCTTACAAATGATTTGGGTCAATGTTATGCTACATTGCTATCTATTCATAGTTCATACTATTTCTTACAAGGTGACTAAGTTCAGGTGGAACAGCCGAACAGGCCTAGCAATGGGTGGTGCAAACTCAATATAGATGGTTCGTCTCTGGAGAATCCTAAAAGGGCTAGCAGAGGGGGATTAATCTGTGACTCCAATGAATGGTGGATTAAAGGATTTACCCGAAATATTGGGCATTCCACTAGTGTAGATGCAGAATTATGGGCTTTAAGGGACGGGTTAACTTCATGCATAGCTCTCAATATCTTGGCATTGGAAATAGGAATTGATGCAAAAATTGTTCTTGACTGGATTTCTACTGAGTCCAATTGTAATCTTAACCATTCCTCTCTTATTTTGGACTATAGGACCCTCATCAACCAATTTCCCAATTGAAGATGAGTCACTGTTATTGGAAAGCCAACAAGTGTGCGGATGCTCTAGCTAGGAAAAGGTCATCCACCAACAAGACTTTGTTGTTTTTGATAGTTCGCCTGTGGACATTTTTATGCTTTTTATATTATGACAATATTGGGTTGTACGATGAGAGGAACTATCCTCAAAACTCTTTGTCTACTGCTTAATTTTGAATGAAAGTTGATGATGCCGAAAAAATCACCAGTGAGTCACACGGTTCTCGCACACTCGAAACAACACCTGCACAACAAAAAGAGAAGACCTCGCAAAGAGCACCGGTGTGGTGCCGGCCAAATACCCTTCGAAGGTCAAGTTAGGACTTCTCACAACTCTAAAATGCTAGAGCGGGGTCAATTATGCGTACCTTAACTAGTGAGGGTATTGGGGCTTTTATAGTAGTAGAGGATTGACCTCTTTTTCTTGGTGTAGAAGTCTTTTCCTTATAGGAGTCTTTGTGAGTGTATTTTGCGGAATCCTTTCCTTGTAGGAGTTTAACACAGAGCGTGATGTGCAAGATATTCCTTATATACCCATGCGTGGAAGCCAAGTCAAGGTTATGTCAGAACCGTCAGCTTTGTGCATCCCCTACAGCCTTGAGCCGTCAGCTTTCCAACGTCAACGAGTTGACCCTATCGCCCTAAAGTTCTTGATTCCCTACTGTCACTTGCCAATGGACAAAAGTGAGGTTGATGGGTCTGGTTGGAATGTCGCTTCACACCACATCAAGGTCGTCAGGTATGGGGTGGAGTTGTAGACTTTACAACAAGGTTGTCTCTCATGAATGAAGTTGACAACCTTGTTATGTCCGTCGCCTTTTTGTTCCGTCATGGGTTAATTACAAAATTACCCTTATCAGCTGCCCCCTACTCCATAGCCTCGTCAGCTTTAGCTAACGGGTTATGGAGTTAATGTCGTGGAAGGGTCATTTATATATGATGCCTCAAGATATGTTTTCGCAAGTTTAGAGACGCATTCGTCTATTTAGTTATAGATCCGTCTGTTTGCTGTAGTCAGTAACCTTATCCTGACGGGGTGAACCTGCTTACGGACTTAATCATGAACCCGTCAGCTATTTATCCCCGTCTAACTGTCCAAGTCGTCACCTTTGGGTGTCGGTTGACCAACAAGGTGCTTTCGTCAGCTTTAGGATGGGACTGTCAATCTCATTCTGTCGTTGCTTGCGCTATGGTCGTGTTGGTGAGACTGACGACTTCACCTAACATGGATTAATTTACAAGCACTGCAAAACTTCTCTTATCAATGAGCACTTCCAATCGCGTGGGAGCCACGTGAGTACCGTGCGTCCCCCTCTATTGGGTTCGTCCACCTGGGGTCCGTCCCCTTTGTTGGATTCGTCCATATTGAGGTTCGCCTAATTGAGGTTCGCTTCCTCTGGATCTATCTTCCCATGGAAATGTATTCGTCAGTCTTGTCATGTCGTCAGCTTTGTAGGTCTAAAAATATCCTTATCAGTTGCCCCTTATTCCGTAGTCGTCACGTAAGTGGACGAGTGTGGAATATGAAGGCTTATGTTGTAATCGTAGAGTGTTGGGGGTTTTTTTTTTCTTGCCCCCCACTCCATGGGCAATCTAATTGGAGGATTGTTACTTGATGTGATCATCTTTGGGGGGTTGTTCATCACCTTGGTAAACTGGATCATTCGTCACCCTATAAGTAGGAAGATTTAGATTTTTTACCAAGGCACTCGTTAGTGGATCGGTCCGTTCGTCCACCCGTAGGTAGAAGGACTTAAATTTTTTACCAAGGCACTTGTGAATGGCTTGGTTCGTCCGTCCTCCAGTAGGTAGGAAGACTTAGATCTTTTACCAAGGCACTTGTTAGTGGATCGGTCCGTTCGTCCACCCGTAGGTAGAAGGACTTAAAATTTTTACCAAAGCACTTATGAATGGCTTGGTTCGTCCGTCCTCCAGTAGGTAGGAAGACTTGGATCTTTTACCAAGGTACTTGTGAGTGGCCTAGTTTGTCCATCCTCTAGGAAGACTTAGACTTTTGACCAATGCACTCTTTGGTGGCTTAGTTTGTCTGCCCACCCGTAGGTAGGAAGACTTAGATTTTTTACCAAGGCACTTATGGGTGACTTGGTTCATCCGTCCACCCGTAGGTAGGAAGACTTAGATTTTTTGCCAAGGCACTTGTGGGTGACTTGGTTCATCTGTCCACCCGTAGGTAGGACTTAAATTTTTTACCAAGGCACTCGTGGGTGACTTGGTTCATCCATCCACCCGTAGGTAGGACTTAAAATTTTTTACCAAGGCACTCGTAAGTGGCTTAGTTCGTTTGTCCACCCGTAGGTAGGAAGAATTATATAAGGCACTCATGGGTGGCTTGGTCCATTCGTCCACCCGTAGTTTGAAGGACTTAAATTTTTGACTAAGGCATTCTTTGGTGGCTTAGTTCGTCTGCCCACTCGTAGGTAGGACTTAAAAAAAAAAATTTACCAAGGCACTCGTAAGTGGCTTAGTTCGTCCGTCCACCCGTAGGTAGGAAGACTTATATAAGGCACTTATGGGTGGCTTGGTTCATCCGTCCACCCATAGGTAGGAGGACTTAAATTTTTGACCAAGGCACTCTTTGGTGGCTTAGTTCGTCTGCCCACTCGTAGGTAGGAAGACTTAGCTTGCTATGAGGATCTGGTGCCCGTTGGTGTTTCAAAACGTCGATCAATCCCGTAAGGATGAGGATTAGGTGCTCGTTGGCTTCCTTGATTGTCGGTCCATCCCATAGGTAGGACTTAGTTTTGGATGAGGAACAGGTACTCGTAGGCATCCTTGATTTTCGGTCCATCCTGTAGATGAGACTTAGTTTTGGATGAGGATCAAGTACCCATAGGCATCCTTGGTTGTCAATCCATCCCGTAAGGAAGAGGATTAGGTGCTTGTCGGCTTCCTTTTGTAGTGTTTAGCCATGAGATCTTGCTGTTGGCGCTTGTTGGACGAGAGCTGAACTAACAACCGTGGGGGATACGGCCAAGTAGAGGGAAAGCTCTTCATTGGGTTTGGATGGATTGAGGAGTGGTGGAGATGCGAGGTACGCCTTCAGTTCCTCAAATGCTCTTAGTGTAGTGACCGTCCACCCGTAGGCGACTTTGGTCATGCGTCTACCCGTAGGTTACTTAGTGTAGTGACCGTCCACTCGTAGGTGACTTTGGTCATGCGTCTACCCGTAGGTTACTTAGTGTAGTGACCGTCCACTCGTAGGCGACTTTGGTTATGCGTCTACCCGTAGGTGATTTTCAATTTGAGAAGTGAGGGCCACCTTGAGAAGTGGGGTTCACCTTGAAAGGTGATGCTCACCTGGGGAGGTGATATTTTGAGCTGATGCATTGTACAAATGTTCCTCGTCTGTTGCCCCCCTTCCATGTTTGCCTTCGCTACTTGAGTTGATCGTTCACTACCTCGGAGACATTGTAGAAGGGTAGACGGTATTGGTCGTTCGCTTTTTTCTACCCAATGCATCACAAGTGGAGAAAATGCTTCTATTCAAATGATAAGCTCATAGGAAAATAAGTTAAGTCTTAAATAAGCAAGTAACAACAAACTGTGAGCACAAGTGGTACTCCCTTTAGTACTCAGCGTTCCTAGGGTGAGGTAGCTTTTTCCGATCAAGTGTCCCTTGGTGGTAAGTACCTCTCCTGAAGTAGTCGACGACCTTATAAGGTCCTTCCCAGTTTGGACTAGCTTTCCATGTGCCGAGTCCCTGGTGGTGAGCGTTACCCTTCTTAAAACTAGCTCACCTACGTCTAAGTGTCTTGGCTTTGCCCGTTTATTGTAATGCCTAGCAATGAGGTTTTGATACGAAGCTAACCTTTGTTCAATACCTATTCTTACTTCGTCCAGTAAGTCAAGATCGAGACACAGCTCTTTGTCATTCTTCTCTTCATTTTAGTGATCCACTTTGAAGCTTGTAAGTCCTACCTTTTCCGGTATCACTGCTTTGGTTCCAAATGCTAGTATGAATGGAGTTTCACCTGTAGGGCTTCATGTTGTCATTTAATATGCCCATAAGACAGTCGGAAGCTCATTTGTTTGAATGGATTTTTTTGTGTTGCTTAGGAATAAGTCTTTTTACTCGTCACCTTTGCTAGTCGTCACCTTTTAGTGGTGCTTAGGAGTACGTCTTTTTACTCTTCAACTTTGGTGGTCGTCACCTTTTAGTGGTGCTTAGGAGCGAGTCTTCATACTTGTTAGCTTTGCTGATCATCACCTTTTAAGGGTGCTTAGGAGTAAGTCCTCTTAATCTTCAGCTTTGCTAGTCATCACATTTTAATGGTGTTTAGGAATAAGTCTTTTTACTCTTCAACTTTGCTGGTTGTCACCTTTTGGTGGTACTTGGGAGGAAGTCTTTTTGCTCTTCAGCTTTGTTGGTCGTCACCTCACGGCGGTGTTTAAAAGCAAGTCTTTTCTCTTCAACTTTGTTGGTCGTCACCTTTTAGGAGGAAGTCTTTTTACCCTTCAACTTTGCTAGTTGTCACCTTTCGGTGGTGCTCTGGAGTAAGTTTTTTTACTCTTCAGCTTTGTTGCTCGTCACCTCTCGATGGTGCTTAGGAGTATGTTTTCTTACTCTTTAGCTTTGTTGGTCGTCACCTCTCGGTGGTATTTAGGAGGAAGTCTTTTTACTCTTCAGCTTTGTTACTTGTCACCTCACGACGGTGCTTAGGAGCAAGTCTTTTTACTCTTCAGCTTTGCTGGTCGTCACCTTTCGGTGGTCTGTCCAGCCGTAGGCAACTTAATATTTAGACTGTCCACCCGTAAGTGACTTTGGTCGTCTTTGATAAGTGTAAGTATATGGTCGATAGGAGCATTTAGTAGGCTTAAGCGAATGGGTCGGCTATTAGAGTGTCTAGGCCTCTTGCCTTCTCTTTGGCCAATCGTTCGTCGTCCTATAGTATTGTAGTCGTCAGCCTTCTCTTCTATTTGCTCTTCCCTTCTATAATATTTCGAAGGGGTGGATAGTGATTATGACCACTTCTATGTTAATCATGCGATAAGACTTGATGCTCTTGCGGCTGCTTAATTTGCACTTCCAACGCTTGGTTTCGTAGCATACATGCTTTATTTTGTTGGGTAAGTCTCTCAATTGCAACAGAGAGTGTCTGCAGTTGCCATTCTACAGCAGTGGGGGGATTTCCAGTTTCTTGGTTGGCTGATGCCATCAATCGAGTATAGACCGTATGACCTTTTGTCTTAGGGATAAAGCAATGACTGATTACTCGTATTTCCCACAGACGGCGCCAACTGATGATGCCGAAAAAATCACCAGTGAGTCACACGGTTCTCGCACACTCGAAACAACACCTGCACAACAAAAAGAGAAGACCTCGCAAAGAGCACCGGTGTGGTGCCGGCCAAATACCCTCCGAAGGTCAAGTTAGGACTTCTCACAACTCTAAAATGCTAGAGTGGGGTCAATTATGCGTACCTTAACTAGTGAGGGTATTGGGGCTTTTATAGTAGTAGAGGATTGACCTCTTTTTCTTGGTGTAGAAGTCTTTTCC
This sequence comes from Quercus tomentella, assembly GCA_028535165.1. Taxonomy (NCBI): domain Eukaryota; kingdom Viridiplantae; phylum Streptophyta; class Magnoliopsida; order Fagales; family Fagaceae; genus Quercus; species Quercus tomentella. The sequence continues at coordinate 38,104,638 of JAPQVY010000100.1, read as the reverse complement.
TTATAGGAGTCTTTGTGAGCGTATTTTGCGGAATCCTTTCCTTGTAGGAGTTTAACACAAAGCGTGATGTACAAGATATTCCTTATATACCCATGCGTGGAAGCCAAGTCAAGGTTATGTCAGAACCGTCAGCTTTGTGCATCCCCTACAGCCTTGAGCCGTCAGCTTTCCAACGTCAACGAGTTGACCCTGTCGCCCTAAAGTTCTTGATTCCCTACTGTCACTTGCCAATGGACAAAAGTGAGGCTGATGTGTCTGGTTGGAATGTCGCTTCACGCCACATCAAGGTCGTCAGCTTCGCCTACTACCTCGTCAGGGTCGTCAGCTTCACCTATTCCCTCGTCGGGGTTGTCAACTTCGCCTACTCCTTTGTTGGGGTCATCAACTTCGCCTACTTGCTCGTTAGGGTCGTCAGAGATTCATATATCCCCTTCAGCTTATTCTCTTCAGCTTACTGTCTTTAGCTTACTATCTCCAGCTTGCTGTCTTCAGCTTGCTGTCTTCAGCTTGCTGTCTTCAGCTTACTCTCTTCAGCTTACGACCTTCAGCTTACTGCCTTCAGCTTACTGCCTTCAGCTTAGTGCTTCACCTTACTACCTTCAGCTTACTGCCTTCAGCTTAGTGCTTCAGCTTACTGCCTTCAGCATAGTGCTTCAGCTTATTGCCTTCAGCTTACTACCTTCAGCTTACTCTCTTCAGCTTACGGCCTTCAGCTTACTGCCTTCAGCTTAGTGCTTCACCTTACTGCCTTCAGCTTAGTGCTTCACCTTACTGCCTTTAGCTTACTGCCTTCAGCTTACTCTCTTCACCTTACTCTCTTCAGCTTACTCTCTTTAGCTTGCTGTCTTTAGCTTACTGCCTTCAGCTTACTACCTTCAGCTTACTGCCTTTAGCTTACGGCCTTCAGCTTACGGCCTTCAGCTTACTGCCTTCAGCTTACTATGCCCAAGATGCAGCCGTCAGGTATGGGGTGGAGTTGTAGACTTTACAACAAGGTTGTCTCTCAACAAGGTTGTCTCTCATGAATGAAGTTGACAACCTTGTTATGTCCGTCGCCTTTTTGTTCCGTCATGGGTTAATTACAAAATTACCCTTATCAGCTGCCCCCTACTCCATAGCCTCATCAGCTTTAGCTAACGGGTTATGGAGTTAATGTCGTGGAAGGGTCATTTATATATGATGCCTCAAGATATGTTTTCGCAAGTTTAGAGACGCATTCGTCTATTTAGTTATAGATCCGTCTGTTTGCTGTAGTCAGTAACCTTATCCTGACGGGGTGAACCTGCTTACGGACTTAATCATGAACCCGTCAGCTATTTATCCCCGTCTAACTGTCCAAGTCGTCACCTTTGGGTGTCGGTTGACCAACAAGGTGCTTTCGTCAGCTTTAGGATGGGACTGTCAATCTCATTTTGTCGTTGCTCGCGCTATGGTCATGTTGGTGAGACTGACGACTTCACCTAACATGGATTAATTTACAAGCGCTGCAAAACTTCTCTTATCAATGAGCACTTCCAACCGTGTAGGAGCCACGTGAGTACCGTGCGTCCCTCTCTATTGGGTTCGTCCACCTGGGGTCCGTCCCCTTTGTTGGATTCGTCCATATTGAGGTTCGCCTAATTGAGGTTCGCTTCCTCTGGATCTATCTGCCCATGGAAATGTATTCGTCAGTCTTGTCATGTCGTCAGCTTTGTAGGTCTAAAAATATCCTTATCAGTTGCCCCTTATTCCGTAGTCGTCACGTAAGTGGACGAGTGTGGAATATGAAGGCTTATGTTGTAATCGTAGAGTGTTGGGGGTTTTTTTTTTCTTGCCCCCCACTCCATGGGCAATCTAATTGGAGGATTGTTACTTGATGTGATCATCTTTGGGGGGTTGTTCATCACCTTGGTAAACTGGATCATTCGTCACCCTGTAAGTAGGAAGATTTAGATTTTTTACCAAGGCACTCGTTAGTGGATCGGTCCGTTCGTCCACCCGTAGGTAGAAGGACTTAAATTTTTTACCAAGGCACTTGTGAATGGCTTGGTTCGTCCGTCCTCCAGTAGGTAGGAAGACTTAGATCTTTTACCAAGGCACTTGTTAGTGGATTCTTGTTCAATAGTTGGGATTTTTAAAATCACAAAAATATGTTATGGGGATATGCTTGTGTGTTTGAGCAAGTGCACATTGTACACAAAAAAGGAAGAAAAGTGGGAAAAAGAAGAAGAGAGAGCTTGTTGTTGATTCCTTGAATGGGTTTAGTTGTTAGTGGGTCTGTGGGTGTATATTTGGATAATTTGGGCTTTTAATTGGGTTTAGTGACTTTATTTGGGGTAGTAAAATTAGGTTGTACAAACTTGTGTCTTTGGACTAACATTAAGCTGTTATTTATTTGTTTTACCTTAAAAAAAAAAAAAAAACTAACATCAAGCTATATGGTTTATTTGAGTAAAACCAAATTACTCAATAATCTGAATTGGAATACTAAATATAGTGGTTTCCTTTAGTGGAAACTACCATGAATCCAGTAGAGATTTAAAAAAAAAAAAGAAAATGAAAATAAAATCCACTCCATCTGAATTCTGTTTCTGTGGGATTTGTGCCCACATACTAATGAAGGAATGCATTAATCATCACAATAATAGTATAAGACTTTAGACACATTCTGGGGTCCTATATATCAAACTAATAAAATTAGACCCCAAAAAAAAAATTCCTGAATGAAAAGCCAAAACCCAAAAGACTTTAGTCACATAGTTAAAATAAATGAGTAGATTATAGATCCTAGGGCATTACCTAAAAGAATTTCTTGACAATGTTGAATTTATAGAATGAAGATAAACATGGATTTACAAGTTAATACATGGTCTATTTCTAAGCGTCCAAAATTGATTACAAGAAGCTAATGCAGAGTCTAAACCTACCAAGATGAACAGAAATTGCTGAAATAAGAGGACCATAAACTCCTCTTCCAGGGATGCCAGTTGTACCCTTCCCAGCCCAATAAAAACGGATCTCTAAGGTGTTATTATTCACAACTGCAAGATAATGTTTTATGACTTCCATGCCAACTCCACCAGCTTCATCTGCAATATTGAAATCCTTCTCCACTAGCTCTCCCTTCAATATTCTAAACATGTTAGTGACCAACTAGTAACAAGCTATAAACATAAGAACTTTGGTTGATGAAGGTCAGAGCATAATGTCATTAAATACCTGAATATAAATATCAAATACACGCCTTCCCAAGCTGTTATATGTATTATCATTGGTGAACTTTATCTCCGCAAAATGGAGGTTTATTTTGTAAGTTCTAGTTCCCAAACAAAAAGCATAATAAGTAAGAGACAGAGGAGAAAGGCGTGCAGTCATGTATAGTTCAGGATTAGCCATAGTGAGTTTGGAGGAATTTCCCAAAATATAAATGTCCGTTTGTTTGTTATCATCCATGAAGTGACCAGTGCTGCTAAATGCCCAATTTCCTCTCTTAAGGAATTTTGAAGCTCCACCTAGCTCAGTATCGTCATCATACATAGTATTTCCATCTATAGTTACTTCTGGTCCGCCACAATTTATCTGGAGGTAGTAGACAACTGGGGAAATAGGAAAAATGGATTAGTAACAGCTGAACATTTTAAACATATTTAAATTAATATTAATGCAAATTATATAAGGAAAATATTTTTTTTCCCTTTTTTTTTGTGTGGGGGGGGGGGGGGGTGCGGTATGGGGGAGGAGTGTGTGATGAGACAGAGTTTCATTTGGTGCAGAATCAAGCCAAATGAGACGGTCATTCAAGGACACTGCTCATTCTTGTGTTTAGTACCATAAGGAGGGTGCCCTCATGTGTTACTATATCCAATGAGACTTATGCCATTGTTAGATAAGATAGCCAGATAACTACATAAAGGCTATAAATGGATCTTAACAACAAAAGTTCAATCCCAGTGCATTAGCATTATTCTGCAGACTTCAGAAAGACAAAATTTTGGAAGATTTATTAAAAATAAAAATGTTTAGTAAGACATAAATAAGATGAGAAAGATTCATAAATTTGAAAGCATTTACAATAAATTTCCAATCTTGGAGGCCACAAGCAAGGGAAGGGCCCTCAATTCCAAACACAACAAATTAAAACATGGTTAGTGCCTAGTCACATTAAAGACTACAAGTCTGTAAGAAAGACTTGAAACTGTAAAATGATTTAGCAACCGCAAAATTGTGTAGCATAGAAGAATTTTAAAACATAGATGTAAAGTAGGATCTCTTAAAACAGATTCATTATTCAGTATGGTTACAAGCGTGAGAGAAAACCCTTCAGGATATACTTGAGGAACTGGTACAGATCTGAACCAAAGCAATCATGAGCATAACAATCTTGAAGATTTTTTTTTTTATAAATTTTTTGATAGGTAAATCTTGAAGAATTTTATACTAAATCATTTATAATAGCCCAAACAAGAACTTACTTTTTAGACAATAAGAGCTTCTCAGACACGAAATATTTCCACTGATAAGGCAATCTAGGTACCAAAGCAAGTCAGCAATATTACATTGTGATTAAATATATGTTACATGACTCAAGACAATATTAAATTGAAGATTATAAAGTAAAAAAATGAATCAAGACAATATACCAGAAAGTTAATATCAAAAAACCTTTGTAATGCATGATTTGAAAGGTGAACTTAAAAATCACTCCCCTTTAAAGAGGTTGTAAACAAGTTCCTACATCAAATATCATCAAGTCCAAAGCTTAGCTTGTAAATAAAAGATCGCACTCACACACAGACAAAAGCATTCTTACAAGCTTTGGTGATCACCAAGTCTTGTGGCCTATGAATGTTTGGTGGCAACCAATGTAGAGATTGAAAGGAGTTAGGAAATGCACAAAAGAAAGAATAATGTTAAAAAATATAATCTTATTTACTTAAGAAAATAAGTTTAGAATAGGAATGTAGAAGGCCTAAAAATTTTCTGTTAAGGGCCATCCTCTTGCATGGTCAATTGGTCACATTTTGCTGATGCTCTCGAAGCTTGAATGTTTCTGTAACTCTTTCTTTTCACTTCAAATTTATGGTTCCAACAAGTGTAAACTTTTATTTACCTACATGTTCTTATCTAGTTTGTATGCACTTGTAATGTTTAACTGTCATTTTAATCTTGTATATATATATATAATTTTGAAGGTGATGGAATGAAAATATATGTAGTCTTATCAGACATTGGCACAGAAAAATTGGGGTTTTCATAACCTTTTTAATTGTCTATACTCTTTGCAGTATGGAGCCTCGGATCGATGAGGAGCTAGAGATCGTGCACCCTGGTCCCCAAAATCAGTCATTGTTGACGCGACAACGATATCATCGATCAGAGGACATTTGGAATGGCGAGGTGAAATATCTTCTAACAACTGCTTTAATTTTTACTTTGTCTTTGACTTTTAGTTAGCAAGTTCTTTCAAAGTTGTATATCTAATTCTAACAACCGCGATAATTTTGTATCGATTTTGTAGGACCCGGACCCACTTACGTGCCGTGGTCACACTAAGGAGATGGCACACATTCAGATGCAAGATAATCGGGTGATTGACATTATCAAGTTGGTAAGGCTGGAAGGATTGTTTAGGACCCCTTCCAGAGAGATAGATCATTGCCTAATATCGGCCCTAGTTGAGCGATGGTGGCCGAAGACTCATACGTTCCATCTTCCACATGGTGAGATGTCAATCACCCTACAAGATGTGGAGGTCATTTTCGGACTTCCTATAGATGGTGAGGTTTTGGTTGGGCCGATTGCTGTGGTGGATGGGGATTGGAGTCAACTGTGCATGGAGTTGCTTGGTTTTACTTCGGCGAATGACAACAAAACTTTGGTGGGGCAAAGAATTCTCATCAACCGCCTTGTTGACGCCATTACAGCGCCACTGCCTCATGACGCAACGGAGATTCAGATACACCAGTATGCCCGGTGCTATATTTTAGCACTACTAGGGGATAAGCTTTTCATGGACAAGTCGGGAGATAGGGTGCATCTGATGTTTTTAGAGTTTCTGCGGAACCTTCGTGATTCGCCACAGTATAGTTGGGGTAGTGGTTGCCTGGCTTGGTTGTACAGAGAGTTATGTCGGGCAAACGAGAAAGGGGCATCGCAGATTGGTGGGGCGTGCACCTTGGTCCAGTATTGGGCATGGGCAAGGTTGCCATTCTTGTGCCTGAGGATAGAGCCCCCACCTAGATGTGATTATGGCCGATGGCCAAATGCTACACTTGCATTTAAGTAAGTATTTTCCTGATATTTAGTGTGTTATGCAATGTACTCTTCTTACTAACTAAGTGGTATTATCTCATCTTATGTTATTCGCTCGTAACTATAGGTGGGTGCGGGTGCCAAGCCCGAAGAGTAGGCCATCCAACACGGCCTTGATCCACTATCGCGAGCAATTAGTTAGAATGCAGTCGAACCAGGTAATAATATTCAAATATTTTGTTTGGTTATGTTAATTTTCCTTAAGAATATGATTGCTTCATCCTTTAACATATCTTCTGTTTTAATTTTTGTTTTTCCCTTTATCTATGTATTCTCCCTTGTTTCACATTTTAAGATGCTATGATAATTGTTTTTTGTTTCTATTGTAGATTGTGTGGCAGCCATACGAGGCAGACTTCGGCCACCTTCCTGAGTTCTGCGTTGCAGGGAGAGATACGTGGACAGCAAGGGTGCTGCTTGTGTGTTTCTGCATAATAGAGAGACACCACCCGGACTGTGTCCTTCGACAGTTTTTTTTTTTTCCTCTGGACGTGCAAAACTAGCAAACCAATAACTGGGAAATTTTTTTTATTTTTTTCTTGGACATGCAGGCAAACCAGAAACTGAAATGTGTGCATGCCAAGGTTGTCGATTCCGTACCGTACCGGCCAGCAATCCGATATGGTCGACCCCCCTGTTTCGTACCGGGAAAAATACCGGCCGTACCGGCCTCGTACCGGCTGTACCGGCCGGTAATTGAATACCGGACCGGAACATGAAAAAGCCCTATTTTGTTAATTTCGACATTTTTCAAGGGCAACATGGTAATTTTGCTAAATCCTAATTCTAAAACCCTAGCACTACCCAGTACCCACACAGCCCTCTTTCTTTTTTTCTCTCTCACGCTCTCTCTCAGCTGCTCTGTGTCTCTCACTCTCTCGGCCAATCTGTCTCTCACTCTCTCGGCAGCTCCGCTGCTCTGTCTCTCACTCTCCGCTGCTCTGTCTCTCACTCTCTCGGCCACTCTGTCTCTCACTCTCTTGGCAGCTCCGCTGCTTTGTCTCTCACTCGCCGCTGCTCTGTCTCTCACTCTTTCGGCCACTCTGTCTCTAGGCTGCTCTGTCTCTCACTCTCTCGGCCACTCTCAGGTAAAATTTTGTCTTAATTTTTTCTGTGTGGAATTATATTTCATGTGGAATATGATAAATAACAACTTGATTATTGTGTTCATGAATTGATAGCAAAATTGATTATTGTGTTGGTACTGTGTTCATGAATTGATATATATTGTTGTTTCATTCTTGATTTTGGTTAGCTTGAAATATTGGGTTAGTAATTTACAACTTAGTATGACTATTAATAAAAAGGTAACTAGAGTTATTAACAAATAATTGATGGTATATATGCAGTGTGAATTATGACTGAAAATCAGTCAAGTGTAGCATCTGGCCCGGCTGTAAGATTCGAGGATCCAGCATGGGCTTATGGTCGTACTGTGCCGGATGCAAGAAATAACACCCAGTGTATTTTTTGTTGTAAAATGATAAAGGGGGGAGGAATTACTAGGCTCAAGTATCATTTAGCTGGGATTCTGGGTGATGTTGAAGCATGTAAAAAAGTATCTGAAGATGTAAAATGGCAAATGAAACAGTTGATTGAAGATTTAAAGAAAAGTAAACAGAAAAAAAAGAAGAATGAATAAAGAAATTGCAAATCCCTATGATGTAAAGGAGGAGGAGGAGGAGGATGATCATCATCATGATGAAGGTAATAATGATAATGAGAGAGGGGGTTCAAAGAGTCATTCATCAGTTAGTAATTATAACACTAAGGGGAAAGAAAAAGTTGGAGAAAAGTCAAACATTAAATCCTTTTTTGCTCCAAGAACAAAACCTGGTTCTCAACCATCCATAAGGTCTTCTTTGGCCTCAAAGCAAATGGTTGAGAAGGCAAGAATGAATTTTGCAAGATGGTGGTACCATGCTAATATACCTTTCCATGCTAACATAGCTTTAGATAGTGTAGCAGCTATTGGGCCTGGTTTTAAGGGACCTTCTTATCATGACTTGAGGGGGCCTTTATTACAAAAACATGTGGGTGAAATGAATGATTATCTCTTAGATGTGAAAAATGATTGGAAAGTTTATGGGTGTTCAATAATGTCAGATGGGTGGACAAATCAAAAGAAAGCTCCAATCATTAATTTTTTAGTGTATTGTCCTAGAGGTACCATGTTTCTTAAATCCCTTGATGTGTCAGGCCTAACAAAGGATGCAGATACATTGTTTAAGTTGTTTGATAAAGTTGTTCAAGAAGTTGGGCCTGAGCACGTTGTGCAGTTCATTACAGATAATGATTCTTCTTACAAGTCTGCAAGAAAGAAGCTAATGCAGAAATATGGGACATTCTATTGTCTCCTTGTGCAGCCCATTGCATTGATTTAATGTTGGAAATTTTTTTTGATAAAAGATATTTTCCTATCATTGATGAAACCATTCAAAAGGCTAAAAAGATTACCAAATTCATATACAACCATGGCAAGATTTTATCTTTGATGAGAAGTGACTTCACTAATGGTAGGGATTTGATTCGTCCAACCATCACAAGGTTTGCAACTGAGTTTTTAAGTCTTCAATGCTTGACTAAGTTCAAGAAAGAACTTAGGCAAATGTTTACTTGTGATCAATGGGTCGAATCTCGACATGCTAGAGATGTCATGGGAAAGGAGGTGGCTGCAATTGTTTTGGAAGATAAAGAGTTTTGGTTACAATGTCAACAAATAGTGAAGATTAGTGAGCCTTTGGTTAGAGTACTACGTCTTGTAGATGGGGATGAAAAACCATCAATGGGATACTTGTATGAGGCAATGGATAAAGCAAAAGAGAATATAAAAGCAAGGTTGAAGAATAAAATTTCTGCATATATATCATTTACTAGTGTCATTGATGCTAGATGGGATAAATAACTCCATAGTCCATTGCATGCAGCAGGTTGTTATCTCAACCCTGGAATCTTCTTTAGGCCTTCATTTAAGAAGCAAAAAGATGTTACAAAAGGCCTACTTAGTACCATTACAAGGCTGGTTTCTGATCCTGATGAGCAAGACATTCTTAGTTCTCAAATTGAATCATACAAAAAGTCTTTAGGTGACTTTGGAATGGCTATGGCAATCCGCCAACGTGAAAAACTAAGTCCAGGTATGCTATATGTATCTATACATACATATAAATATATATATATATATATATATATATATATATATATATATATATATAATTATATATTTCATTTGAAAGTTTGTTATTTGCTTTGTACTAAATTAATAATTTCTTTTATTTTTGGAAGTTGCTTGGTGGGAGCAATTTGGAAATGACACTCCAGAATTACAAAAGTTTGCAATTCGAGTGCTAAGTCAGTGTTGTAGTGCAACTGGTTGTAAAAGAGCTTGGAGCACATTTGAGTTTGTCCATTCCAAGAGGAGAAATAGGCTTGAGCATAAACGTTTGAATGACTTGGTGTATGTTCGGTATAATCTATTGTTACAAGAAAGGTATGTTTTTAAATATATTCAATTTTTATTTTGAATGATTAGAAAATGTCACCAATGTATGATATTGATTTTGGTAGGAACATTAGAAGGACAAAGGATTACTTGGATCCTATAAGCCTTGATAATATTGATTTAATGGAGGATTGGGTAGCTGAGGAATCTGAATTTCTGTTACTAACTGAGGAAGATGTGAATTGGGATAGCATTGAAGAACCATTAGCAACAATGACTTTGGAAGATGATAATGATGATGATGATGATGTTGTTGTTCTTGATGAGGAAGATGGTGAAAATGATGTTGTGTTGACAGATGCTAATACTCATGTATATTATGGTCCTGATGTAAATCCTTTTCAAGGATGGGAGTAGATCCTATGTAATTTGTGTTAATTATTTGTTTTCTTTGTGTGAAATGAACAATTTTATATTGTGTTTTTTTTTTTGTTTTTTTAAGTTGATGTTAAAGTTTAAAACTATGAATTATTTGTTCTTAATTGAAGTAATGTTTTATGGTAAACATGAATTTTTGAGGTATTGTTTTATGGTAAATAGAGATTTTGTGTATGTATGTGTGTGTGTGTATATATCTATATATTAAATATATAAAATAGCGGTAAACCCGAAACGGTACACCGGTATTGACCGGTATTCGAAATATATCGTACCGGTGACCAAACCAGTACGGCCTCCGGTACGGTATTGACATCCTTGGTGCATGCACCTGCTGAGAAACAGATATAGAGAAGCTGAGAATGTAATCCATAAGCACTCATTGATCCAAAAAGAAGCTGAGAATGTAAATGCACTTAAATTACATCAAAACACGCCTCAATAGGCACCAAACTATAGAAACTATTACGCACATAGTTTTACAATGCAAATGCACTTGCATCGCAGTAAAAGACATTCTCAATATATCAACATTCTAAACATGCCCAACCACGCTTAATTTGCAGTTCTAACCATACTACTCAAATCACAATCTTCATAGAGGTACATTGGATAGAGAATTACAAGTACATTCAACAAAAACCAAAAAGTTCACATAGAGCCAATACAACGTAGTCACTTTTCCTAAGATCGGCAGTCCGCACGACAAAAACGTCGTCCATGGAAGCATGCCTGAAAAACGTAGAGTAATCACGTTAGGAGACAAGATAGTAAACATTAGGTAAACATCGAATGAACAACAATTATTTAATCGATGCATAACTTTTTGCCATCTACCTACCTAGTGTGGAACATGACCGCTTGTGGAAGCGTCACGGGACTGCGAACATTTTTTGCGGTTATGCCCGGAAGCTTGACACAATCCACATGTCTGCTTGGGTTGACTCTCTATCAAATCTGCGTCCTCCCTCCGCCATCCCAGTTCTCGATCCTTATTCCTCACTCCATCCATCTCATTCCTTATTCTTGACTTCACTGGTCGACCTTTGGTTTACAACAATGCTGGATTAGGCAACCACTTTGGTCCTATGGGATCCCTCCACAATGACTGTGACTTAGGAACCACAAATGCATGCTCATAAGTGTTAAGGGCATTGTTCAAACCATAACATGGGTGAATATATGTGGTCGAATCAATATGTAAATTGTCACATACTCTAATTGCATGTGAACACGGGATCCCTATGTTTTGCCATTTCCTACAACTGCATGTTCTTTCCTGTAACCGAACTTCATAACTATGGTTTCCCCCTCCTGTGCTACACGTGTTGAGTTGGGTAACTACTTGAAATATCAGCTCTTCATTGCTAAATGGCTTGAGATAGTGTTTCTCAGATTTACGCTTATTTCCATCCCATGTGGATAAGGCATATTCACTCCATTTCTTACCCTCTGACAACTCATAATGGTATTCTTTGCGCAGGTCGTGGAAATATTGAACAAGTTTGTTCCAAGTGAACTCAACCAACGCGGCAATAGGAAGACCCTCTGCACCTTTTAGTACACCATTGAAGCACTCTGATATATTGGTTGTCATTGTCCCAAAATGTCTCCTACCATCATGTGACTGGGTCCACATATCCACAGACTCGCCCATTAGGTATATGTGTGGAAGATAATCTTGATTCTTTTCCTTGCCATCCTTCCCCGTCACCTTCTTCTTATTCCTAATGGCCTCAATTTCCACTTGCTTAATGGACTCCATTATGGTATCAAATTTAACTACCTAACTAGCATATCCCGCTTTCAACGCCACTGACTTTAGAGTTGAGTTCTGAAAATGGGTGTTGAAGTTGCTAGCAACATGTCGAAGGCAATATCTATGAAATACCCGTGTTCTTCCATCATCCCCTCTAGGCCAGTTTGCAATGGCATTTTTGATATCGAGATGTCGGTCAGAAATTATGCAAATGCTTTCGTCAGGTATCACGTGGCCAATCGTTTCTCTGAGGCACTGTAAAAACCACCTCCAACTGGACCCTGACTCACAATCCACAACAGCAAATGCCTTCGTCAGGTATCACGTGGCCAATCGTTTCTCTGAGGCACTGTAAAAACCACCTCCAATTGGACCCTGACTCACAATCCACAACAGCAAAGGCGAGAGGGAATACCTTGTTGTTAGCGTCGGTTGCCATTGCGACCAACAACTTTCCCTGATATTTACCATACAGATGGGTCTCATCAATACTGATAACCGGCTTGCAGTATTTGAATCCTGATATGCATGGACCGAAAGACCAAAACACATAATGCAACAATACGGTGTCATCTTCATCGGTGGATGTGATACGATAGAACACTTGGGTAGTCGGGTCCTGATCAATATATGCCATTAGCAACTTTTGCAACCTTTGGTAAGACTCTTCCCAATTCCCAAACATCTTCGCAATCGCCTTTTGTTTCGCATCCTATACCTTGTAGTAAGAAGGCTCATGACCATTATATTTCGTCTTTATCATAGATCTAAGATGCTTAACTGGGGTAGTATGATCCTCACATAACTTTTGATGGATGTTTGATGCAATAAAATTATAACTTATCATTCTACCATCATTTCGCACCCCAATCGGTATACACGTGTGAGGACTCACATACACGGTGACCATCCATAGTTCGTGGAGATTGGGCTTCATAACTGCACAGACATACCACTTGCATGACTCATGCACGCATTTCGCACAAAGTTTTTTCGTCGTCGACCTAGTGATCGTAAAATATTTGTTTTCCTTGAGGGCACAAATTGTTAATACGCGCTTCACCTCCTCTTTATTGGCAAAAGTCAATCCTTTGCACAAATTCATCCCCTCTCTCCAAGTAGACACAAATGGCATCTCAATATGTGAAGGATCAACCATATTTTCCCAAGTATTTGCAGAGAAAGACAATGCAGGAGGTGCGTAGGCAGGGATTGTGTTCATAATGTTTTGGACATTAATAACATTGTTTGCATAAGGTTCACTACCGTCCAATATCTTATCGTCATCAATGTCCCTCTCAAAGTCCCCAAAGTCCCCTCTGTCAATCATGTCTTCATACTCATCTCTATCATCAAAATCCTCACCGTTAATGGCAATATTCTCATCAACATAGTCGTCATCATCATCGTCGTCATCATCGTCATCATCATTGTTAATGGCAGTAGTCTCATCAACATAGTCGTCGTCGTCATCATCATCATCATCATCATCACCATCGGCATGAACATCATCATCCTCTACATGTGTAGAATACTCATATTGAGCATCCGGAACCGTAACCTGTAAGCTTGTGGTTGTTTGTTGGATATCCTTTTGCCAAACTACACGCGGCTCTAACTGTATGTACAACTCAATGTTAGTTACTTCAGGTATTCTCTCCAACTTGTCAAACATGATCTTTACATGTTTGTCTGTTTCTATCGCCATATACTTGTAATTAATCCGGTGCTTCAGGATTTCATTTGGCATACAATAAGTAATTTGTATGTTGTGCACAGCAGGATTCTCACACAACTCTTCCATGACAATATTCTTCAATTCGTCCAGGGTCTTCAACCTACGATCAATTTGGGTATAATAGGTCTTTATACCCGGCCCTTCAAATGGCAATCCCTTGTTCACATTGGCATTTTTAAGCGGACCACCGTGGTATAGGATTATATCAATTTCAAGCATTGTGAACCTGTTCAAGTCAAGTTACTATGTTAGTTAAATCACATAGTCATAAAGTGGGGGAAAAAAAAGTAATGTGATCTTAAGGCTGAACATATTCAAGCCAGAATTTTCATAGGTAATTACTAGTTTTATAGCCATTATGTAATTTGTGGTACCCATGGTTCAAGTTTGGCTTCAGAAGCAAATTTGAAACATATCTAGTGGAGCAACCTCGAAAAATAAAAGTAAGGAAAATATATATATTTAAGGGATAATTACAGCAAACCCACCTGAGGTTTGGCCCGTTTGCACTTTGCCTACCCATGGTTCAAAACTTATCACTTTGCCCACCTGAGGTGCCTTCCGTTAGAGATCTGTTACCCACCTCTCCCTTTGCCGTTAGAAAAACACATTTTTAGAGAAAAACAAACATAACAAAGATCAAAAAGTTCGGACTTTTTATTGCTTAAGAACTTCTTTGAAAACAAAACACAAATCAACAGAATTGCTATTCTCTTGTCCAATGGGTTATTCAAACATGTATTGGTTTGAATCTGTACTCTAAGCTGTTTCTTTGCCTAAAAAGCAATCTCCTATTTACCAAAGGCTGCCAAACATTTCACAAAGCTACCAAACAAAACTTAACTCTCTCTCTCTCTCTTTCTCTCTCTAAGCTTTAGTAGCGCAGCCATGGCTTGTCTCTTAGCAGCGATCTCACACTCTTCTTCGCATGTCGCATTGGCTCACAACACGAAGCTGAAGAAGATCCACCAATCACAATGCCGCACTCTTCCTCTTCCTCACCGGTCACCTATTTGCCAATACACTTCACTTTTCCTTCATTATTTTTTTCCGTTAGTTTCTCAAGAAAGTTGAAGGAATCAATATATAAACCTGTCTTTGTTTTTTCTCACTTCTCTATTTCTTTTGGCTTGAATTTCTGGCTTTCTTAGTGCTGATCACGATCATGATCTGGGTTGAGGAGCTGCAAGGAGAGCCGTCGGATTCGCCAAGTTGTGGGGTCGTCGGATTCAGTTTCGTCAAGTTGCTTATTCAGGTGTTTTGCTACTGTGGCTGGGATTTAGAGTGGGTTTGAAGTTGGAATTGGGGGTGGGTTTGCTATTGTGGTTGGGATTTGGAGTGGGTTTGAAGTTGGAATTGGGGGTGGGTTTGAAGTTGGAAGGTTCCTTTCCTTTCCTTAATTGGTGGTGTTTGGTTGGGCAGAAAATGACTGAGAATTAGGAGAGGCACAAGTAGCACCTAGGGTCGCCA
Organism: Quercus tomentella; assembly: GCA_028535165.1. Lineage (NCBI taxonomy): Eukaryota > Viridiplantae > Streptophyta > Magnoliopsida > Fagales > Fagaceae > Quercus > Quercus tomentella. The sequence continues at coordinate 38,089,500 of JAPQVY010000100.1, read as the reverse complement.
CCATGCCACCAAACCCATGGCTGATCTACCACAATCCAAACCCACGGCTGGATTTCTCATTACCTCATTCTTTGGTTGTTGATTGCTTATCTCTATCTCACTCTCCTTTGTTAATAATTTTGCTGGTTGTTTTGAGATTGTTGGTCTTCTTGTAAAAATTGGTTCACAATTTTGAGTTGTTATGAGATTGTTGATTTTGATATAGATTAAAAGTGATTTCATTGAGCATTTGATCTGTGTGCTATTCCTGTGTTTTGTTCTCAAAGAAGTTCTTAAGCAATAAAAAGCCCTAACTTTTTGATCTTTCTTATGTTTGTTTTTCTCTAAAAATGTGTTTTTCTAACGACAAAGGGAGAGGTGGGTAACAGATCTCTAACGGAAGACACCTCAGGTGGGCAAAGTGATAAGTTTTGAACCACGGGTAAGCAAAGCGCAAACGGGCCAAACCTTAGGTGGGTTTGCTGTAATTATCCCTATATTTAAAGAATACATAGAACGAGAGGAGACTTTACAAAGATGATGCAGCATTAACAAAACATATTAAATTAACAAGACCAGAGTATTCCATATCCTTAAGGCTTAAATGTCATTACCAGATACCAAATTGTTTACAAAATGACCAATTCTTATACTTTTTTTTTTTTTTTTTATAATGATCAATTCCTTATACAGTCATGTATTGTAGGTCAGTGCATTTTAAGAATTACTTTCAGGAGTTTGATTATGATACCCATTCATTACATTCATTCAGTACCCATTTCATACCCAAAACAATGACGAATAAAGTCAAAAAAACCTTGTAAGATCATGATAAAAATAAAAGCCTAGAAATGATGAATAAAATTTTGATAACAAAAACCATGCAAATAAATACTCAAAAAATGAACACTAACAAAACAAAGTTCTATAATTCACAATATTGGTAAATTAACTAAGTTATGTTAACTATCTACAAAATAAATAGTCAAAATCTTTAACCCACACCCATAGACAACTAATACCCCACTACAATGACAATCAAATTATGCAAACCCTTACCTGAGATATGAATTTGTTGAGAGGGATGAGTAGTGAGAGATGCAGTGTGGTGAGTGAGAATGAGAGTGAGAGTGAGAGGTAATGTGGTGTGAGAGTTATGGGTGAGTGAGAGTTAGTGAGGGTGAGAGACTTAGTGAGGATGCTCTGTTTTTGGGTGAGAAGGCTGTGTAGAGGATAGCTGTGTTATTATATACGGGATGAGTGTTATGCGCTTTTTTATTATTTTGCCCAATGGAACTCGAGTCTATAAGACTCGAGTTCTATTCAAATTTTAATTAAATATTGTGAGTTGATGGAGGCATAGTTTTTGCTAAGAAAATCGAGTCTTAAAGACCCGATTTTTATTTTGTACAAATTGAGTATTTAAGACTCGAGATCTAGCTGGCATAGTCCAGCTCAGCCAGCACAGAACGAGTCTTTGAGACTCGATTTTTAATGTAGATCTCGAGTTTCTAAAACTCGAGATACTACTTTCCATTATTCTTTCAAACGTTGCCTAATTTACTACATAGAAAAGCTACACACTGCTAGTCTGCCCATTCCCCCCAATAAAATTGGGACTTGTTAACTCAGATCAGAAAAACCCATATTTGTGGTCATTGTTGTTATTATTATTATTATATTTATTTTTCTTATAAGGAGTCCATCTGAACTCGAGATACTACTTTCCATTATTCTTTCAAACGTTACCTAACTTACCACATAGAAAAGCTACACACCGCTAGTCTACCCATTCCCCCCAATAAAATTGGGACTTGTTAACTCAGATCAGAAAAACCCATATTTGTGGTCGTTGTTGTTATTATTATTATTATATTTATTTTTCTTACAAGGAGTCCATCTGAACAGTGGCTCCGACACTGGTTAAGGTTGACTATTTGTCCACCGAGGTTCAGAGTTTTGCTCGTCTTCTTGTTGTTCTTCTTCTTCTCCTTTCATTGCTTAATCTTCCCTAATTTTCCACCTCCTCAATGGCGATTTCTTGTTTCTCTCTCACCTCATTCTCCAAAATCCCAAAACCCATATTTCCAAAAGCCTCAATTCTCACTTCCCCTGCTATCTCACCCAAACCCCACCTCAAATTCAACCCCATTGTCAAACCCTCCACTCTCTCTCTCTTCCTCCCAATCCAAAAAAACCCAAAAACCCATTTCAGAACTCGATTCGAATCCCACATCTGTTGCCTGTTCACCGGCATAGTTGAAGAAGTGGGCGAGATTAAGCAACTGGGTATCGCCGAAGATGGCGGATTCGACATGAGAATAGCCGCAAAGACCGTTCTTGAAGGAGTAAATCTCGGTGACAGCATTGCTGTTAATGGTACCTGCTTAACGGTCGCTGAATTCGATACCCAATTGTCCGAATTCACTGTCGGTTTAGCGCCAGAGACACTGCGGAAGACCTCGTTGATCGAGCTCGGGTTAGGCTCACTCGTGAATTTGGAGCGGGCGGTGCAGCCCACGAGCCGAATGGGGGGCCATTTTGTGCAGGGGCATGTGGATGGGACTGGGGAGATAGTGTCAAAGGAGCCTGAGGGGGATTCCTTGTGGATCAAGGTGAAGACTGGGAAGGAGTTGTTGAAGTATATAGTGCCCAAAGGGTTTATTGCTGTGGATGGGACTAGTTTGACAGTTGTGGATGTGTTTGATGATGAGGAATGCTTTAATTTCATGTTGGTAGCTTATACTCAGGAGAAGGTGGTGATTCCTTTGAAGAATGTTGGGCAGAAGGTGAATTTGGAGGTGGATATATTGGGGAAGTATGTGGAGAGATTGCTGAGTAGTGGGTTTGTTGATTCTATTAAATCTTCTTGACAAAAAGGTACTTAATGATGTTTTTTCGTTTCTGTGATTGCATCATTGTTTGTTGCAATGCATGTTGTTTTTGTTTGAATAAGAAAGAACTGTGTTATTTTGGTTTGCTTTTTTTACTCTCTGGATATTCACGGGGAAGATGCTATAACTGTATTGTAGAGAAAGAATGTTATTTTAGACTTGCCTGTTATATATGATCATGTGAAGTGCATCATGTAGGAGGTTCCTTAAGTGAAAATGTGGCTAAATTTGGATCTTCTAGGAAAAACCAACACTTGAAGTCAAAATGGGTGTGTGATGATTGTGAGAATTTGATGGCATTGAGTTTGAGGAAGTAGATAAAGCCATGACTCTTTTAGGGGTTGGTCTAGCTGTTCCTTGAAATCATGATCTCTCAAATGGAGTATTGAGTTTGACTTTCCTAACTAGAATCCAAGCAACTCTTTGGGAGTACAGTGTGTGAGACAGGTGACTATGTATGTCCGCAGTCTGCAGATTAGTTAGGTGCTCAAAGAGTTTTGCACCCCTTATTAATGTATATTTTTAGAAAGCCATGAATATCTGAAATGAAAGAAGTATGTGGCCCTAGATTGAGCTGAACAGTGAGAATTTTGCTTATATACATGACTCCTGGCAGTTATGATTAAAGATGTATCAAGTGGGCTTTGATAAAGCCTTGTAAGCTGAGTTGTGCTTTAGCTATCTCTTACCTGAAAAGGCAGCAACAAATAAAGAAAAGGGCAGCTTAAAGTATGTTCCGCTTCACCTTGTACACAATTACGGGACCTTTGTGTAGCAATGGTGAGCAATTTGAAAAATATGTTTTTAAGTGTTGCTTTTGTTTTAAAAAGTTGGTCCACACCTAGACTTAAGTTTAGCCATTGCTTTAGATATCTTGTTGTAAAGACTAAGATTTCCACACCACATCCATGCATGTTGTTGAACAGATTAAGAGCTAATATGTAGTCTGATGTTGATCTTATGAAAACCAATGACAAGTGGGATGCTGTAAGGTATGATAAAAGACAAATATCTGAGTGGCAAGTTTATTTGGTTGTCTCTCAAACTATAAAATTTTCCTCAGAGCATCAAGGGGATGGAGGACCTTAATGATATGGTAAATCTCAAGTTTGTTCTGCCGGTAGATTTCCAGCTGTCCTCTCCTTGATCCCTGACACTCTTTTTCCTTGGAAACCTTTGTGGCGCTCAAAGACCCCTCCTAGAGTTGCTTTCTTCTTGTGGATTGCCACTTTAGGTAAGATTTTGACTCTTGATAGATTATGGAACAAGGGTGTCCCTGTCATGAATTTGTGTTATATGTGTAAAAGGAGTGGGGAATCAGTAAATCATCTTCTTCTTTATTGTCCCATTGCTTTCGAGCTATGGTAAATGGTGTGGGCCCTTTTTGGTGTGATTTGGGTTATGCCACAAAGTGTTACAGATTTATTTACAGCTTGGCTAGGCCCTTTTGGTAGACATTGTAACATAGACTTGTGGAGGGATGTTCCACATTGTGTTTTATGGTGTATTTGGCGAGAAGGGAACACTAGATGCTTGGAGGGAAAGGAACAGTTGATTCTCGAGATTAAATCTTTCCTCCTCCACTCTTTGCTTGATTGGAGTTCTGTTTTTAATTCTTTTTCATGTTCTAATCTTTTAGATATGCTTAATCATTGTAATTTACGAGCTTGATGTACTCCTATCCATGTACACTTCTGGTGTACCTGGCTATTTTGATTAATGAACTTTCATTATTTACCAAAAAAAAAAAAAAAAAAAAAAGATCTTTGGCCTCATTGATGCTATCATATCTTTTAAATACTTATTTATTTGATAGTATGGATACCTTCTGCAAATTCCACTTCTGACACAGTTTTCACCTTGATTATGACAAGCTAAATCCTGTTTTCATATAGTGAAGATTCAACTAAGAAAAAGGATGAGTTAAGCCCTATGCAAGATACTGTATGTGTCTGAATAAAAGTGTAACATAAGAACCAATTATGCTCCTTATGCCATTTTGCACCCAAAAATGCATTATAGAGATGCACATTTTGCAATTTCAGATACTTAACCCATTACCTGTTCCAAAAAGTTATCTTTCTTCCACTAGAGGAATCATATGTAGGGTGGATACTATAAATGAATTAAATGAGGGTTTATCATGGTCTGTTGTATGTTGTGCCCTCTGGCTTCATGGTTCTCATAGTAGATTAACACTCCTTTTCTCTTTCATTTGCTTAAATTCCTATCAATAGCAGCGTGAAATTTCAGGAAAAAGCCCTTTGATTTACTTTAAGTTTCTTTAAAATAATTATTTTCAAGCCTCATTCAGTTCTATAAGTGAACTCCCAGGCACCATAGACAAGTTCTGATGGAAAAAATTCTTTAGAATTGTCTGACTTAAACCTTTGTATCTACTGAATTCTAGAAGCTCGTCATTGCCTCATGTGTGTATATATATATTAAAATTATTGGTAAGTTATTCATGCACCTAGTGGGCTTGAACCCATGGCCTCACCATCTGCTTTGCACTTTTTAGAGGGGAGGTGCCATTTGAGCTAGAGCTCATGTACACATCTATTACTCTGGTCACAGATTTATGCTCTAAATGGTCTTCATTCTTCCTTGTTTTTGCTTAATTCCAGAAGTAGACTCCTTAAAGGCAAGTCTGATGTTTTGACATTGGGAGAATATGAGTCAGGACTAGGTTTCCTTCCTTTGGTGACAATCAGTATCAGATGATTTGTGATCACAAGGATTTCGCGTTGTATATTTTCTTGCTGCCACAATCAATTTTCTTTCTCCCAGTTCCTATGTTTTTTATATTCTTGAAAGTTCAAACTACATTTCATCTGCTGCAGATGCATGGCCCTTCCCTTTCAACTCGTAGATCATGGCAGTTGCTTATACACAAAATCTTAAGTCATGATAAATGATTTTACCATACATGTTTTATCGTGTAATTGGATGGAAAGTGAGGTGAGGTTGTGGATTTTGGGACCTACCAAGTGTATGTGTAACTTTCCAGAGAGAGATGAAAATTTGGAATGTAATTAGCACTGTGCCAAATATAAAATCATAAGTAAACTAAATGAAATATTTTAATAACATAATTGAAATTTGGATGGTATTAGTATAAATAAAAGAACAAAAATTACTTAATTATGCTAGACTCTAGGACTTATTTCTTGCTCCGTTTGAAGCTTGATTGGTTTCACCGTTTCAGATATTCTAAACAAAACATTGCATGTGGATTGGCTGTTAAGATGGCCAAGGAGCATGTGATCACTGGCTATTGAGATGGCCAAGGAGCATGTGTGTTGACTCAGTGAAAAAAGATACGATTTTTTTATAGAACAAACGCATGGAAAAGAAACAACATTAAATTATTGATAAGAAGACGTGCGCCGTACTAAAAAACAAACAGAATTTTACTTTTATACACAACCTCTTAAATTTGAAAGAGGAAGGCATCTCTTGGAGGCTGCTTGTGTGTGTTCATAACGAAGATTGGGTCCAACTTTTCTGCCTCAAGTCCCAAGTATGTCACACAAAGACAAAATAGTGCACGCTAATTTTGCATGATTTATTAAACTAGTCAATTGGATAACTACAGAAGATTAACTGCAACATGTTATTATAAGCTTAATGCAAGAAAGCTTTTGATGAACTTATTTTTATATTAATTTTTCATTGTTTGGTTTACCAAGTCAGAATTTCGTTCACCTCGTAAACACCACATTTGGTGTGAATAATTTCGTTCACTCTCTTACTCAATGCTAGTTTCTGCTTTTACTAATTTTTTAATGTTAAATATTCATGTGCTTGTTCCATCATCATCATTGTCTGCATTAGCATCTTTGTTTCTTTCCTTTTTAAAAAAAAAAATTTGGGTGGCCGGGTTATTTGCAGGAGGCCAATGGATAAACTTCTTTCGAAACTTTTGTGATGTAATCAGTAGGATCGTGGTGGCCTATCACTTGTTGCATACAATAGTCAAGAGCTCACTACCAGTGCTTGGAGTTTTCTCTTGCCAGCACCACATGCAGCATGCGACCCCATCTTTCCTGGTATACATCTTCCCCCATTAAAAATGCCATCCCCGGGGGATTTCCATTATATGATTTGACATTATTACTGACCTGTTTTTCATGTTCCATTTTGATTATTTAATAAATGGGTTTTTCTCTTTGTTTATAGGGGTGGGGATGTGTGGTTTGTACTTGGTGATTTGTATTGGTATGCCTATATAGTATTTGCATACATTATCCACGTGTTATGTGGATTTTTGGATTTTTATAAGTTTGAAGGTAATTTTGATTTTGCCTCCTGAAGTTTAAAATTTTGGATTCATACAATTAACATTATTTAGTGTTTAGACTAAAGTCTTTCCATCCATATTCGTTTCTGATTTGTTTGTAAATTGGCATATAAAATTAAAACTACGTAATTTTTTCTATTCAAAATTATGTCATTTTGAGCTCATTAAGTAGGTCAACGTACTTTATATTCAGTAAACAAAAAATTATTTTTTCTAATTTAGCATTACTTTCCGCTCTCTCTCCACCAGTTGCCTTTACGATCCAAGCTTGGCCTTTTTTTTTTTTTTTTTTTCCTCTTTCCCACCATAATGCAATCCTCCTTCGACAAATGTCTTGTAGGCTTATGTGACACTTAAAGGATATTTCAGTCATCAATAATAGACATAGATGGAAGAATTGAAATCAAAATACAATACAGATCCAAAATTTTGAACTTTAGGGGATAAAGTCAAAATTACCCCCACAATTTAAGGATGTATATCGCAATTTATTCTTTAATAATTAAACTGAATTTTCAACTTGATTGGAACAAGAGTAAAGTAGAGAGAGTTTGTTTCAAATGAAGAGCATCTTCTTCCATGTTAAAATGATTTAGATTTACGTCACTCTAATTGCTGAAAGCATGTCTTCACTATCTAGTATCTACCTAGTATCTACAACATTGAATTTCTGAGATAACAATCCTCGCATGTGCCAATAGAATAAACACAAGCATACCAAGATAGTGATATACCAACTGAATTGAGAATCTTAAATGCCCAATGACATTGCGTTTGTGAGGTCCTCTCCTCTGCTATTGCCACAATATCAATATGGGTGCGGCTTGCTTTATGCGGCTTTTGACCAAAAAGATGTGGTAGAAATTATTTTCTTTTCTCTGAAAGAGAGATCCTTCCAAGATTTAGATTTAGAGTGTGTTTGGATATCGCTTATTTTGTTGAAACTGAAAACTTATTGTTGAAAGTACTGTAGATAAAGGTAAAAATTAATTGAAATAATACAATAGGATCCATGAATAATACCAAAAAATGATGAATAGTACCAAAAAGTATATGAACAATAACATGGGACCCACCAAATTTTCAGCAAAACGCAAAAATCTTTTCTTCAAAGCGCAATCCAAACGCAGGCTTAAAGTCAAATTACACGAGTCATATTTTCAAGGTTAGAAAAAGATAAAAGTGCTCTGAGTATAGGATGGATCTATCCTTAATGAGCAATCATATGAAAGATTCCTACTTTCTTTGATTGCTTGAGTTTTATAATCTTGAGAAGATTCATGCCTTTTATCATTTCATATTTGAATAAAGTTAATGAACGAGCCCCATTCACTTCTCTCTTTCAAATCACTTGGGAAAAAACAAATCACTTGGGAAAAAAAAATAAAAAAGAAAAACCGCAGGGTTAATTATATGGATCATAATATATCATTTTAATTTTTTATATTAAATTTTCAAATTGACTTGGCAGTTTTATTGAAGGTTGCTACTTCAATAAGATAAATAAACCCTTTTCTTTCCCTGTTTTGTGTTCACAAATTGATGAATAAACCTTTATAGTTTTGAGATGCTTTGAGGTGGGTTTGGGAGTTACATCATAAGGCATTCATCTACTTATCTCCTTATCCTATTTACTTAGCAAAATAATTCTCCCTCTCTTCATTGTATTTAAAGTTTAAACTGTAAATTTGTCTAATCAATGAGATCATTCTTTGAACCATCTCACTTTGATGCACATATTAATAATATACAAATTTTGCACATACCAACTAATGATACCAAAAATGGTCGTCAGTCAATGACCTCATCTATTAGCTAGACAAGGTAATAATTCCTGCAAAAAGAAGGGAATTACACTGGAGTGGCATCAGCCATAGGTCCTCTAATGATTCAATAATAAAGCTTCTTTGTATAGCTTTAGTAAAAAGGAAAGGATTGTAGTTATTTGGGTGTGCGTATCTTTTTCTCGGTGGGTGATGGCTTATTTATAGCCCTTCTTTCTATAGCCGTTAGGAGCCTCTTTATGGCTCATTTCTGGCTGTCAAAGTAACGCCTTTCAGGTCATTCATGATGATTAATCATCCCATGATTGCTTACCTATCCATTGCAATCTGTCGGTTATGAAGCCATTTACTTCCTTGAAATTAATCTTGTAGTGTTATTAATTTCACCGAAAATTATTGTGTACTTTCAGAGTACTATAAATGCGTACTTCCTCCTTTTACATGGATGGTGGGTCCCACTAATTAAATTCATGGTGGGACCCACCATTTATATGAGAGGGAGAAGTATGCATTTATGATACTCCGGGAGTACCTAATAATTTTCCTAATTTCACATATGGCACTTAATATTCTACTCGTCACCAAGGACTAGCCCAATAAATGAGTGTTTGGATGAAGAACATTTTAATTACACAAAAATTTACAAATGATGAGATTTACATTCCCATTATTTAAAACCCTATCAATCAAAAAATTCATTATTTGGTGTATATGGAGAATATAAAATACCAAAGAAACAGAGCTTTAAAATTGTTCCCCCCTTCCTCATCTTCCTTTAATTCTTCCTTCAACTCCTCTGCTACATTATCAAGTCATTTTGACAACAACGCTAACAACAAATACAATGCTAGTAGCAGAAATAATTTCATGGTCATCCACTTCTTGGTAGCAGTAGTGTTGTCTATAAAGTTGTTAGGAGATACAACGACAGTACTGTCTATCAAGTAGTCCATCAACCCATAGGTTGGCTCTATGTTAATGGCATCATTTATCGAGTATTCCACCAACCCATGGGACCTTCGCGAGATATGTCGAAAGTTCAAGATCCTTCACAATGGTGAAGTGCCATGATATGTTCGATCACAACAGCAAAATCAGTTCTATTGGAATACGTGGGCTGTGAATCCCTAAACCTAAAGCAAGCATTATATTCCTGATTAAGCTCACCAAATCGATAAAGATGAACATATTGGTAGATAGTGAAAATGACAAAAAGAAAAAGAAAAAGAGATAAGAAAGATAAAGGAAGATTTGTCGTGTTGGAAATTATAAAATAACATGTATTTAGTGTGCGTTTGTTTTAGCTTTTAGAAGCTAAAACGTGCTTTTGGAGACCAAAAAAATAAAACGTGCATTTGGTAATGGTTTTAAAAGGTGCTTTCTCAAAAAAAGTTGCATTTTGAAATGTGAAGGATGAGACTTTAATGTGTGGACAACAGCTGCTTTTGCAAAAGCCAAAGCGCTTTTAATAAATATTACTGTTGGATCTGAAGGTCAATTGCCAAATTGCCCACATATTTTATTGAAAACCCAATTTTACCCTTTGATAAATCGAAGGATAACACCATCTCTGTAGCTCACGCTAGAAATCTCATCTATCTACTCTGCTATAGAACAATTATCCTCTCCATGCTACTGCAAGTAATTCTTCTTCTTCTTCTCGTCCTCTTTATTATTATTTTTTTAAATTTTTATTTATGTCTTATATATCTGATCTGAGAAAAACATTTTGAAGGTAGAGTTTTTGATCAACAAAACACCATGCAACACTAATCTGCTACCAAAAACCACCAGGTACCACTAGAGATTCTGACATATTTGTTGAAAAATTTTCAAATCTGTGCATGCTTTATTTGTTCTTGCTATTTACATGATCTATTTGTTCTCTTTTGGGTACTGAAAATTTGTGGGTACATGCTCTGTATTTCTTTTTTCTTTTGTGGGTATATGCTCTGTCTTTACATGCTCTGTATATTTCTATGTTCAAGTCACTTTTTAATTTATGACAAAAAATCGTCCAACCCCCTTTTCTCTGTTCAAGTCACTTTAAGGTTTTATATTGAAGTATATGAAGTAGTTGATTTAAGTATGAAATAAACTCCCTTATATATACATTGTCCTTTTTGGTAATTTACCTCTCAAACTGCCACTTTTATAAGTACTAGCCAAACACTCAGCTTTTTTAAAAAGCATTTTTTAACAGCTTTTACCAAACACTCAGTTTTTACAAAAAGTCCAGTTTCATATCGCACTTTTTAAAACCCCCATTTTTTCAAAAAACACAATATCAAAAAGTTGAACCAAATTCACCCTTAGGTGGAATTTGTAATTAGTATTTTGGCTTTACAAATTTCACGTAAATGTTTTGAGTAAATTTTAATTCCCACCTTCTATAGTAGCCAAACTCATAATTTACATCAAGTTGATTTTTTTTTTTTTTTTTTTTTAATTCAATAGTTAGAGATGAGAGATTTGAATCTTATATGCTTTTGTTAGAAAGACCAAGAAATGTCATTTGAGCTACAAGGCTCTTTGTATATTAAAAAAAATTTAAAATTTTGCCTTAATGTTAATTTTGGCTATATATATATTCCATTAAAAGAAAAACATGGTGTGAGTATAGATGATTTTTTTTTTTTTTTTTGCTAAAAATATTATTTATTGGAAGTTGATAAATTATAATTAGACCTAAAAATATGGATTTTTAAGTACATAAAAAAATAGAAACAATAAACTAATAACCTAACGGAAAAAGTTGAATCTAATTAGGAATCTACCATCCTTTTTTCTATTTAGAAAAGACAAAAGGGAAAGAGGCACAAGTAAATGGTAAGAGAAATGTTATAGACAAAAACAATTTTTTTACAACGATTGATGTAGGGACACATTTTTCAAACCAAGCCCAAAATGTATGAGATCTTGGTCCAGTGAGCCCAGTACAATATTTTTGTAGAAAGTGGGTCAAAAAGCTAGGTTTTAGTGCATGGATAACAGTTAAAATGGGTTTTCATGACGATCAAACAGAAATGAACTGAGTTTACCAAAGAAAGTTTGTCCTTGGCACAATCCGAAGAGTTCTGTTCTGTTTAATATTAGATGAGAATGGTTATAGGAGTTCATGAGATTGCTACAGTGCTTTCTCTCTCCATTCCCCCCTCTCTTCTCTGAGATCTCTACCCTCATTTATACTACATCTCTTCCTTCATCTTTACCCTACACGTGGACAGTTGATGGTTTACGCTGATACTTGTCCCATCTGCCCCCTCTAGAAGTCTTCTGGGGTAGTTGTAAGGCTGCAATAATACTGTTCAAAGGTCACTTCCTCATTAATGCGGCCAGAGAGTGAGCTACAGAGCATTTAATGCGGTGGTAGTAGCTTTCCCTTAGATATTTTTGGGTTCCCATCTTTCTTGTACGTTTATGGCGCACGTCCCTATCACTAGAACTTCTTAGAAGGTCACTTTGATCATTAGGATCTATGCCCGATCTGCATTTAGCTTATCCGAGGAGATATTCCTCCTCGGATTTGGACTACTCATGCTCTCGGCCAAAGCCCAAGACCCAATTGTATAATTTGAACCTATGACCCCACAGTTGAATTACAAATTTTTACTAATTCTTATTTGAACTCACTACTGGCATTAATTTTTTAACTATCACAAATAATCTGCCTCATCAACAGTTGCAAAAATTTTTGTGACTACAAACTTTCTCAAACGGTAAACCTACAAATTTTAGCTTTAGACACTCCATTCATCAATTATAGTACTATTTTTTTAAAGGATATTATAGAACATTTGTAGCATATCCCCTTTTTTTTTAGGGAAAGGTATGAGCATTCGCATCAGTTCGTGCAATTTTTTTCTTCTATTTTAGCATAAAAACATGCTCTTTCAAATTTACATACTCAATTTTCAAAACATCATACATCATATTATTTATTATATACTACATTTCATTATAATATCAAATTTTCTCAATTTTGTAAAATTGATTTTCTTTCTTCACATATAACAACCATATCCACTTTTTTCATTCATTCTCGAAAAACATAAAAAAAAAATAATAATAAACTAAATAATAATAACAATATTATATTTTTACATAATTTTGTATGATCTGATGGTGATAAATTTTAGATTTAATTGGTTAAAATGTAATCATTTTTCCATTATACAAGTGTGAATACAAGTGCTCTATTTGCTTCCAAAAAAAAAAAAATGCAAGTGCTCTAATTCATATCCCTCCAATTGAGAACATACTTCCTACATTCTTTACAATAAAAGCCAAGATTCAAAACCATCCCATATTCCCTTAAATGAAAGTCATTTGATGTAGCTCCCAATCCCACAATAATTGACCCTCCAACAAGTTCAACGAATTATTGGAGCAGGAGGATAGATAGAAGAAGAACTGTATGGGATTCGCATGAATATTGTCAGAAAGTGAAATAAAGTAGGCAACAATGACAACCTCATCACGCTTCTTCTTCTCTACCATTGGGGGAAGTTTGGTTTGTCACTTCGCTTCACTTCTAGACTCGTCCTTTGTTGTTGTCGTTAAGAAAGTCATCTCTTTGTTTTTGTGTGGTGGTTTCAGTCTCAGACCCTGTTCAACTAGGACAACTGCCACCCCAAGTCCACATAATTAATTTTATGAATAAAATTAAATATTGCAAGTTTAAAGTTTTGTTAATATAAATGGGTGGTTCATAATAAAGTTAGCATTACACGTGTCAAACACCCAGATAATAATCATCTCTTACGTCAGAGTTCAGAATAACCATAACCTTGTTTGATGTTTCATGCCGCCACCCAACTAACCTAACTACACCTACTAAATCACATTTATGCCCTTCATGAGTTGATTTTTTTTTTTTTTTTTTTTTAAAGATTTGTTTTTTAAATAAATAAATATACTCAATAATAAATCTAATTCAAACACATTTAACGTCTTATGAAGTAATTTTTTTTAATAATAATTGTTAGGTTGATATGTTGTGTTTGGTATACAATAATAATAGTATGAATAATAAGTCCATATAAAAATAATGTTATATATTAATAAATTATTAAAAAAAGTATCCTCATTGTATTTTTTTTAATATAAAAAATATTTAGTTTTTTTCACACATTATATGATGATGTAATGGAACCATGAAAAAGCCTTGCTTCAATATTGTTACAGTGTCTACCGTGTCAGCATTGATATAACTCCTATTTGTACATTAAATTATTAAAAACATATTTAATTTCGCTTATGTTTTCCATTCGTGTTTTGAAAAGTTATTCATTTATTTTATGGAAAATTTGAAAGGTTGATAAGCACAATTCTACCTTTAACATAATTAAATTCATTTTTATATGCTAAATTGGCATTAGTATAATATTCTTTTGAGAAAAGAGTAGAAAACCATTATGTAATCGTGCCATCCTTTGTAAGTTTACCAATTTTTATAGAATTATTTTTCTTAGATGACAAAGTAACCCTTCCCAATCTCAAAAGGCAACATTATTAGATGTTGATTAATGTTTATATTAATCTATTATATTATATCTTATGAAGTAACATTGTGATGCACAAAAAAAAAAGACATCTAATTCTATTGTAGTTATATTATTGTTCTTTAAAATAATAAATAAAAGTGTTGTAAAAAATTAAGGAATATATTCAATTATGTATTAGAATGTATACTTTACTTTTCACTTAAGAGTTATTGGTAATGTCTCTTTTATCTTGGTCTCATGCATGCTCCTTCAAATCCTGCTACACACATCTAACAATTTATTCAATCAAATCCAAAAATAAAAGAGGTCTTCAATGATGCATAACTTGTTCATGAGGTTAACACCATTTATTTAATGTTAAATTATAAATTATACCCTCTAACCTTGACAAGTTTTCAATTCCATTTTTAAAATTTTATTTTTCCTTTAACTCAATTTGTTTTCAATACGATCCTTACATCCAATCCAATATGCATTGTTAAGTTCACCAAATCAACATTGTTAAGAAAATGAATAATACTAAAACTAACAACAAGATTTGACAAAGCAAGAAAAAAAAATGATTAAATTTTAAAAAATATTTAAGTTAGAGAAGACTAAAATAAAACATAAAAATATTGAAATGAAAATAAGTCAAAATTAAAAGTATAATTATATAAACATATTGGAAGGTGGTGCCGTATCTCTCCCCACTCAGCCACTCCATTAAATCCGCCCAGCTAATTCCTAATATCTAGGGCCTTACAAATTACAATGAGAGCTTGTGAAATTGGTATTGATTGCGTGGTATCATCACGTCCATACACGTGCCAGAGATAATTGACTGTCTACTTGAAAAGATCAGCCTATCAGAACCGACTAACTGCTAAAATGGTTAGTCTAAAAAATATCAACTTCCACGTAGACCGAAATAACCAATAAAGTAATTTCCACTATCGCGAAATTGTCCCTTTGGAATTAGTCAGAATCTAGAAGGAAATTCACCTAATTACTAAATTAACCCCATTTGATTTATTTTTATTTGAAGCCTTCTTTTTACCATTTAAAAAGAATAAAAATAAAATTACTTTAGCTAGAGCTTCAAAATTATGTTATTGTCGTGATGATTTATGAGGACTTAATTTTTTTTAATAATTAATTTCATAATTAATTTTCTTTTTGACTCAAAAAAATATTATGTGCTTTTCATTTTGATTTGTTCCAAAATTTGAAAATTCCATGAAGTAAATGTTACTTTCTAAAAGTCAAAATTTTTTACTTGTTGGTATTCTTTAGATCCCTAAACTTAAAAAAAAAAAAAAAACAAATGTTGCTTCAAATATAAAAATGACATTGTAATTAAAAATCAAATCATTATATTTTACGTTTTTGATGACATCATTTTGAACTATGTTATCTATTTTAAAGATAATTGTTAACTATTGCAATATGAGAAATATGTTATTAGGTTTTGAAGTTCACCTTCTTTGTTAAGGTGGTTAAAAAAATTCAGGCCATCAAATAAAACAAGGGTTAGCTTTGCAACTGGTCCACAAACAAGGTAAGTAGGTCTACAAAGATCTTGGGATTTAATTTTGTCTAGACCATGGAATGGGGTTAAGAAAAACAGTGGAGTGTGTTAAAAAGTCTACCAGTTAAAACAAGATCTTATTAAAAAAAAAAATAGTATTCAATAAGTCTAGTGCCACACCCCAATTTCACATATAACTAATGTGTCAAGTTGTGAATTTATGAATAATACATAATAAAAATAATGTTAATGGTGGATCAATATATAGTGTGTCCGTATGATTTTTGAAAACTTGATATATTTTAAATCAAAAGTTTGAAGATTAAGAAACATGCCTAAAAGCTATAACCTTAAACTTAAGAAAGACCATCCCACAGGCCATCCTTTATTGAGTTGATAATCTGGTAACACACCAAAGTAGGTAGTTCACCCATTTAGCTTGTTTTTATTTCGAAAGGTAATAACTAATTAATAACTACTAAGGTACTGTTAGCTTAGTTGAATTGGGTGAGGGTTGTCAATGTTAAATAATAAAAAAAAAATCAATTATAAGCAAGAAATTTATTTTCTAAAATTGAAATAACAAATAAATAATGAAGGTTGCAATACAATGAAGAAAAATAATTTATAGTCTTAGAGAAGATCAATATATTGGTAAAAGTATCAGAAGAAGAAAAAAAAAGGTCATGCTAACGAATACCCTTAAGCATTAGTTAACAATCCATTTTAGGAAAGTTTTGACACAACTTTTATGGGAAATGAAAAAAACTGTCAAAACATTAATTGTTTTTTTTTTCCTCATAAAAAATTTCTTTAAATGGATTATTAACTAATGCCCTAAAGACATTCATTAGCATTTCCAAAAAAAAAAAAAAAAACTAAAACTATTAACTATTCAAGTCAAATAATTATACAATTTAGCTTTCAAAAAGACTTATACAATTTGTAGCACCTTTTTTTATTGTTTTTTTTTTTTTTTTGGTAAACCAACGCTGAAATAGATTAAGTACTAATAAGTCTATTACAAAAAAGCTCGGCTTTGTCAAAATCCAGCAAATCCTCCACCACAGGCGGTGGGTTAACAAAATTAACAAAATCCGACGAAAGGGTGGCTCCAAACTTAGCCAATGCATCAGCACATTGGTTTGCCTCCCTGAAAATGTGCTGGACATTTGTACTATGAAATTTCTTCAATAGGGTCCTGCAATCACCAAGCAAAGGCTCTAGCATGAGATTATTTATCGAGTAATTATTGAGAAGTAAAACAATAAGCTCAGCATCAAGTTCAACACAAATGTCAGCAATTCTAAGTTGAGAAGCTAGTGTGAGACCATCCTTTAAAGCCCATAATTCTGCCATGACTCCAGAAGTAATTCCCAATGATCTAGCAAATCCCATAATCCAATCACCATTCTCATTACGGATCAGCCCTCCACCACCTGCTACCCCAAGATTACCAATAGCAGACCCATACCTTTTTTTATTGTTAAATTGCACAGATATTTTAATAAATAATTATCCCTTTGGGATTCGCAGCCTCTATATGATAAGAGTGCAAAAGGAAAATGTTGAAATGTCTTCACTACGCAAGATGGCACTTTGGTAAACACAATATTTCCAAAGAAGAATCTTAAGGGCCATAGTCGTATTTTCATTGGAGAAAGAAATGGCAAGGATAGTTGCCGCGTAAATACTGTGAATATGAACCACCACTGACCATGTATATCTCTATAAATATATACTTATGATCTGTCAACGACCTTCAACTTCAACAACCAAAAAAAATAAACTTCAACTTCCCAACTTTTTCTTTCACTTTCTCTTCTATTCATTCCAATCAGACTCTTCTCTACAGAACTAGAGTTTACTATTCCATCTCCAAACAAAAAAAAAAAAAAAAAATGAAGAAACCAGGATTCTTTGCTGCCTCAGTTGCCGCAGCTTCTGCTACCATCTCTGCTTCTTCCCCAAGCTCTGTCTGTAATACTACTCAACAGGTAATTAACCTTAAATCTGTTTCTGGGTTGTTTTCCTTTTGATCTCTCTCATTCATTTTTCAATTGGGTTTCTCCAATTTTGCTTTTTTCACCCTTCTTTTTGGTGTTCTACCCTGTTTGGTTTCCTAGAAAATAAGGTTTGACCTGTATTTCAAGAAATCAATTTGAAAAGGCCATAGCCTAAAAATCCCAACTTTTTTCTTTCCTTTCTTCCTTTCTTCTAGCTTTCCCTTTTTTCAATTCATTTCTCTCTCTCTCTTTAAGTTTTCGAAGATTTGGTAATTGATTAATTTTGGTGTTACGTTTTCTTTTTGTCTCTGTTTTTTTTTCTAATCCTAGTTTCAACTTTCAAGGCTAACTTTTTTAATTGATGTTATGATTTTTCAGGGGGCTGAATTGAACAAAAATCATGGAAACTCTTCACATCAAAGGTCATCTTCGACTGATAAATTTGCGCCGAGGTTTGATGGTCTAAGATTCATTGAAACGCTGGTCACTGCTCACAGATAAGCTTCATCATCAAGCTTTCAGGGTTCCATGCTCAGGAGTCATGACCTCTATCCATATTTGTCTTTTATTATTTTAAAAAAGGCAATTCTGAAGAAATTTTAACTTTTTTGGTAGATCAGATTTTAAGTTGAGAAATGAAGGAACTGTAATATTTCAGGTGTTGTGGAAGTTTTTTTTTTTTACTGGTCAGATCTATGCTTGTTATTGTTCAGAACTCTCTCTCTCTCTCTCTAATAAATTATATATCTAAGCCTTTCTTTATATCGTGGTGTTATTTTTTTGTTTTACTTTTAAAGGAGAGTAATTTTCAACATTTAATTGCCAATACAGGTTGTCAAAGTGATACCTTTAGCAGTCTATGTTATGTGCAGTAGAATATAGGAAAAAAAAATAGTATACAAAAGACAACCATCTATGACGGCATGCAATGAGATTTTCCCAAAAAAAACAATTTCTTAGTCTCATTTTAATAGTAAGACATGAATAATGACTTTTATAATCTTTTGTTTCACGTGAAACATGGCTCGTACAAGAGTCAACAAAAGTAACTAGAGAATTAGGGGAATTGCTATGAATTGGGAATTTGGGAGGGATTGAACTGCTCCAAAATTTGGCAAAAGGTAAGTGCTATGACCAATCCACAACAACCTCAGGACCTCATCCTCAATGAAGCCCCAGAAGACAATTCTAGTTCTCTAAAATTAAACTGCCTGATCTGATTATTATACTGATAAGCTTGTTTTTTTTGGAATTTGATTGGTCTTCATTCTTAAACTCAGTTGTAGATGATCCCAAATGTTCTTTTTCTAATCCAACTCGGCAACAACCCTTATTTTTTCATCTTTTTAATTTTTTAATAGAGGTAGATAATAGGGAGGGAGAAAGTGAGGTTCGAACCACAAACATGGACACTAAAAAAACTGTTATTCCAATTTGATTCTGGTGCAGTTTAACTTCAAGTTCTTACTCTATTATGCACCATTTCATTGACTTCGCAATACATTTAAGTATGAAAATTACTTGAGGTGCTATTCTAAAAGAGCTGCTATTCTGCACTAGGCTGGAATGTGTCCTGAGTTCTTCATGACTAGAGCTATCTCTTTGAATGGTTAGGGGGGATCTTGTTTCAATGATGGTAGAATGTAGAATCTCCAATTCCTTATGCACTCAAAAGAAAGGAGTCCTGGAAATCCTCTAATTCCTTGTGATGATTAGACGAGCATTAAAAATCTCTAAGGTTTCGATATTGAAACTTCCATGATGCCAAAACACCTGTTTAGCCAGACAAACATCATATGATATGAATCATAAAGTCATGACTCATGGGCACAATTTAATGCCTCATTCTGAAAAGCATTGTCAACCATTCTGTTAAGATTTTGATTGAAAACGGTCGGACTCGGAGCACATCCCCCCACTTGTTCAAGTGTGCAACTTGCCTTTCACACTTCACATGCTTTGTTTTATTTTTCTACTTTCTACACACTACCCATCTAATCTATTCCTACAATAATGCGATACGGCGCCCAAAGAAATTGATGTTAAAACTTAGAGTTACACTTTCTGTGCTTACCTTTTTGTGAGATTGTGTTGTTGATTTTTTTACTTTTTTTTTTTTGTTTGGTTTCTTTCGGTGGCCAATTTTTCTCACATCCTTTTCATACTTTTTCCTAACGAGCTGTGCTTTTCTATATTAACACCAAGCACTTTCCTGCACTATGCAAGGTGTGATTGATGAGTAGTATGTGCTTTGTTACCGAGCTTTGCCTTTCTTTTATAATTGATTTTTTCCTTTTGGATAGGAGGATTAAAAGTTTGTAAAGTTCCCATCAAAAAAAAAAAAAAAAGTTTGTAAAGTTAGTGGAAATGGAAATGGAGTGGCACACATAGTGCTACACAGGGACAGCATTTATCTTTCCAAATGACCACACAATTAACTTTTCCTCAAAATCAGATAAGTATTAGTTTGCCAAGGTATGTGAAATTAGATAACTGAACCATTTTGTTGGCAAAGAAGGTGCACCAGCTTCACCCATTCGAACTAGTTGTGAAGCCTTGATTTAATTTCAAGGGAAACATAATTAAAAAACCCATGTATGCATATACGTGCATATATACTTACTGTTTAAGAGTTAAGACCATATGAAATATAAACAACCATTCATGTGCTTACCAAGTGATATCTTACAGTAAAAGAATCCATAAAACAATAACATATTCATTATTTTTTTATTTATCTGTAAGGATTTATTTATTTATTTTTTCAAATTTACACTCATGAATGAAATTATTTTTAATAGGTAGATGGGCACCCAAGTACAATTTACATAAATCTATGGCATTATGTAATTATATCATAGTTTTCTTGCCTATTACAAAATTTTTGTGAAGGAGGATAAATTATCATATAAAGAATTTGAGGTCTTGTTAGCTTGTTTGTCTTTAATATAAATTTTAAAAGATAATACGTTCTTCTACCCCACGGCCCTGTTAAAACTCTAATTTTGTTTTGTTTTGATTTGTTTTTGTTTTTGTTTTTGTTTTTTTTGTGTTCTCTACCTTCCCTTGTCTTTTTACTATAAGTTTGTAACCTTAATTAGAAGACATTGATAAAATGGGAAACATTTTTCTTTTTTTTTTTTAATGAATTTTGATGTATAGAAGAGATAATATTTTATTGATTATAAGTTTGTTAGAAAAAAGTGTATTTGGTTATAAATATGATAAAAATTAATATAGCAACAAGATATATATAAAATAATTCATCAAAAATTAAGAAAAAAAAATCTAATTATAATCGGAGAGGGGGTAACTATCATAATATAACTAGTATATAACTTGTGCACATGCATGATACAATTAAAAACAATTACAATTACACACATACATGAGTTCAAATTATACATAGTGTAAGAGTTACAAAATTTTTAAGTCATAGATATATACATGAGTTTTATTCTTTTGTTATTATTATTATTATTGTATACAAATGAGTTTACTTTACTTTTTTTTTTTTATTATTGGGTTTTTGATAGTTTGATTTATTTATATTAGTTTCTTTGTCTTTTGCACAACATTAATTCATCTAGAACAAAAATTAAAAAAAAAAAAAAAAAACTTAAATAGGACACATTGCATGAAATTAGACAACAATTGAAATCAAATTTAGAATCTAATTAGATTTTTTCTTAACTTTGGCTTTAATTATATATATAGACTATTAGCTTGTTTTTCCATAGTTGTCATTAAAATCGAAATATTATGTACAAGAACAAGTACACCACTCTATAATTATGTTGGTAGATATTGATATTTTAGTCTTTTATAATTATTAACATAATTAAAAAATGTTTAATAATTTTATGAAGTTTTTTTTGAGGAAAAAAAATTATGAAGTAGATATGTCAAATTACATTATGCTCATAAAAATGGTTCTATACTTCTATTTCAATAGTAGTCTTTTAATTTTATGATCTGTGAAGCCTTATAAATAAATTATAAACTTGTTTGCTAACAAACACATATAATCAATTCTAAAATATTCATTTGTCTCTTGAGAATCCAAAGATGAGTTAAGAATAAGCAACTAAATTGCATGTTTACTAATCAACTATTTAATCCTTGTAATTGTCATAGAAAATATCAAATTGTTAATGATATTCAATTATAAAGTCATCTTGATGATTAAAAAAAAAACACCCAAACATTTTTTTAGGTGGAGCTACATGATCCAAATCTCCAAAAACCAAATTTCAACATTAGGTCAAAAGAAAAGGGTCATGTCTAACACAGTCATAAGTCATTTATTTTTTCTCTGAATTAAGATATTATTTTTTAGGGATTTTTTTTTGGTTACAAAAAAAGAATGAAATTTTTGTTTTTGTTTTGGGAGGGCCCAACGACTATAGATTTGGGCAAGGTAGGCATTTTTATTTTTTAATGAATCGTTATTTGGACCTTGGGCACTAGAAAGCATTGATTTGTTGAGGAAATATAATGGCATTTTTTGGGGCAATTTTTCAAATCTTGTCATGAGTTTTTGCACACATGCTAAGAAAAATTTAACCTTGAAGTGGTAAAAATTTCAAGATCAGATTTAACATTTTTTTTTTAATGATTTTTTAAAGCCGAAAAATAGAATAAAAAATCATAAATATTCAATAAAAAACTGCTTAAAACGCTGAACCGATTGCTGAAAACCATCTCTAAAATCTTGGAATGAATTTAGGAACACAATTTGGGCCTAATTTTTATTTTTTATTGGGCCATGGCCCTCTTTGGTCTTATAATTGTTCTCACCATATCCCTTAAGATATAATTTTTTTTTTTTTTTTTAAAATCTTGGTACATGATTTATGTAAACGATAAGAGTCATAATTTATTTTGACAATGAGGTTCTTTTTTGACTAATTACAATCGGGCTCTCCAACTATTGATGGTACACATGTAACATATAACATATTGTTCCGGAGCATTGACATAGCAATTCATTAAAGAAATCTCTAAAACCCAATGAGCTTTTAATTATATATATTGATTGATAACATTTTGACCGGCGCATTACCACCAACCTTTCCACTCTTTATTCCCTTCTATTTTAGAAAGACCACACAATATAAATAAAAAAAATTAAAATTCTTGCACCACTAGATGCATTGCATAGTGGTTACGTTTCAAAACCGTACCTAAAAATGCACACTCGTGAATTGACCCCAAAAGAGAATGATGTAATGTCCTTGAAATGGTCATGATTTAATTTGCACTTATCAGAGGCCAATTTTAACCAGTTAATTTCTGGTCAAACTTCAGCATCAGAAATTAATCTAATTAAAAACTCACCCAAAGCTCTCTCTATATGTATTCCCTCTAATCCAATTAACTTGCTTCAGAACAATTCAACTCAGTACTTTTCATATATCTCAAACATAAAGCTACACTCAGTATGTCACTTTACATCATGTGAAATTTAGAAAAAAAATTAAAAGGTTGATTTATGAATGTCACAGGCTCACAACCTAGCTAGGAAACTAGACCAGAGGGCATGCCAAAAAGTGGATATATAGGAAGGACTTGTTAGAGAAATTGACAAAAAGAAAAAAGAAAATAAAAAAATCACAGGTTAGACAGAATGGAAAGATATTTTAGGACAGGGAATGAATAAATAAACCAATAAATAGTAAAGAGTGGCTATATATTCTCATAAATTTCATCCTTCAGAACCAATGGAGTAATAAGAAGACTATGAAGCTAGCAGTGATGATTAGCAATGTAGAGTGTGTCACAGTTGTATGAACTCCATAACTAATGTCATCGGGATCAGGTCCTACATCAGTGCAATTTAGACCAAGCTTTCCTTCCCTGCACAGGTTGGAAAACAAGCCTGGTGGGTATTTTCCATAGAGGTTGATGTAGCTGAACATGGTTGAAGCACAATCAGTTGTCAAGTCATTGATGGCATCCGCGAAGGGGCAAGCAAAGTCTTTCAAAGCGTTACAGCAAACCACAGGTGGGTATTGTGGTCCTTTGCACCGGGCTGTGAGGATTGTATAGTTCTTGTTCTCAAAGTTTTCAGTGCATGCTGCACATAATGAAGCATATATAATTTCATATCGCAACTCTTCCACGTCTAACTCAATCATGTAAAAATGACATTATAAATTCAAAGTTAACACTCTCTTTGATTTTAGATTCTTTCTTCTTCTCTTTTACTCTTAATAAAAAAAAGTTTTTTTTTTTTTTTTTTTTTTTTTTTTTTTTTCTTTCATTCTTTATGGTTGCAAAATGAAAGAAAGTGTAAAAACAGATTGTTGCAGGTACTTTTCTTATTAGAAAATGACATGTATATGGCATGACATGGTGCTGATCGTAAATAATGTATGAACCCTCAAAGCCATAACTTCTAGCATTTTTTTTGGGCTTCACAAAAATATATTGAATGCTATGCAGAAAGTTTTAGAATTTCCGATAGAATTGAATAGATGCAAATCATAAAATAGGCAAGAAACAACCATATTTCTAATCCTCTTTCCCATCTTCTTAAATGAGAAAAATAAATTATATAAAAAGCTCAAAAATCTGAAGTAGGAAAAGAAACAGAAACGATTAAAAAAAAATGTTACACCATTTATTAGGAATCAATGCCATTATGACTGTTAAAATTTCAGACATCAGCCTGCAATGTGATACATTGATCAAAGAGAAATCCAGGATAGAAAAGCAGCATCGACAAAAATTAGAGCACATTTTTCATTTTTCAGTTGCATTACCAATTAGCATTAAAAAAATGGAAGAACAAAAACAATAGGCCACAAGAGGAAAAAGAGATCAAAGTAATACCTTTCTTGGCCTGAAGGAGGACACGGCCAGTGGATTCATCACGTGACTCAAATATTTCATCTGCAACATTAAACCAAAAAAAAAAAAAAAAAAAACCCAAATTAATGTAATTCAAGAATTCATAATGAACATGTCAAAAACTCCACACACACACAAAAATAAAAAAGGGAAGGAAAAGAAGATTACCTGAAAGGAAAGAGGAATTAGAAGAGGCCAAGCCTGTGATAAGGAAGAAGGAGAAGAGGAAGAAATAAAGAAGAAAATGACTCAAAGATGCCATTATTATTTTTTTAAATTTTTTTGGGGGTTTTTCGATGGTTGCTTGGAAGATCGGGCTGTGGAGGCGACAATCTCCGCCTTTCCCACAAATTCGGCAACAATTTGTAAGGTTTTTGTTTGAAGGAGAGAGTTGCGGAAGAAGTGCAGGAAATGTGGTGGGAAAAAACCGCGTAAGTTTTTATTGTTAGGGGCAAGAGAGAAAGAGAGTCACTTATTATTGTATGTGAATGTTATTACTACAACAACAACAACAACGTAAGACGTTGGTTTCTTTTAAGGTTTTAGATTTGGTACCACTCAATCCAGTTGTCCATTTCTGGGATCATCTTTGCCAAATTTAGTAAGTGTACATTTAAAACTGTATTAGCATCTGCATTGTTGTGTGCCACTCACTGCCAAATTATATCCCTTGCCCTCCAAAATCAAACTTCCGCTCCAGACTCCAGTGCACGTGACACGCACATGCCGAGGCCTCATTTAAACTCGATTTTGTAGTCACTCCCAAACAAAACTCAATCTCAGACCAATGCCCACTGGAAAATACAAAGCAATCCTAATTGCATACATGCATGTGGTTCAGTCAGTGAGACAGAGGTTTGAGAATGAGAGTAACTTTGATAAATTGGGTTTGAATGAGGCGGCATGTGCATGTCACGTGGACTGGATGTTATATTTTTTTGGGAATGGGCTATTTGGCACTGTGATTAAAGTTCAATTCATGTACTAAATAGTCTAAATTGATGAAAATAGATGATGAGGAGATCTAATTTCAAACGACCAATACAAAGTTTAGAGGGTTCTAGTACATTTTACATATGACAGAAATTTGTTACGCACATCTTTACACACGCGAAAAAACAATTGAAATCGTGACTTTATTTGTAAAAGTGTGTGCATTAATATGTATGTAATAAACACTAATCTTTAACTAACTAACACGTTGGTTGATCTAGTGGTAAGGGCTTGGGCCAACATGACTTAGAGTATGGATTTGAGTTCCTCCACTAGCAGTGTGTTGCAGCTCTTTATACTTCATCTGTAGACTATTCACCTAACTCATTAGCGACTGTGGTATAGGATCTTAATCCGAGAGCAGTTAGAGTGCTACTATAGTTACACTCAAGTCAAGAAGCCACATTGATCGCCCCCTCTAACTATTTTTTTTATTTACCAAAAAAAGAAAACTAGTCTTTACACATTATTGGTTTTTGCTCCAAACTTGTTCTACTCAAGAACAATTACTACTGATCCTTTTTGCTTGGTCAAGCTATCACTTGTCAAAAGATTTAATACTAGGGGGTTTAAGTGATAGTCATGGTATATGACATTAAACACTAACAAGAAATTGTACAAGTGGTATCAGCATTAGATACACCAAAAGAAAGCACCACGACATACGGTTTGATGGATCATTCAAGATAACAAAGGTTCCGATTAATAACATTTCACTCTGGCTAGTCTATGAATAATGAATATCTACACGCTTGTTTGCTTCCCGATTAGAATGGGAAAGTTCAAAAGCTTGGAACTGATTTAGGAGCTCTATGCAATCATTAACAATTGGTTCAATAGGGAGTTGGTTCTAGAGCCATTCGTTAACTAATGAACCACAACGCACAACCTCCACGTTCAACTCAAATCTCTTAAAAACTTATACCCAAATTGGTAGCTAACTTAAGACAATCTCTCCCAGTTCATATTAACATTGGCACAGAGAAGTCTAAAACTTACTAAAATTAATTTTTGGCCCCAAGCAACACAAAAATAGTCCAAAACGTCCTCTCACATCTCTGCAGTTTTGGCACATTGACTTTGGCAAAAAACAGAGCAGGTCATCCGCAAAGAACTTTGCACTTCCATAATCAAAACTTTCAATTTTGAATTAGTTTTCCAAGGTATCAGATTTGGCAAAACTAACTTTCAATGTACTTGGAAGTAGACAGCACAAAGTATCAGCAAAAGTAAGAGTGTAAGACCCGTCTAGATGGAGTAATAATTACATAGTCCCGGAGCACTATGTAAGAATTTTCCATCTAGATGAGTGTTTGAATTAATCCCCTATCCTCTGGAAAACCATGCATTCAAGTTTGAAGTTGGAGGGCCTGACAAAAAAAAAAAAATGCATTGGCCAGAAAAAACAGAAATTTTCTCTCAAAACATTATGGCAGGGGCACAAACCACCCCCCAAACAGCCATGTTTGAATGGAATTTAATTTATACGTGATGTGAGCATCATTGTCAATTAGTGTGCACCATCATCTTAGGGAGTCTGAGAGACTTGGTAAAAGGACTTGATGCCAATTAGTGTGCACTACCAGAAAACAATCCCCTTCGGAGCAATCACAAAGAGTTCCTTCAACATCAAAGCCATGGTTGCACCAACACCACAACAAAGTGATCAGTATGGCTGCTATCAATCTCATTCTTGCCTAGTTGGTTAACAGATATCTCTGCTGTGTCTTACTTTACGTGTGATGGACCTGCCCATTCGAAGACGCCTAGTGGTGAGTGCTTCTAATAATGCCACTAAAGCATCTTCTACTGCTTCAGCTCGTTTATCCAATCCATAGGATGTAAACTCTGGGAGAAGTTGCAGCTCAGAGAGGAGGCCAATGGCTGCTGCGGCTGTACAAGTACGATCCCAAGATGGTTGGGGCCTGCCCTCAAAAGAATATAATTTATTACCATTTACCAAGCAAGTTTAATGAGTAAGGAGCTTAACATAGATGGAAAAGTGACGAATGAACAAAGAAACAGAGAATGGAAGAATTTTAAAGTCCCGTTTCACTTCTCACCGAAGCTTATGCATAGCAGATGCTCCAGTAGCCAGAGAAATACAAGGAAGGTCTTCTGCTCCCCAAATTGACTTTGCTTGTTCCTGCACATAGAAACAGTATGTTAATAAACTTCTCGACACTTGCTCATCATAACGAATAAATAAATGAACTTTCAATAGCAGAAATCAAATATTTGTCAACAATTTTTCTGTTTAGTTGAGTTGTCAGCTTCAAATTGTTCTTTGGGGGTTGTCCACATAAGTAAAAGAAGGTTGGACAGTTCTTCAAAGTATTTTTTTATTATTATTTATAAATGACAGTTCTTCAAAGTATTAGTCTTTACATCCCTATAATATTTGTCCATTGCCTCCAAAGGTAAGAATAATTTTTTACACTTCCACATAACCTTTGTCAATTGTATTTTATTACAAGAAATATGATTAATTTTTCTCTTTTCAAGGCAGAAGTAAAAAATGTAATATTGAAAAGTAAATATTGAGGTAGGTCAGTAGGTGAAAGCGTGAAACTCATTTTTTACTGGTTTGCCAAAAACTTGTGCATTTCAAGTGGGACAATAGGAAATATTAAATAAATGCTTAGTCAACACTTATCCATGTTAACTATATACAATTCTAATTAAGGAAAAAAAAAAAAAAAAAAACTATAAACAATTCTAGAGAATTGATCTGTGGCTCAAAAAAAAAAAAATCATGTTTTGATCTGCTTTTCATCATAATCACTAAGACTAAAACATAAGTATAAGAGACACCTTTAGGGACTGACTAATAAGTAGTTGCATCTTGCATCATCTATGGCCAAACATATGTGGCATAACTCACACAAGAAAATAATTGCATGCTATTTGTTAATGAAAAGTGTAAACCCAACTATTCATAACATACATGTTAAACAAAATCATAGGAAAAAAATATTGCTTTATAGGGTCACCTTAAGACGGCTGAACATTGCATTTGAATTGCTCCAGGTACCATCAATTAGAATGAAATTCAGAGTTTTATCTCCATTTGTCTGTGCAGTAGAACCAACATGAAAATTACCACCTTGTTCAACTGGAAGAAGAAATAATAAATTTCAAATTAAGACACCCAAAACTACATCAAGAAAAAGGTGGCAATCAATAACAAGTTGAATTATGTTGTTATGCAAAGAGAATGGCATCTTTCTATTATTTTTCCATTTACAATGGATTAAGGATTGGCTGAGGTTTTCCAAGATTAGTGCCCCCCTTTTTTGTTTTGCGACAAGTAGTTTTACTAAAAGAATGCCAAGGGGCAATGGCCATGCACACTACAGTACTACACTAGTAAATGAAAGAACTGCTGTTTGTTTTTCTTCACAAAATTATTCTCTTTCTATCACTCTGTTGTTGTCACAATGGATTGATGATATCATATGGATTCTCCCACATTAGAGCTTTTGTGTTCCTGCAAATTTTCTGTTGAGCATGATAATGCTTTCTGAGCTTAGAATATGTCTGCTATCATACAATTAATTTTCACATTCATCCAAAATAATGCCTTTTTCTTCCATTTCAAAGTGGCCAGTTAATTAAAATGAAAAATGAAAAAGAAAAAAGAAAGAAGATCTAATTGTCCTGTTTGGTTTCAGTTTAATTGGTTTGTCACGTATTTAGAAAATGGATGGCCTAAGACTGCAGTAATAAAGGCAGATGGTATAGATTGAAGGATCTGCAAGGTCATGGGAAAGCCAAAATGAACATGGGTGTATCCTGAGAAGTGTCATGATAGACAATGACTTAAACAAAAGAAATTAATTCAGATAGAACATATCAGCAAGACAGGAAGCAAGCAAGCAACTCAATATTATTGCCACACAAATTTTTTGAATTAAACATTATAAGTTAACACAGCTTAAAAGAACATGATAAATAAAACAATCAGTAATAACTGATCATCCTAATTTTTGACGCTGTGCATTCATATGGTGACTTGGTGAGACATGATCAACAAATTTATTAGTTTCTGCACTTTTAGTTTCAGTTCTAATCACTATTAATTCATGATAATCCCAAATATAATTCAAGATTTGCAACAGTTATATGTAAAAGCCACAAAAAGAAATCTAGCAAAGTACATTGTGTTAAAATTAAAGAGTACCATCAATTGTGTGCATTTCTGATCTGCTGAAGATTCTTGCCCAAAGGCATCCTGAACAGATTTTGATGTGGCATTCTTGTTGGGATAAAGGCACCAAACATTATTTTTTCCTGAAAATTAATATAATATGGTCAGAAGAAGTGATACCACAGGATTAAAATGCAATACTATTACGGTGTGAAATCAAAATGCTCAGAATGAGGTCAATCAACTTTAATATGTTAGCTTTGCTAAATGCCCATCCTTAAGATTCAACGTGCAGTTTATTACAACCATAATCAATGAAACAATAACATTCAAACAAGCAAAGAAAATCACATCAATGACTCCATCTGCAATTTAAAAACCATTGTATCAGTAGCTGCAAGAACAAAAGAATAATAAACTTTTGTGAGAAACAATGGTTTTGACCCCAATAATGGCTAATTACCAATTTAAAACAAATTTCACAATTAAGTCTGGTTACTTAATTAGCCAATTGATTAATTGCATGGATAAAACAACAAAACAGCAAATCCCAATAACTCATGCACACAAACACATCGAAGTGTTTACGGAGAGAAGAAAAACCCACAATAGGCAAAAAACTCTCCGGGGGCCTATAGCACCAAATCAATCCACTAATAAGGATAGTTGCGACACATTACACTTACAAAAACTCCAAGTTCTAAGTAAGAGTAGATGTATCTGAGCTCCCCACTCCTCCTAGCAACCAACTGTACCAATCCTTTCTCCTTACTAGCTTCCGATTCCTCAAGTTGGGACACCAACCACAAGTCCAAGCACTTGAACACTTCAAGGCCACTTGAAGATTTGTAGGGATTGCTCCTGTGATTCCTAGCACCAAGCTTCAATCAAAGATCACTCAAGGTATCTACCATAGATGGCTTGGGTCTCCTCTCAATGGATATGGCAATTGGACAGGGTAAAGGTGTGAGGCTACCATGGGTTTTTTGCTCTAAGGAAATGGGTAGCTCTCTCAATCTTCAATCTGAAAATTAGGGTTTAATATGACACATATGAGATATTAGAGAGGGGTAATTGAATGGGTACAGCGGGGAAGGAAAGTAACTGAATTCTCTCAAGTTCTGAAACTCACTCAAAGGAAAGTCAGATGAGTCTCAAGCGAAACTCTTTGCCCAACGATATTTTAAAACTTCCATTTCGCTCAAAATCTGCTTGATATGCCATTTTCACTTGAGCAAAATCTTGATGCAGCAACTCCACTTCCAGCAATTGAACCTCTCATCTCAAATACAATTCAGGCTAAAAATGTACAAATACATGAAATCATTTGTAGAACAATACAATGAAATTTGGCATGAAATATGCCAACACTAGAAATCCAAACATTCTGTATGAATAGTTGAACCTGTTTCAAGTAGGAAACTCAATAATGAAGTGTTGGATGTAGGAGGACTTAAATAAAAATAAAATTTCACCACACTGAAATTAGAACTTACTTTGAATTGATATTAAAAGCACAATAAACAACTTCATATACAAAAGTTACACATTTTAACAGTACCATACTGCCATCAACTAATGTAAACTTTCATAATCACAATAAAGCAAGAAGACTGCAAGTGACCTGCATGTTTGAAAGTGTTCCACATGATTTCTTCCTGTTCAGTAATGCCAAAGAGGCACAAAGTTGCAGCTTCAACACCAAATACTTGCCATAACAACTTTCCAGTGTTGTTCTGGCGAAGGAAATCCTACAATTTTTTGACTGTCAGTCAAATGAACTTTGAAAGATATTATTGCATCAGGAAAACTGATACACAAGATGAGCAGAAATAGCAAAACCTTTGGATGCATATACAACCAGAACCGCATCCCACGCCATAGACTGCAGGGCAGGACTCTAGAACACATACAGTCTTCAAAAGGAAGCCAGCACTGCATAATTATGAAAATATGAAACAATTTTGAAACTATGAAAATGCATTTTATCCTCTTCTGATATGCATCAAACACATCTTGGCCCTCAAAAATGTCAAGCTACCAACCAAATTATTAAAGAAAATGGAAAGTAACACCCAGCAAAATATTGCAATGATTCTATATAGCAAACAAATACCTTCTGACAAAGGTAACCCCTACTCCCAAGCAAGCGACATGCTATTTGTCGAGCTGAAAAAAATTGAAGCTTTTTTTCAGAATCTCCTAAAGCCTGATATGTTGCTCGGTGCTTTTTATCCTCTTGAACCTTAAAATAGCCCTGGAATTTAAAATAGAAGATTACAAATATGGTTTCTACAAATCGGAGCAAACCCAATAGAACTAGAAGTAAACAGTGATTACTGAACCACCAGTGACCATGATTAATACACAGAAACTTCCTTTTTTTTCCCCGTAAGACAACTCTTTCTTTAACAAAATTAAAGTCAGCGTGATGTGTGTATAACTATGAGGAATTTGATCTCCCTTTGCATTGATCTAACACCCCTTATGGCAGGTTCCAGATACAGGTGTTTGGGAGTAGAGGATCATTGTACATTGTGAAAGACAAACTATAAATGAATACTATTGTCTAAACTCTTCATCATACATATATGGAGTTGGTTTTTCAACAATTACACTTAATCAATTGATAAAAATCCAAGATTTCAAATAAATGTAAGTCCAATGTTTCATTTGCTTTGGTTTCCAAAAGGAAAAACCCTACCTCAGCTATAATTTTAGATATGTAGTTCAACATAAGCAATATGCTAAAAATAGTCATGAAATCAAATGTCAAGTGGAAATAGATATGCTTGAAATATTGCTTGATGATTATAGAAGGAAATAATAACACTGAGACAGCCTCTGCACTTATATACCCAATTTATATTAGAAAAAGTATTAATTCATAGCTGATTCATCATCTATTCCATGATCATAATTTGCAAATAATGTAGCCTATATAACAAATAAAAAAAGAACAACAATTGACATAGAAGTCTATGACATTATGGTTTAGAAACTTAATAAATGAGAAATTAGTTACAGTTGTTTAAAGGTTCCCACAAAACTAAGCTGAAATGCTATTGACATAAGGATGAAAAATGCTGATAGAAATTCCATCAAATCACCACCATTCTTCTATTTTCCTGGTACCCACCTCAATTTTCAACCTCAATTAATTAGACCCTTTTGAATTGATGTTTGTGGTTAATTAATAAGTAAATAAATAAATGAACC
Organism: Quercus tomentella; assembly: GCA_028535165.1. Classification (NCBI taxonomy): domain Eukaryota; kingdom Viridiplantae; phylum Streptophyta; class Magnoliopsida; order Fagales; family Fagaceae; genus Quercus; species Quercus tomentella. Next base: position 38,056,300 of record JAPQVY010000100.1, on the reverse strand, counting down.
CAACAGATTTATTCTTCTCTTTTCCTCGTTTTTTTTCAACAAACAAAAGTGATGCTCAGTGTTCTCCAACACCCAGCTCGAATTCGTGAGTACTTCTTTCCTTAGCTTTCCCAGAAACCAAACAAAGAAATAAATTTAATTTATAAAAATAAAAATAAAAACAAAAACAAAAACAAAACAAAACAAAGTTGAAGAAGGACCTGGAGCTTGCCACCGCTACCACCAAAGGTCATGTGGGCGTCAATATCTATCTCCAAAGCCTTCATTTGGTCAACGATATCGGTGACCATAGTTGGCAAAGGAGAGTTGGTGCCCCAGGCCTGCCACTCCTGCAATGTAACAGACCCATTGGCAGGAGAGCGAGAGGCTGAGCTTGACATGGGTCTGAGGAGGAAGAGGGTTATTCTGGGTTTAGAGTGTATAATGTCAATGTGGAAGTGGGTCTTTATTTTGAATGCGAGAGACGAAGAAAGAGAGTATTTGAATGCGAATGTGAAGGCCCTAGTGCTAGTCGTACTAGTTGTGGAGGCGATGATGAGCATGGTGTCCGTCACTTTAGCATCTTTGCCTGTTTGACTGCGTTTTTATTTGTGTGTACAAACTACAAGGGAATCGTCGTTGTTTGCCTTTTCCAAAAGAAAGAGCATTTTGTTCGTTTCTAAAAGTAATTGTAGCAGCGAGAATTGAGCTTCTTAAAGCGCACTGCATCGCCTTAAAAGAAAGGAATTTAGTACTAACACATTGACACAATTTGTCACCAAAAGTGCTTAAGGGCCTATTTGGCCATCATTCTTAAACTTACATTTTTACATTTTAAATAACATTACACACATTTTCACACACTTTTTTACTCACACATATTTCAAAAAATTACAAACAACCTTTTTCAAACTACTCTACCAAACACCCCCTAAGAGTCTAGGGCTGTCCAAGGAGTTCACGGGTTGTGGGTGGCAGGGCCGAATTAGGAATTTCTGATTTTGGGGGGGCCAAGTATTGAGTCACAATTCAAGAAAAACTCAAAGTAGATAAATGTCATTGTGTATTAGTTTAAGGACAAATTTTAGCTACAAAATTAGTTGTAACTTAAGACTACAATCCTAACCGTTGAATTGCATGTTCTTTATGCTCTTAATACACATATCAAATTTTTGTCAATAAGATATTATTTACTATATGATCTAGAAGTTTATATTTTATGTATAGTTATAAACTACAAAAACTTGCTATTTAAAAAATTTATAGACGACATAGCTATTGATCTTTAATTTTCTAGAAATTTTGTAAGAATTGAGAATAT